>PVJA010000218.1:0-41660 GCA_004027025.1 Myocastor coypus | reverse complement strand
CTTCAACTTTCCATAGCATTTATGTTTGTTAAACTGTTTCCTTTCTCTCTTCAGTTGTGACTCATCAAGTTAACAGGGCACAGTAAAAACTTCTCCAAATTCATCACCTGAAAAACACTGTCAAGGCTTCTGGATTTGCAGCAATGTTGATGAATGTCTTTCATTACTTCTTCATTAATGGTAATCCACTCATTTTCATGCTATTGCTTTTCCCCTTGCTTCTATTTTCCCCGCCATAAGAAGGGACAATAAAAATAAAAGTCAAGGGCAAAGTCATTTTTACTGACATCATAATTAATAAGTTGAAGCATTCTAATAAAATTAGAAGGACAGTGTTAGAGAGTGTGTCGAGATGTCCCCCGCCCCCCGAAAGTCTAATGTGAGGCTTCACAGAGTTGACTGGATCTAGGCTGGGCGAATATGGATTAAGTATATGTGATAAATTAGCTTGCTGATTGGTTTAACATAGTTCTGGATGTGAATAATGGAATGCCCACCCTAGGTGTGGGTGGAACAACCAGTGGGCCTGACTAGGATAAAAGGAGAAGGGAGGCTCATGATTTCACTTCTTCCTGCCTGCCCTGCCATGGGCTGTTACTCCACTGTCATGTCCCTCTGCCACAACACACTTCCTTGGAGCCAGCCAACTATAGGCTGAAATGTCTACAAACTATAAGCTAAAATAAGCTCTTTCTACTTTAAATTGCGGAGGCGGCATATTTTGTCCCCATAATGAGGAAGTGACCAAGACACTTGGTCAGTTTCAGGATGCCTCTAGAACAGAGCCAGAGCTGGTCTGTGATGAGGTGAAGCAAGATAAATGGAAAACAGTAAGAATCTGTAAGAAAGGGTACATTTCTGGGTTAAACAACTTTTGGAGGATGAGGTTTATGATTTCAAGCCCAAGGGACCTAAGGACAGAAGCTCTGATAACTGCTACCCCAACTATGAGTGACTCTTACATTTCACACATTGCACAGGACATCTCATTTAGCCTTCAAACCGCATTTTTTTGGATTTGATGTTGAGTTTGACTACAGACAAAGTTTAGAGAAATTAAGAATGTTCAGAGCTAGCAGTAGAAGAGGGGAAGGAGTTAGCCAAGGTGCGAAGTTTAAGAACGTGGTCATTGTCAGGATGGCTCGCACACATCTGAAGATTAGCACCTCCTTGCATCCTGCACCCCTCACTTGCTTCACCCTAGTTCCCTTCTTGCCATGATGACAGGACTAGAAGGCCAAAAGCCAAAGGAAATGCAAGGTCAGGTTCAAAGTTGAAGTTCTTGACTCTACTAGATACCAGCCAAAGCAATCACCTTCAGCTTCCTGGGGTATCAATTCAACAAATCATGAGCACCTCCCGATGCAAGCTGTAAGAGACACAAGGATGAAAAAGACAGTGCCTGTCCTCATGAATACACAGCTCATCCTCTGTGGGTTATTACGTCCCATTCAGACAAAGAGGGAAGATGGCAGGCAGGCCAGTTGGCCCTGGCACTGCCCTGCATCTCAGCCTCATCTTACTCTAGTGCTAGCACCATGGGAAGGGCCTAGACTCATTCTCAACATCTGCAACTGGAAACAATGCAACTGGAAACAATGCCCCTGTGCTACCCACATTACAAAGGCCCATAATGAGATCAGAGGAGATGATATGCTTCATTTATGGGGTATAAAGAACAAATATGAGCCAGTCTTCTGAGGAAGGCCAAGTGTGATGACAAACAAAATATGCAGAGCTATCCTGAATAGATTTCATTTAGAAACTAAGTGTTGACTAATTCCCTCATTCCAATGGGTGTTGAGATCCTTGGCTCTCCCAGTACCTGGCTTTGCCTCTTCACTCTTGGATGACCTCTCCAAAGACTCTGTCCCCTACTTCCTCATGCACTGAATGAGAAAATCAGATTCAAAAATGGTACCAAGACTTCATAATTGGGTGACTGAAGTATGGAGGGAAATACCACATAAAGTTGGTGAATTATTCATATACACAGATCAGAGTATATATGAGAATACTGAATTTAAACACTTGTGAATTTATGTTAATGATGTAAGTTAGGACAATGAATGGAAATGTTCTTAAACTTTGGCTAAGCATGAAGAAAGTATCGTAACAGTTTAAGAAATATTTATGGAGCATCATTGAATATGAGCCAAATCTAGAGTTTTATAATCTAATCCTCTTTATTATTCCTACTTTTATACATTGTCTCCCAGAGTAAGCAGTCATAGAACAGCAAAGCCTGAATCCTGATTCTGTCAGTTATTAGCCCTAGCCTTCCTGGGTCCAAATGACCAAGTGTCTACATGGAGGTGAGGGTTTTCATGGGATTAGTTTTGTGCTGCTCATAATGATTCTTCTACATAGTAAGTGGTACAATAAAACATTAAGTAGCTGGATAGCATTAGCTTAAAGTGTTGCTAGAACTAGCATTCCTCATAACCAGCAACAACCACATCCTAGAGAGCTTCTGTTATTGGACAGATTTGTAGGTTCTGTTTTTCTCCATCTCAACTGTATGCTTTTCTTGGTAGTACTGAGCATCAAGCCCAGGGCATCACACATACTAGCAAAGTCCCTGACTCTGAGCTATCCCTTCAACCTTCAGCCTTCAGCTTCTCCCTGTTGGAGGTCCTCAGGAGGGAAGGCAATCCTCAGATGGATAATCTTATGCAGGTGCTGTGCTTGGGAAAGAGCAGATGTCTGTGTGTCATTCTCAGATGTGAATTCCCAAACACCTATGTGGATGACACTTTTTTACTTTGCCTCTCAGACTGCACTAATGCTATCCTCTGTTTTCCCAAGACAGCAAGACAGGAAGTACTACCCGACAGGAAGAAATTCATACTTAAAATGCAAAGACTAGGACCTGAATCTTACAGTCTATGGAGCTTTTGTTTCTTCATTTGTAAAATGAGAACAGTAACATCTCACTACTTTGCAAAATTTTGAGAGTTGACTGAGAAGATACTTGCAGGCCACTTATAAAACAGTGGTGCAGAAACCTAAAAATCAGTTGTAGCGTGTGTTTCTTGAGCCCAAGAAAACCGAGTCAAGGCCCAGCATTTCATCCACACAGAGCCATGAGCACTCCTAGAAAAGGAGAGAAAAGTTCATGGTTCTACATCTCTAACCTACAAGAAGAGTTTGACTAAGCAGAGGACAGCTGCAGGGTCCCAGAAGTCACATCCAGAACAAAGAGGAGGAAACAAGATCATATCCCTCCTCCTCATTGATTGTCTATGCACTGGGGAAACTTTCTCACTCCTTGCACCATACTTTATTAACCAATCTGAGGAGGGCGCATGGTATGCACAAAGTAATCCTGGACACTGGGTGCTAAAGGAACCATGGGAAGGAATGAATATGGCCTAGGTGTAATTCCAACTGGTAGTTTGCTAATTCCAAGAAGAAACCATGTGCAGCTCTGATGACTTGTACTCTATCTATTGAAAGCAAACGTAGTAAGACTGGCATTGCCTTTGGAGTCACGGCACAGTCATTAAAAGCCCTTCACTTGCAGATGGTCACTGAGTCCTGAAGACCCTCCTTTATCATTTTTTCTGACTTCTCCATCACTCCCTTATTCCTCTCATTGGGGTAGGGTGGCCTCTCTGGTTAACAAATCTATACTAAGGAGTATCTAGCAGACACCACACTCCAACATGACCATAGCCTCATGTGATGTACAGATAGCACAGCAGCCTCCCGTTCAGCAGTCGGGTCCTTCCTGTCCTGGCCCTGCTGACCTTGGAAGTCACTGACCATTTTCCTGTGTCTGTGCCTTTGTTTCACACTCATGCCTTGGAGCCTCGATACATCTAGTCATGGCTTCTGATCCAGCTCAGGCATCAGCTTCTCTGTAAAAACTTATTAGACTCTTGCACAACTCCTACTCCTATCATTAGGAATCCATCCACGCTCCCATATGGTGTAGCACTTCTCCCATATGGTCATTACGCACAGCTGTGTGGATTGTTACAGAGCAAGGACACTGGGTCAAGAGGGCAAGGGTCTAAAATCACAGCTATTGTTCCAGTTTTATTAATATTATCCCTTAGTTATTGTGGACTGCTCAAGTTCACAAGTTCCCAAATAAGTGCGTGGTGAAGGCTGAATAAAAGAGATCATGGTATGCTCTCAGGGATCCAGGAGGATCAAAACCCTCCTCACATAATTCTACATTTTCTGGGGGATTAAACCAAAGAACTCCTCTGAACAGCCCATATTTATTTCGTTTTCAAACAAAGGAGGGGAACACTGGAGAAAACGTGAGAATCTGAGAGGAATCTAGTAAGACCTTGAGAGATAGTTTCCTAAGTAGAAGATTATGTCAGTCAGGAGAACTACCATGCTACCATTTTTTGTAGGATTGTGGAGACTGCAGTTGCAGGCTCCTTTTAGTTAACTGGGCTTGGAGTCAATCATCCTCAGCTGTGGCCTTATCTTCTATTTTGAAGTGTCACAGCTTCACCTGCCAATGCAGGCCTCAGCGGGGACTAGTGAGTCACAGAAGTTCACTTGCTATGACTCGCTGTCCACCCCCAGACAAGGGGCCCAGGCTTTGGACAACTCCCCAGTAAACATGGAAAGCCTATTGGTTCACATTAAATCCTGCTCAGAGCTGCTTCATAGTGGTCCCCATCAGCAGTGCAGAGTGGTAATGGCCCGCATCAAACAGGATTCAGCTCTGTATTCCCCAATGGCATCTACTCTTCTAGACTCCAGAGTTTTGAGGGCCACTTAATCCCTTCTCTTTTTCTATTCCAGACCCACTGAACTCTTACATAGGGTGTCAGATTTAGAAGATGAGTAATAATGATAGTTATTATTATTATCAATTCTTTTAAATCCTTTATGTTGAAAAAACAATTCTCAGTAATAACAATTTCTTTATGTTGTAAAGAACAAATTCTCAGTGCATGGAAAATCTTAGCTTCTCACAGAAAGCCTATGAAGAAGGTTACAATATGACTTCCATTCTGTAGATCATTAAAAACAGAACTGAGAGAAGTTCATTTGCTTGCTAAAAAGTCAACATTTGAGTCCTGGTCTGTGGAATTCCAGAGCCTGACCCCATAAATGCTATGGCAAAAACTAGATGTCACACACACACACACACACACACACACACACATACACACACACACACACACACACACGTAAACCCACAGGAAGCAAACATACTTGCAGGAGATGGGAGAGCTGTGGCCACAGAACCACTTGAAAATACAAGAAGTCCTTATGGAAAGGTACCCAATAAAGAGTAGACACACAGCACCCTGAAGTCCCCTGGAAGAAGATCCACATGCCTGGCATGGTGGCTTATGCCTGAAATCCAAACATTCTGCAAGGCTGAGACAGGAACATGGAAACTTCAAGCTCACCCTAGGCAGTTTACTAACTTAGTGTGACCTCCTTCACTCAAGATGAAAAAGGACAAGATGAAAAAGTCCACTTCCCCAAACTGTCCTTGCTGCATGTGTTCAAATGGCAGAGTCCTCAGGGAAGGCTGCTGGCTGGAGCCCCCTGAAACAATGCCTACGAACAACCTAGTGGGGGTTTGAAATAGTTCTAGAGCCTAGCGAGCCCAAGATTCACCTTTGTGTCTTTCTCCAGCATCCTGCATTAGCTTGTGCCTTTCCTCAAAGCCTGTTCTAGGCCAAAGTACTGTTTCCCCTCAGAGCTTAGGGAGCATTTGCTCTGCACCCCTCATTAGAAAAGTTGCAGTTTTGTGCAACAGCTCATTTATTCAAGTAGTGAATGGAAGTTGTCCTATGTGCCAGACACTATGCTAGGGAATAGGATAGATGATAAATTAAAGCTCTGCCCAAGTCCTCAAGGGAGTGAGTAAGACCAGGTGGCAGGAGCACAACTTCCACAGAAGACAGTGGCTTCTATTATGAAGAGAGGCAAAGGATTTGGATAGAGCAGAGTTGTTACATGAATCCCCCAGTGCAGGACCAAAAGAAAGATAAAAGACACATCAGCCAAGAAAGAGAACAGGAGGAATCCAGGGAATTTCAGGAAAAAGTTCCCTAAATCATAAGGTCTGGATATTCTGGGCAAAGTGATATTTTGTTTTAAAGGCCTCCAAGTAATTCTACCTTGCTGGAAATTTGGAAAGGGTTACTCCAAGCCGAGCAGAACTGCTCCAGACTGGAGTTTATATTCACACCTTTCTTTCCCAGCAGCCCTTTCTGCTGTCACCTCCTCCTACTGAGTTTATCTAGTAAGTCACAGATACCTGAAACCCTGCCTATGCTCCATGTTGTGGCCCCTGACTCTGACACCCTATCATTCACAATAGTCATATATACAGACTCCCTGCAGATTTACAAGGTAGGAATGCTGATAAAATTTCCCAGATGCAGGAACTATAGACTCTAAAATTGTACTCACACCTGACTCAGCCCTTTATTGGGAAGGATTTGAAGAAAAAGGTGGCCCTGAGACTTGAAACAGACAAACCTAAATACTTCACTGATCCTCGGTGACCCACATCAGTAGCTGCCAATCTTGCTTCTTTTGAGAACTATTTATCCACAGTCAAAGACTGTCACTTCTTCCTATAGTCCTGGCTTAGAAACATATCCAAGACTTGCAAGGGATGCTCATAAATCACTGTCTAGCTGATCAGTCTCTATCAAGAGCACTCTGTGCTTCCAATTTGTCAGAAACAATCACTTTCATTTCCCATAAATGCCTTCATACCACTTCTCGGTTGAGTAGCCATTATCTTTTTTTTTTTTTTTTTTTTTTTTGTCTTTCTGAGACAGTGTCTCGCTATGCAGTTCGGGCTGGCCTTGAGCTCACTTTGGTAGCCCAGGCTGGTCTCGAACTCGCACCGATCCTCCTGCCTCAGCCTCCCGAGTGCTGGGATTACAGGCGTGCGTCACCACGCCTGGCTGTTATCTTAAGATGCTGATACAAACAGTATCTTCGGAGGAGTCATCAACATGGATGTTGTCTCCTCCTAATTTTGTTTGCATCCTTTTTAAAATAAAGTGTGTCATCCTCCAAATACTACAAATGAAACACTTGAATCCACTGGCCACATTTCTAAACATCCCCCTTCGAACTGAGGATTCTGTGTATCTGGAGAACTTCTGTGGAGATCACGTGAGAAGAGAGAGAAATGGCAAAGAGCCGGGGATAGGTTCTCCAATGAGTACTCAAGAGCAAACGCTTGTGATCCTTGGGTGTTTACACAGCATGTATCAGCATTGCCAGCCACGTCTGTCCTTCAGTCTCGATTTATCCCCTGAAAGTTCTCCCATCTCTAACCTCGGTGGTGAGTCGTTGCGTAGGAGCAGGAGGAGGACACAGGGCTAGGAAGGGCACTCAGACTGATGGAAGATGTAGGCACACACATCAAGTCAAGGCCCTTCCTACCCACCGTGTCCGAATCCTTGGATTCACAACTTTGGATTGAAGGTATTTGGGAGGAAACTGCATCTGTACCTCACAGGCAGACATTTTTCTTGTTCTTTAAGCAACACAGCGAAATAGCTATTTACATAGCATCAATATTGTTTCACATATTCTTAGTAACCTATAAGCTAAAGTTACAGGAGATTTACACAAATAGTGCACCCTTGGATGTCTAGAACTTCAGTAGCCACAGATTTTGTTGCTGTTTGGAAGTCCTACAGATCCTCTGAAAATTCCAAGAGAAATCTTTCACTAGATATGACAACAGACAGATCAGTGCCATCAATCTAGAAGTGTAAGTTGAGTCTTGAACTCACAAAAGTAGCAAAAGCAGGAGGGTAGCAACCCCGCAAGGAACTGTGTCAGTCAAGGTAAAGGCTCTGCTTCTTTAAAGTAAAAGCCCCCGAAAGAAGACAGAAATTTGCTTTTCTTGCACATGACAGTCTACAAGGGACTGGCTGGCACCATTCTCCACATGTGGCCTCCAGTTACTGCCACTTTTTAGAGAGGAGGAAGGAAAAGCAAAGATGCGGAGTGAGGCAAGTCCCTCTTCAATGAAGGTAATTCAAGACTGGCCCATGCTGCTTAGGTTTACCTCTTTGTGAATCTGATGATTTCAAAGCTCTGCTGTCCCAGGAAAGCCATGGGCATTGTTTGGTAAAGAAACAGCATCGCCCTCTTCAGGTTCTTATGTGGCTTAATGCTGTGATCCAGGTGAAGGCTTAGGAATCTACCTGGGTCAGTCAGAGCAGAGATATATCATTATGTAAGAAATAAGATGGCTGGAGAAATAGCTCAACAGTCTAAACACCTTCCTGGCAAGCATAAGGATTGAGGTTTGATCCCAGTGTCTCATGCCATGTCACGGTGCCTGCCACTCCACCTAGTCGTGGTGGTGCACCCCTGTAATCCCAGCACTGGGGAGGCAGACATAGGAGGATCACTGTGAGTCTCAGCTATATAGTGAGACCCTGTACCAAGTAAGTAAATAAATTTTAAAATTTTTAAAAAGAAAGGAGAACTTTTTTTTATCTTAAAAGATAAAATAAACCATGGTTTAATAACTTTGAGTATCCAAAAATCATTGGAAGGACAAGTTTCAGGATCTCTTAGAAATACTATTCAGGAATAAATGGGTTTATATTGTGAGGAGTTTGGGTGCATATCTATGAGTGTGTGTGTGTGTGTGTGTGTGTGTGTGTGTGTGTGTGTGTTTATTAGAATTGGAACCAAGTAAGAGGACCACGTGATTTTCAGCCTCAGAGATATTTGGCAATAGTGTTGGCCACAACTGCTATCCTGGGTGGCTTACACACATAGCTCATAGAGACAGCCAAATGAATAAGAGTCCTTTGAAATTCCTTGCTGGACATGGATTCCAGAGCAAGATTTCTCCCCTCTGTTTTTCTGGGCAATCAACCCAAGCCACATCTACGGAGTTGGCTCTTCCTCTATGAGGGCATGAAGCAAGAATGGCTCAGGAGTAGAGAAGAAAGAGATTATTGATACGAAGTCAGCATGCAGTGTGGATGGTCCGCAGCACCCATGCCTCAGAGTTGCTGTGAGGGTTACAGGGGAGAATGGGACAGAGGAAAAGCTTAATAAACCTTACTTCTTGCCGGTACTACATTCAGAATATCTGTCGCCCAATGTGTGAGCAAACTTTATCCCATGGTTTGGAGAATAAGTAGGAACCAAGAGTGTGATAGAATATATGCTGAAGTTACAACACAGGGTTCAGGGAAATCCAAAGGAGCACCTCAGTTGATGACTTACTGTGCTATTGATGGTCAGTGTGTGTGTGTGTGTGTGTGTGTGTGTGTGTGTGTGTATCTGTTGAAACACGTGTTGGGTTTTGGGATTGATATTACAGGGAAGCAGTAACCTAGAAAATGTGATTCTTTCCCAGAAAGCTTAAGAGCCCAGGATCCCTTTTTTCTCCCTTTATTTCCATCTCACCACTCAGCTCTTACAAAGCCCAAGGACTGACCTGGTTCTACCTTTGACCATGCACACAGGCTGGCTGCTGTGTCTGCGTGTGGGCTCCTCCTCCTGCTGGGGCACCCAGCTGGCAAGTCACCCTTTGGTGGGAATTGCGTGTCCTCCTTCTTCTGCCTGCTAAAACTCCACACAAACAACCAAAACTCATTCCTCACCAAGAGCCTGCGATGAAAGCCACAGCCCTGGGATTTCACCTTGAAATTCATAACATAAAAGAGCCGCCTTGAGGAGCTAGGTGTACTTGCAACGAACAGCAAGTGATGTTAGGACACCAAAGCATACAGAACTCACCTGTGTCAGCTTGGAATCACGTCAGTGAAACACCTGAGGCAACTCACTTTACAAAGAGAAAGGGTTTCCCACAGTGTTGCTGAGAGATCAAAATCCCTCAATCCCCTTTAAAGGCATACTCAAAAAACCCAACTAGGCCAGACCAGGTAGAGGTTCTACACCTCCCAGTAGTGCCATCTTGTGGGCCAAACCTTCAATCATAGGCCTCTAAGAGACTCTCAGGCCAATATCCAAATCATAGCACCTCCTTAAACCCTCGTGTGTGCCTCTAAAATTTTATAAAGTGTCTTATTTTTTAGTTCAAATGAGATCAAAAGAATTTCCCACAGCCAGACTCTCTTTATTCAGGATTAAAGTAATGGACCTGGAGGCCTGGTAGCCACCTCTCTATCTAAACTAATCTAATAGTACTTGTAATATTAATTGATTAATCTAGCCTAAGTCACTCAAGTGTCTGCCGCACAATGAGAATGTAATGGCAACAAAAGGAGATCAGCGGAGGTCAGTAAAATAGAAAAAGTGGTAGTTTGCAACTCAGGAAGTCTTCTGTATTCACTGAAATATTTGCTACTCATTTATAAGGCTTTCTTTTCAGATTATTAGGGCAGGATAATTTAGGTGATTTGTTTATTCCCAGATGTCAAGTGAAAGTGCTCACACGAGGATAGATTGTAACACAATTGCAGAGGCAAGAATATATCCTATAGCGTAGTGTTTCAGTGTAGCTTTATGTAGGACTTAACATTGGGTTGGCACTAATGCCACTTTCTCATTTCTCATAAGCTTGAGGAAAGAGCTTTCCCAGGAAACGTGGCAGGAGGAGGGCAACAGAGACAAACAGAAGCAAGTCAAGAATTAACTGCTTTGAGGTTCCATTTGTCACTTGCACTGACAGGGTTACAGAAGAAGAGGAAAAATGACACAGCATGGATGAGTCATGTGTTCCCCCAAAACAGAGTAAGCTAGCTGGGGTTTGGGGGGGCCACCAGCGGGCTACAATGACTCTTTGGGTTCAATGTTGTTGTTCCAATTATTGTTCTTATTCGCTATTAAAAAAAAAAAAAAAAAGTCTGGGGATATATCACATCAGAGCAATCATGTTCACAAATCTCTAAAACTTAACACATTTCTCTTCTTCTTCATTTTAGTAATAGTCTCAGGCCCTGATATTATTTGTCAATTACTGTATTGAGCCTCTGTCATCTCTTCATCCTGCAGGGCCAGGGAGAAAATGAGATTAGGACCTCACGGATCCGAACAACTTCAGGTCTCCTTTCTGCCCAGCTGTCCGTTGGTATTAGGCAAGATGCATGGAACCATAGGGAAGCATAAGCCCCATCCACACACCCAACAGGGACAGCTCTGCCATGACAACAGTGACAATGAGTAGCATGCTTCACGACTGCGACACTGCCACCCTCTCAAAGCGAGGGAGACAAGAGATCCACCCACTCGTTCACCACCTGACCCGTATGCAGTGGGAGACCACACTGCGTTACAGTGAAAAAAGAAAGGTCTTAGGGAATTATGTTCTAGTGAAGAGAGAGGGGACAGAGACAGAGAAATTAAACAAACGTGCGAATATATAACATAATTAAGGGTGATAAGTATTTTAAAAGAAAATAAAAGTGTGCCTTGGAAAGAAGCGCTATTTTAGGAAACACAGCCCCAATAAAGTTACCAGACAAGATTCTGAGAAGAGCTCTGAAAGCCTTTATGAAATGCTTCACTATATTTTTCATTAAATAGATGAATGAGCTTAACACTTATGGCAATGGAATGCAATACAAAAGATAAAGCAGGATCCTTCCTTGTATATTCCAAGAAAATAATAAAAGTTAGTGTTATTAAGCACTTATGAAGCATTCATTAATTTTCATAGCAATCTGATAAGGTGGGAATCATTATTACCTCTTCTGCTTCTACAGATAAAGTTAGCAACTCAACAGAGGCTACATAGCTAGTTGGAGAGAAATGGACTTCATTTTCAACCCCTCTCTGGTGCTTTTGGCTTTTCTTTGTTGGGACAGTTACATTGAGGTATAAGTAATATGTAATAAATGGCACATGCTTAAGGTGTACAATGTTAGAACTATATATATGTATATATACATGATATATAATATTATATAATATATTATATATATTATATATATATATGTTATATAATATTATATATATATATCCAACCCTGAAACTATGACCACAATCAGAGTAAGAAGCATATCTCTCACTCCCCCAAGTTTCTCATGGCTCACCTAATTTATTTTTGCTACTGCCCCCATTTTCCATCTGCAAGGAATCATGGATCTGTATAATCTTATGTAAATGGGATTTTAAAGAATGGACTCTTTTTTGTCCAACTTCTTTCACTCAGCAGAATTGTTTTCTGGTTCATCCATGTGGTTGCTGATAAAATATTTTCTTTGCTATTACTGAGAAGTGTTACTTACACTTAAGAAATATACCACAATCTGTTTTCTTATTCTCCTGTCAGTGGATGTTGAAGATTTCTAGTTTTTTACTATTACAAATTAAGCTACTGTGCAGATTCATCTGTAAATCTTTGTATGGGGCCCATACTTCCAACGAATACATAATATGGTTTTTCTAAACAAACAAACAAACAAATAAATAAATAAATAAATAAATAAATAAATAAATAAATAAATAAAAGAGGATGCCTAGAGGCCACATTGTATAGCAAAATAATACTGGATCAGCCCCAAGACCATTGGGTTTCAGGATCTGTGATCCCATCTTCACCCAAGGTCACTGGATAGCCAGTGAAAACCACAATTGGAAACTCATCAAAGTGGTGTCATTCGGTTCTCTGTAATAGGTGAGATTGCCTTGGATAACCTAGCCCAGACACCTCTCTCACACAGACGACTGACTGAGCGACTGTCCATGAGTCACTTGCCTCTCTGGAACTCTTTCCTCATCAGTCAAACTGCCACCCAAGTCTAGGGCTGACTCATGGCTGTACTGATGGGATGGAAGCAGCAGACTGTCCAAGTAGCTGGATGTTTTCATTTCATTAGCCTTATCTTTATTGCTATAGTCTCTTGATCATGGGAACCAACCCTAGCACCTCAGAACTGTGTGAAACCTTACAGTACATGCGAACTGAGGCCCAGGGAGCCAGGAGGTATCTATCAAGGGTGTCCCCAATCCCAGATGGTGGTCACTCATAGGTGGCCTTGAGTCCAGCTGCTATAACCTCTTGTCTAGATCTTTTACTCCCTTACCAAACTATTTCCTGTTGACTATCCAGGTTTTACATCAAGCACATGTACTGAATGTACTGAATTAAGCAAGGGCATATTTTTTCTATCATAACAGATCGAGGTGGCAATCATCTGTCCCAGTATGTTTACTATGTGACTTGTGATTAAATCCCACATGCTTACATCCTCAGGACCCAGAGTAACACCTCCAAGTCTAGGTAGATGCTGCAAGAAACACTTTGGGAGAGAGGGAGACTGGAATAAACGAGGCAGATAAATGATTCATTTCCCCCTGCTGTTAGTTTAAGTTAAAATTACCCAAACTTTAAAAATAAAAGCTGAACAGTGTCGCTGGCTCTGCCACACAACGGCAGAATCACACCCTGTTACATCAGCTCAAATCACACATTTAACAACTGCTGTTTTAGGTATAGGCTAATTAAGGAATGATTCTTGGTACATGTATTCCTACTGCAATTAAGTAACTTACAATGTAGGAGGGAATTGCGAAGACTTCTTAAACCTGCTTTTCATCTTGAACTGATCAGAAATGAACTTTCTATTGCAACATAGTTGTGAAAGGTTTGCATTTCTACTCAGGACTTGTTGTTTGGGGGACTCTTCTTTTCAAACTACTTTAATAATATCCTAAGAGATTGGAAGAGTTTCTTTTTAGGCTGGTGAGGTATTTGTGGAGAACAATTGCTCCATGGTTGTTGACCAGAAATCAGGTTAGAATTCATAATGCATGCAAAGCTTTGAGCAAAAGGAGCAGAAGTTCTGTTCCTTGGGCTCTGTCTGTTCCCAAGAAGTGGCTGCAATGTGCCTCTGTCTTAGTTACTTTTTACTCGTTGCTGGGACAAATACCGGACACTCACAATGAGGGAAGGAAAGGTTTATTTAGCTCACAGTTACTGGAGGTTTCAGTCCATATTCGGCTGAGCCAAGGCTGAGTGGAACAGGGCAGAGAGCATCCAGTTCATGGTGGTGGAACAGCAACAAAATGGCAGAGGCAGCCAACCAAACAGGGCAGCAGAGCAACAACAACAGCTCAAGTCTCCCTCTCTGTCTCTCTTTATATTACATTCAGGCTCTCTGCCTCAGCCTCCACCTTGGGCTACACGCATAATCCTGGAAGTACTTAGACCCATAATCCCATCAGTACTAAAACCCATAATCCCAGGGATCATGGATCAAGTCTCAAACTCTAGAAGTCCCCACCCCCTGACTCATGAGGCTTTGGGGGGACAACTAGACATAAACCATAACAGCCTCTATGTATTTCTTTGTGTCATGTCTTGCGCATAGCTCAGTCTGACTCTGGCATGTTAAGGCCATGTAGGTTAGAGATCTTTCTGATGCTCTTTGGCTTAGCTGATGCTCTAAGTATTATGTGCACTTGTACACTTCAACCTTCTCAGCCTCCCATTCATGGAATAATTCTGAGGCTTTTAACATGTTCATTTCTCCCTATCATTTGGACAGAGATGTTTGTGATAGGCTCATGAAAGTTGACAAGACAGAAACTGGGACAAATTGAAGCGATTCAGATGAGTCATAATCACTCAGAATTATGGTGGTTTCAGAATATGTAAGAGCTGGGGATGTAGCTCAGCAGTAGAGCATGTGCTTAGCATGAATGAGACCCTGGGTAGGATCCTTAGCGCTGATCTCTCTCCCCCCAAAATTTCTATATTTATTGGTATTATAGATTACAGTATGATGAAAAGTAGAGCCTGGGGGCCTGATCTTTAAAAGCTGTTGACCTACTAAGTATACACTTTTTTTCTTGGATGTTATGCTTCATTGAGTTCCCCAAGGTACCAATTCCATGTAAGCAATTTTTTTTTCCTACCAATGAAATTTTGTTTTGCTTTTATGTATTTGGTTGTTACAGGGTCTCACTATACAGCTTGGACTTTTAATGATCCTCCTGTTTTCAGCCTCCCCAGAACTGGAATTACAGGTGTGTACTACTATGCCTGGACTCTGGCCAGCTCAGCCAGCCGTGGGGCTGGGATTTGTGTGGCACGTGGTGCCACGACTGAACCATGGTCCCTGTGCTTAACTAAGCTTGCCGAAGCAGGTACTTTAGTCCACTGAGCTACCTCACCGGCCCCTACCAATGAAGTCTGTGGCCTCATCCACTCACCCTAGTTAGTCCACCTACAGGAAATCCTTGGACCCCAATGCATTTGAGTAAACTTTCAGCCAATGTAAGGCCAAACCAGACTGATGTTAAATTCTCCTTTATCAAAGCAAAACAAAAACTCTGAGAGTAACAACAAATTCAGGACAGGTACCTGATACTTAATCCACATACTACCTGGCACGCTGCAGTTGTGGTGCTTTTATAATCAGTTGTTATGCCACAAGTCACCCCTGTAAAGTAGAGAAAGGGTTTTCCTTCTGTATCATTTCTGTAAAGAAAGACAAGCAGAAAGTTATGACAAAGACGAGCTGAGAGAAGAGATAAAAGTGTCTCATCCTTAGGGACATTGCTTCAAGGACAGAGTCCATAACAAATGGTCTCTGCCTTGCCATTCCTTAACTATTTAAATGAGTACTTCCCATGCACAGGAGCCAAAGCCCCTGGAAGTACAACACTGGAATTCTGGGAAGCTGAATAATTGTGTACAGCGGGTGTGTGTCTTTGGACAGATGAGCCACCGAGAGCTTGAGTTAGGATGGAGCACAGTCAGAGCCCAGGACGGGTGATAAGCTCAGAAAAAGCCCACAGGCAAATGGTACAGAACCTCACATTGGTCGAGATGAAGGCAGGGACAAAGAAAGTCGTCTAGAAAATTGTACACTGTGGACTCAAAGGTCAGCTGCTGGGATTTTGATCAAAGTAGATGAGTGGACCTAAATTAATTACAGTACAGCTTAATGCAAACAGAGTACTAAATACTCTTTATTGGAGAAGCTCTTCCGCGGCATATCAATTGCCTTGAGCAGGTGCGACAGAACCCATAGACTCCCCCGTGCTTCCAGCTGTACATCCAAAGTGATTACAGGAAAAGATCAAAGAGGTGATCTCTGCCTACATTCGTTGACATGGACTTCTCAATGGCAAATCCCATCTCTTGCTTACCCTGGAAGAAACAAAATATTTCAACAAAGAAAAAAAGAGAAATGGGGAAGAAATTTCATACACTAATGTCCCATAAACCTCAGAGTGATCCAAGTCTTTTCCATGAAGCGTACCACTACTTAATCCAGTATTTTATGAGCACTGCTACTGAAACACAACAGTGGTTAGAAAAAATGCACACAAAACCCAGTCTTACAGTTTTGAACATTAATCAGCCAAGTGATGTATGAAGTCCCTTTAACACACTGCTCCATTTAAAATATCTATGGTTTAATCCTATGTTTTACTTACAGTTGATTCTGGGGAACCAGCTGTACCTAAAACCCTACAAGGCATGACACAAAGTCTTCAAAGTTAAAAAGCCAGTTTAGGGTCACACAATGATGAACCTCAGAGTTGGGCTTGTAATGGACATAGTCCAACTGCAGTGTCTGACTGTTGGCCTCAACAGTTAGCAGAATAAAGCAGCTATTGGAGAAATGAGTCATTCATAAAAACCTTCCTGATCCAGCGTGATGAACGCACATACACACATGCTGTAGTGTCCCCATGAGACTTTGTAGCTGGCACAGATGTTCCCTATCATCCGCATTGATCTCTGCAAAATTCTGGTCATAATTATTTGGGGGAGAGTTCGAACGTAAACCCTCCTTGTGCATAATGACCTACCGCTTAGTTATATCCCTAACTTTCTGTTGAGTTTTAATTTTTAAAAAGCATGATTCCTCCTTCAATAAGTTAAGCATGGAATGATCATTGACCTACCAGTTCTGCTCCTAGGTATGCATCCAAATGCATTGAATCTAAATGTTCAAGCTAAAGCTCTTGCATGCATGTCTATGGCAATGTTATGCACAGTAGCCAGATGATACAAATATCCCAAATATTCACAACATAATGTGGATAAACAGAATATAACATATCCATACTGATGGGTCAGGACTCACGGTTTCCCAGGTACCCTGCCCTGAACACTTCCTGCTCTGTACCCTGGTCTCAGTTCACTTTCCTTTGGCCAAAACCACAGAACAAGCATGCCTGCCATTGGCCTGGGCAGAAGACTACAGAAACTCACCTGTGTTCACATCGAAAGTCCCCTACAGGCCAGGTAGCCCAGCCAAGATTAGCTCTCCCTCAGCTCTTGCAGCCCACAGTCATCCTCCCCACAAAACACCTTAGGAGCCCTGTGCTTTACCTGGTTCACTGTTGTCTCGGTCCACTAGACAGACAGACAGCTTGCTCTGACCTCCAATAAATCTTCTCCTCATAGAAGAATGCTTCATCTGGTCAATTGTTTGGGGTTGTACCTAACACATACTGTGGAATATTGTTCATTCAGTAAGAAAGAAAGAAAGAAAGAAAGAAATACTGATACATGCTAGAATCTAAGGGGCTGCCAAATAGCTCAGCAGATCAAAGTAGAGGCCAGTAGTTCGATCCCCAGGCCTGCCTTACCAGCCCCATGCCCCAGGGTGCACCAAGATGACAACTGAGACTGGGCACAGTGGCGCACACCTGTAATCCCAGCTAAGGGAGGCTGTAAACAGGTGGATCACTATGAGTCCAATCTAGTAGTGAGACCTTGAACAAGCTATAAACCCTTCCCTATAAATAAATAAATGAATGAGTGAATGAATGAAACAATCAATAAATAAATAAGATGTTCCTCCTTGGTTGGGAAGGAGAGGGAATCATGTGTAAGATTTAATGTCTACCAAAGAATTAGAAATGTACTGGTCACGAAATTCAAATGCACATATTCTTCCTGCTTTCATGTGAGCATGAAGGTCCAAATGGTGTATGTAAGAAAACAATCACCGACTGCTGGTTGAATAGATACATATCAACCTATGATGATTTATATAGACTAAAAAGCATTTGGGAATTCCTAAGTTCTGGATGACACATGTAAATTTCGTTTCAGTTTGAGTTTGTATTTAAGAACTTACGATACTGTAAATCTATAGGTCTTCTGTACATCTCGCCTTTCAGATCTTTCCCTTCTTTTGGAACAACAGGAAAATGCCTGATAAAAGAGTAGGGTTCTGCATATTTAGTTCCTACATTATTTGAAGGCTTATTAACTTCGCCCAACTGCATGTGGGATTAATTGGAAACAATTGCAATGGTCTCGCTACCATGCATCACTTCCCTTTGTTAATTGAGAGGCATTAGCCTCTGTACACTGGTGACAAAGGGACAGCTATTTTCCTCCCAGCTACCAGCCAGGGGAGGAAGGAAAGGCTGGAGTGGCAGTGTGTCTGAAAATTAGAGGACAGGAATTGCCCTGTGGTAGCTACGGAGAGAGATCTTCAGCCCAAAACATCTGGCCCTTTGACTGCTCCATTCTAAGCATCTAGTTCAGTCGGCTCCCTTACAGCTTGGCCTCCCTCTCATTTGCTGGTTGACAAAAGCTAGCTGCCTAAGAATGGAAAATATGTTAAGGAGGATTAAATAACAGTGGAGGTCATTTTAGAAATTCCTCCCCATTCACAATTACATGTGTGTATTTAATTCTTTCATTTATTACATAAGTTAAAAAATAAATGTAGCATCATTTTTTAATATTTTAAACAATAAATTTATTCATTTTGATTCTTTTTTTAAAGATTTTTTTATTTATCTCTCTTAAACCTCATTTATTTGTTTGTGTTATGGCTGGCTCAGCCCGCCCTGGGGTGGGGGTGCACAGCATGTGGTGCCAGGGATCAAGGAGCGGTCGCAGCGCTTGCCTTAAGTTTTCTCCACAGGCACTTTAGACCACTGAGCCATGTTGCTAGCCCTTCATTTTGACTTTTAACGGTGTTGGAATGGGGCAGCTCAGCTCTGTGCTCCACGAAATCGTAAAACACACTTCCCTCAGGAAGCTCTCCCTAGCGGCTGCCCCAGACCAACGAAGTCCTCCTGTGATTCCCCCATGCCATAGTAGCTTCTCCCATATTTTGCACCATTTTATGTTTACCTACCAGCTGTTTAGGCCAAACTAGTTTCCGGGAAAGCCTAGCTCATGTCCATCTTACTTTCAAGACAGTTTTCTCTCAGTGCTAAGTACATATGTGCCAAGTCCACAAATAATAAACAAATGAAGTATGCATGAAGAGAAATCAAATAGGTCAGTGTCTCACAAACTATGTTTTTTTTAATGCTAGTTCCAAGGACTCTGTAGGAAAAGATTTTGACATATAGCAAATATTACATTATGCTAACCTAGCCTGGTTAATTTCTTATAGGACTTACTATAGTCTTTGAAATGCTAAGGTACATTAAATCCCAGGGAGAAACTGCAGAATTGTTATGCCCTGTGGCATTACCCAGAACCATTGGACATCAAATCCTTTTCTTCAATAGAACATTTCATAAGGCCAGTGTTGTGTGGCGCACACATTGGTAGTGCCACAAAAATAAAGAACAAAGAAAGTGCTTTGTCTCATGAGAAGTTAGAGAAAAAGTGAAAATGGTTCAGAATGCCATGTACTATGCTTTCACAGTACAGCAAAAGAGGTGGCATCCGAGAGGGTGGCACTGAGAGATGATCAGGGGTATCCTGAGAGACTATGGAGGATCCTGGATGCCATGCTCCACAACCTGAGCATTTTGCTGTTGCAA
Source organism: Myocastor coypus (assembly GCA_004027025.1). Classification (NCBI taxonomy): domain Eukaryota; kingdom Metazoa; phylum Chordata; class Mammalia; order Rodentia; family Myocastoridae; genus Myocastor; species Myocastor coypus. Next base: position 22,001 of record PVJA010000218.1, on the reverse strand, counting down.
TATAATAGCGAACTTTTAGAAAGGATGTCATGCATCAGCCTGGCTTTAAGAAGAGGAGTTTGATGGCAGCACAAAAAGTAAAGCAGCAACACAAGCCATTTGCAGATGGAAAACCAATGAGGTTATTGTGATATTCTATTCAAAGAGGCTTAGGATGTGAATTAGAGAAGTGACAACTAGTGGAGAATGGCAGACTCTAGATCAGTAGATGAGAAGATCAGAAGTAGGAGCAGTAAGACCAGGGCAGGACTTGAGGCAAAGTCTACCGTTTCACAAGTATGTAAACTGAAAAAAAAAAAAAAAAGAAAAAGAAAAATAGATGAAAAACACAGTTAATAGAAACAACAAATGTACTTTAGAATAAGTCCTGTACTACAAGGAAGAGAAGAATTGCTACTACATTATTCCATGTGTTAGAGGTCAGTGGTGGAGACAAACATATGATGCCATTATGACATCACAGTGCCATGACGGTGGTAGATTTTGAATGGAGTCCCCTAGATCATTGCATGGTTTTTCCAACTTCTTCAAAAGGAAAGGACTTCACAAAGACAATCAATTACTACTTGGTCCTCTGAGCTTTTTCTTCCTCCTTCTATGGTGCTTGCTCTCTCTCTCTCTCTCTCTCTCTCTCTCTGTATGATACTAGTTGCTTTATGATTTTCATATCAGTTAATGGGTAGAAGATGACTTACTACAAAAATTCAATAAAGTCGATGATAAAAAGGTAGGAAAAGACACATGGAGAAACAAAATCTCAGTTTTCAATGAGTGTTGAAGTGATTGACTGACTTGTAAAGAATAAATCTAAACCATAAATAGTAAGAACAAAACTTTAGTTATTAGAAAAGTCCTTTGAAAGCACAAATGACACTCCTAGGCTCAGGAGCCAAATGCTCCTGACTCCAGCCCTGTCACCACGGGAAGAAGTGACATATACTCCTCCAAGTGTTGTGGTGAGCAGTACCTTTCCATCAATTCACTGCTCTACCAAGACGCTGGAAAGATGAGGTTCAGCAAGGACTAGGCCACTTCCATTTTATTCGGACTCAAGAGGTCACTCAATAAAGGCAACGACTCTTCACTAGTCTGAAAACATTGTGAGGGCAGAAATCCCATCTTTTAAATTTGTGTTTGTGTATGCAGACCCTACAAATACATTGCATGTGTGTGAGCTGTTAACGACTGTTGGTTGAGTGGACAGCAGAGATGTAAGGTGGCTTTGGATCTCAGTCTCTTTTTCCACATTAAGATTCTGTTCTGTTCTGTTGGTCAGTTGTAGGCGCTGGGTAAACATATCCACATTGCTGAAAAAGAAACTGAACTCACTGGCCAATAGGCTAGAGGACTGGGTAGTTCTTTGGCTTAGTCAGAATAGACTTTCTACCCTAGAAGAATTTGATGGATTGGTGATGATAACTTAGTCAGGAAGGTTCAGGTGCAAGTGATAGCTGTGAGTGAGCACAAAGTGGCCAGGACTTGACCGGACTATTTGCAACAATTCCTCGTGAAAGTAGAAACCAGCATGATGGCCAAGAGACATAGTTACACAGAATATGGGTTCAAAGGTAAACTGTCTAGATGGAAGGCAGTGTGATTAGTAAAGGAAAGGAGGTACACTGCAGGCAGCTCTAGGACCTCAGAGAAAAACCCATCGAAGTGATTGGATTAGGCTCATTGTTGTTGTCGGGTGGTAATGGTGCTGATAATAAATGATGGCCAAACTGTGTGTCTACTATGTGTCAGTTATGATGCTCAGTAGTTTCAGTGAAGCATGTCACTACCTTGACAATAATCTTAAGGCCTAAGCATTGTTTTTATCTTTCCTTTAGGAATGTGGATTTGTCAGAGGTCATAAAACTAAAATAAAAATGCTTAAGGTATAAATGCTGGTGCTACCTGATGCCAGGGCTTCAGCCTTAAGCTAGTGTTCTTTGCTTTTAGAAGGATGTAAATATTGGAAAAGCCATTGTTATGGTTTGTGTCTGTCTAGATGACCCCCCAAATAGTCATGGAGTCATGGGGGGGGGCTTTCTCTGGAGGTGGATGAATCTAGAGTTTGTGGTTGATTCATGGTCTAAGGCAGGGATTAAGGGCATGAGTGTTACACCAGCCCTGGGGTGGATAGCCTCTGCACAATGTGAGGGACAAAAGGAGACTTGCTCCCGTCTCTTCCTTTTAGTATCTTTTGCTGCCATTAACTCTTCCTCCTCTGCCAGGCCTTCCTGCCTTAGAGCCAGCCAATTATGAACTGCTACTTCTACAAACTGAGAGCTAAGTAAACTTGTCCTTCTTTAACCTTGGGTGTCAGGTATTTCATCTCAGAACAAGAGAAAAGTAACTAAGACAACCATCTTTCTCTTCCAATTAGGCTCATCCCCTCTGTTTTATACAACGTTCAGCACCCTCATTTCATTAACGTACATAAGACTGCTCTGGCACTCTGAAATGCTTGAATATTTGATAACTTGGTAATATATCAAGGTTTATTTCCAAGCAATTTATATCTGTTTCTTGTTGGCGTGCCAACTCCCAAAAGCATTTTAAAATAAAATATAACAGAACTGTTTGAAAATTGAACCCGAGTCCTAAAATAGTCTGATGTAATGAATTCAATGTGGGAAGGAGTTAGAATGAAATAGGAAAGCTTGTCCCGATTCTCTAGAAATTTTCACCACCCTGGAGATATAACCCAAGTCAAGGAAACTCCCAGGAACACCCAGAAAGCACCTTTCAGCAGACTCTGTTCTTCTCACATAAGCACTCAAGGGGAAGGGAGACCACGTAAATAGTCCAAAGCCACTGTAGTTATCTGGAAAGTTTCCTGGAGGAGGTGAGCCTTCTGTGGGACCTTTAAACATGGTATGCACAGAAACTGGCTACAGAGGCATGGGGGCTGGAGAGAGCATGGATAAAGGAAAGGGTCTCAGTAAAGCAGCTGTGATTCTATTTAAAATAAACAAGGAATATATAGATGTTAATATAAAACAACATGTGAAGAATACAATAAAAAGGTATTTGTTATTAAGATATGGAGAAAAACACTAAGTCGATCTGAATCAGCAGCTGAATCTTCTCTTCCCTCTACACACATAAACACAAGCACATGAACACAGATATCCTGGTCCCCTGGGATGTGTCGGAATCAAGGGATGATCACCTGGGAATGGGGCAGCCTTTCCCCAGAGCCTAGAAAAGACTAAGCCCTGTGTCCCATTGCCGCCTTACCCCTTCCATTAGTTAGCTTTCCCATTACTCAAGGACAATGCTGACACCCACAGCTGACAGGAGGCAAGGTTCCTTTGGCTCATGATATCAGAGGATTCAGTCCATGGCCAGCTGGCTGCAAAGTGGGAGCATCGTGGCAGAAGGACCTGGTGGAGCAAAACTGCTTAGTTCATGGCAGCCAGGAAGCAGAGCAGGGAAAGAGCATCACCCCAGAGGAAATGAAGAACAACATATAGTACCTCAAGGCCACATCTTCATGACCTACCCGGACACACCTGGAAGTTGATTTACTACTCACCACGGCAGCTTCTGAGACAACCAAGCAGACACAATTAGCTTCACCCCAATACTGTCATGGCATGCTGGTCAAGGTTTTTATTAAACAGCTACTGGAGTCTGCCAGGTATGTTTCATCTCCATCACAAATCACTCCAGCTGCTTTAAACAATTGTTTAATTATCTCCTCTGGATTTTAGATTCAGGAATTAGGAAGGACTCACCTCTGGTTTCAGTGTCTCACAAGGCTACAGTCAGACAGCAACTGTTGAGTAGTGTGTTCGCAATGTCTGAAGATTCTCTCTTCTCTCTCCTCACAGACTAGACTCAGATCCCTCCTCCTTGGAGACCTCAGCATGGTCCACTGCTCACTTGAAGCTTTAAGGGGAAGTTGTACAGCTAGCAAGGCACGCTGAGGTGTAATGCAGGGCTGTTGCCTGTACTTTGCACACTCAAGGTCTGAAGGTCCACCCCAGCATCAAGAAAAAACTCTAGCTATGTGCCAGAATCAAACTTTTTATGCAGCCTTTGCAACCCTGCAAAATTATACCGTGCAGACTCAAGCAAATTCGCACCCAACCCAGATTCAGAGGGAGGAACAGGTTGAGGGGCCAGGCTCCAGGAGAAAGTATGGTTGGTCAAGTTCATCTTTGGAAAATCCAGTCTGCCACGTGGAGTTCTTGGGAGACACACTCATAGCACTGATATTGGCTAGAGATCTCATTTAATTTCAACCAAAGAACTTCACCAAGAGGCATTACATGCAATGAAAGGGAGTTTTGGAGCCAGGCTGAGCAGGGAAAACCAGCACCTGCTCTACACCTGGCTCCTATGGATGCTCTCTAGACTGTACTGCAGATCTTCTTCCTGCTTGCTCAGCAGAGGCTAACCACCTTCCCCCAGGTGAACTGGAGCAGAACCGGAATTTAGTCCAGATCCCTGATCAAGCCCTGCATTCCTTGTATTTGACAGCCTCGTTCATTTACCCCAGTACAAGGGCTGCTGAGTATCTGGTCTCCCCTCCTGTGTCTCCCTGCCATCCTAGTTCTACTTGGACCTACATCATGACATCAATTCTACATGATGCTTCAGAGAAATTGAAAAGGAGCACAGAAACTGCCTCACCCTGTGGGAAACTGTCTTTGCCCGTTGCTCTCCCAAAGTGAAGTTGTCACAGAGATGCTATGCTGAGCTGGCTGAAAAGCAGTGTGAGAAATGGCTTCGGAGATTGGCAGTGGTGCCAACTTGGCAGGGCGCGAGGTAATAACTGCTCCGTTATGGGTGAGGCGCGAGTCCTCAGATCCTTTTCCTGTCAGGCTCTGCCTTCGTTCTGAGAAGCATGGTGTGCGGCAGCCCTCTTTGCTCTGAGCAAAAATCCTGTAGCCTCATACCCTTCTTGTGTGTGGTACTACAAGCCTTCCATGGCAGAGCAGAAGCAGGCTGGTCTAAGTTTAGCAGCCTGGTGAGCCTAACATGGTTTTGGCAAGAAGATCTTGATACAAAGAATCTTAGTTAGCCGACCAAGAATAGCAAGCTTAAAATTAACTCACTTTACGCATAACAAGCTGAAAGGGGAGAGTTAAAAAGAAAGTAGGAGAGAAGAAAAGGAAATAAGATAGCAAAAGAAAGTAATAGAAAAAAGGGAAGAAGATAGGAAAACAGAATCTTACCAGTCAACAAATTTAACATATTCAGGGATGCTGATGGCAAATTGGCTAGAAAGAAGATGCAATAATAAAAGAGGGATTCCCAGCACCGTTTGTATCTCTTGAGCTCTCGAATTCCAGATCCAGCACTTTATCATGTTTGTGGATATCTAAGCCTACTGGAGAATAGAAGTACTCCCTTCACTGAAGCACATGATAGCCAATCACTCTACCAAACACTTTCTAGATTTGAGTTAGTGTAAGGCCCACAAGAATCCGTAGTGTCGTTATCTCTCTTGGGCAGAGGAAGAGGCTGGAGCTCACAGACCTTCTCCTGATGTGCAAGCTATTTAAAAGTCAAGCACTGGTGTCCCAGGGTCCCTGGAGGTGGAGGGGTCGAAGCACTAAGTGTGTTCCTGGATGTGCTCCAGGAGGCACTTGGCTTTACCTGCACCAGCCCCTGCTAGCTCTCCTAGCCCCACCTTTCCCCCAAGTCTGAGGGTGAGCCGGGCTTTGGAGATTGTGAAAACTTCACGAGTAACAACCTTTTGGCGACAGCAAGGCTGCCACACTGTCTGTGTGGGTCAGAACACGCACATTGCTTACCACATAAGGTATCTCCTCCTCGTCTCATTTCAATAAGACCTTGTTAAGCCTTTAGTGTTCACACCGTTCATCATGTAGATTGGCTCCACTTTATGGAAATAAAGTAGAAGATACAGTCAACACTCAAAAACCTGCAAGTCTACTAGGGAAACAATGTGTAGATTACAGTAGGACCTAGTGAGTACCAGTGCCCCTGGGTACATTCTCAGGCCCTTTCATTTTATTAACACATTTTTATCTCTGAAGTATTTTTAGGTGTGCAGCAAAATTGAGAGAAACACAGAGTAGTTTTTTAATACAGCTTCTCCCCCTTCACACAAGCTCTCCTATTATCAGCGTCTCCTAGAAAGGTGCAGCATTTGACCCTGAGCCTGACACTACGCTGACCTGCCTGGGTCTCGAGAGCCATGGTTTTCACTGTGACCCACTCTGGCAAATGGTATGGTGGCACATGCATGGTAACACATACCCACCATCACAACTGCTGAGCTGTTTGTGATCTCCATAATATTTGCCTTTTTCGAAATATTTTGCCTTTCCAGAGTATAGCTAGATTAAACCACTATCTGAAAGTAGTTGTTTTTCAAACTGACTTTTTTGCCGGGCGTGATGGTGCATGCCTGTAATCCCAGCACTTGGAAGGCTGAGGCAGGAGGATCACTGTGAGTTCGAGACCAGCCTGGGCTACATAGCAAGACCCTGTCTCAAAAAAACAAAAAAAAAAAAATTGACTTTTTTTTTTTCATTTAGTAATAAGCACTTAGGTTTCTCTGTGTCATCTCATGGATTGAGACTCAGTCTTTCTTTTTTGAGTATAATTTGAAAAGCAAAAACAAATAGAAAAAAAAAGTCAGGGCAACATACAACACATGTGTGACAGATTTTCAAAACAGGTAATTAACAATGGCTGTTATATTACCTATTTTTTATCATTGATACTCAGTCTTTCTAACGTTGAATGTGTTACGTTGCTTGTACCACTGTTTAAGTATCCGGTCACTTGGATTGCACCCAGGTTTTGGCAGTTATGAATTAAGCTGCCCTTTGTGGGAGTTTCTGGTTGAGTCTGAAGTTCAAATCTTGTGCAGAGCCAAAACACAGGGATTTACATTTCTAAATCATATGGCAAGTATGTTTAATTTTGTGGGAGAATGCCAAAACATTTTCCAAAGTGCTTACACTAGTCATTCCCCCACCAATAACAAATAAAATACCTTAGTACTCTACATCTTCCTCATATTTGGTATTGGGCCCTCCACTCTTTAAAGCGCCAATAAACCAAATTATATAAAATCTACTGAAAAACCCTAAATAAGCCCAAAAATAGAAGACCAAAGACATCACATGTTCTGATGTCCACATGTCAGGACTCCTCATTCCTTTATTCAAAGCCACTGTATTCTTATTCTACATAAAATACTGTCAAACTAAGTTTTCCTTTCCAGTTAAAAACATTAAACTTTATATAAATAGAGACACTAAACATATAAAACCGTAGAAGTGCATCCTCAGACAGCAAAGGCAAAGAGAAAGCCTTGCTTTGTAAGGTAAATAGACTCTGCAAAGCCTATTCCATGTTATGTCTGCACCATGACGGGGAAAAAGAGCTCCTTTCAACGTGGCTGAGAACATTTCCCCATTTCTCCTTTCCATGGGTTTTCTTTTAATTGTATAGGTCTTTTATTAAACCTTTACTGAAAAAAAAAAAAACCATATAAAACCATAGTGCACCATTCATCCTATTTATAAATAATTTAACCAATATCTAAGCATGTGATCCCATAGTCTAGGACTATCATCAACCTGTCACAACTGGTGTTTATAAGAATGATCTTAGCATATTTATTCACAGAATGAAGTTATTCAAGATGCCACTATTCAAGATGCCACGTTAATTAACAATTAGAGAGAAGTCTCTACCTTATTTTTTGTTGTTGGAGTTAAATGAAATCTATGTCAAGTACTTAGGACAGTGTGTGATGCATGACAGGTGAATATTGTCTAGTAGGTATGTGTTGGATGGCATGTGTAACGGTGGTGGGATGATGATGATGATGATGATGGTGGTGGTGGTGGTGGTGGTGGTGGTGGTGGTAAGGAACCAAGTAATTGGAGGTTTGGAAGAGAAAAATGAGAAGGAAACAGTACTGGAAAAATCTTCAGGCATTAATTATTCCTATGACTCCATCAGGATGATCCTGTACCTCAAGGTGAATTCCAAAGCAAACAGCAAGTGGTCTCTAGTCTTGAAATGTTCCTAATCTCATACATCATGTGATTATAACAGGGCATGAACAATATTTTGATGAATCTATTTATGAAAGTGGTGTAATAGTCCAAAGGAGAGGACTATGAGAATTAGGGAAACTTACAGGCCATCCATAGCTCAGTAAGGCTGGCAAGGTTCTGCAGTTTGGTCAGGAGTAAGCATTTCAAGAAAGAACATTCCCAAAAGAAACAATGGACTTTAAGTGAAGTCTCAGTCATAAAAATCATGACACCCTCAAGCATGCAGACTGAGTAAAATCAAATGATGTGTAGCAAGGAAATAAGCCAGGAAAGTTCCTCATCCCCGTTTATGATTTCCAGTGCATTACAGCAAGGAGAATGGATCTTAGAGCATGGATCATATTTGAAAGGTGGTAAGCTGGTATTGAAAGCTTGAAGCAGAGACACCATAAGAGTAGAACTCTGCTTTGGATATGTGCTCATAGTTAAATCCAGGTAGAAAATGAGTTTGAATTCTGAGAGAAAGTAGGGGCTGGAAAACAGAGGTTCTTAGAATGGTTTTGGTTTTGGTCAATGCTTTGTGGCCTGACATAGGTGACAGATTGATAAGATGGGGCATCTGTTCCCGGGGCTGTGGGGAATGGGCAGAGGCAGAGTCTTGAGGCTCCTAACTGAGACCACAGGGCGATCCAGGGAAGGGACATTTTCCAAATTCAGTCTGTATTTTGTATTCTTTCTGGTCACCTGATGGTGTGGCAGAAGCTGAATCTTCAATTCCCTTTCAATCCCAAGCTTATTTGATATTATCCTGTTCCACCTAAGAACACATCACATACATTATGCCATGGGTCTAGAGCCAAATGAATGCAATTAATTGTTCTAGAAATTTCAAGATCAGATAAGAAAATATATCCTCAAAGAACACATTTTAACCTGAAAATGGCCATATATTATCCAGGGCTGAATCACCGAACGTGATTGTCGCTCATTCCATGTGACTACTTGTTAATCCTGGGTGCCATGCAAGTGTGAAATGCAAATTAGGATTTAGCTATTTAGTGTGGAAACAGGCATACAAAATACCTTTTTACTTTTCATATTGATTGTATAATAAAATGGTAACTTTTAACACATTACATTAAATAAGCTGTATTACCAAAAAAAAAAGCAATTTTACCAAGTTTCTTTTTCTTTAATGGAACTAATAGAAAATTTAAGATCACATTGTGTTTCTCCTGTGTGGTATTGGTCTAGGAAATTCAAGTTTCTCGGTACCACTATTTGATGACCTTACTCAGCAAGGAGTACATTTTCTATTATTGCTTGTAAAGTCTCAGTACCTGATGTTTTCTAACATCTTCAGATGTGTCTTTATTCTTACTAAGAAAGGGGTTACCATAGCAACTGCCACAACACCTGGTATGTTATTTACTACACCTGGAAGGTGAGGCATAAGCAAACATCTATCCACCATCAGCTTTATGTGTTTCTATTTTTCTCTCACATAACCGGGTCTTTCTTTGTCAACCAGAACAGTTCCCCCCATGTCACTGGCTTCTCTAAGGCAGAAAAAGGAGAGGAGTAACAATCTCATGCCTGTCTCAGAAGGACATACATGTATTTGCAACATGATCCTTGACACATACTATCTGTCCTCTGACCAAAAAAAAAAAAAAAAAAAAATGCTGAGGACTGCGAGGAAAGGGAAAGCAATATCCCTTGGGGCCTATGGGTGGCCACACAGAAGGGAGAAAAGGAGACACATGAAGAAAACCAGAAGCCCAGCTGAGGGTAGCATCCGCTCTTCAATGTGGGAGTCCAGTTCTGTTCGTGCCAGGCTCTGCCTTGCTGGTCTGGAGGTAACCCAGGGACCCAGAGACCCACGCATTCAGTTCATCCTGGCATTGATTTAGCACTAAAGAGCGGGTTGGAGGCTCTTACATTTGATCCTTGCATTTCAGGGGACTTTGGGTATTATGCTCACTGCATACCAGCTCAGTTTCTCTGAGAGTTTCTCTTTCGCAGACCAGTTCTCTGTTGGCACCCTGGGTAGGCATCGTTTGCACAGTTGACAGATACTGACTCAAGAAAACGGGGAGCAAGCACAGAGATGCTCTTTACCTTCATCCAAGATGGTGGCGGCTTCGAAACGACTATTCGGATTGGCCCAGGGATTGCGGCCTGGTTGGATGTCGACATGGGAGCTTTGTCTTTGAGAGACATTTGCACAGCAGCCAAGGGGCTTTACTTGGACACTGTGTTTATTTGAGGGGCCCTTGTTAGGGCTTATGAGGATTAATGGTGAGGCAGGAGGTTTGAGGAAAGCCCTCTCAACCCAGGCTGTCCTTCAGCACATCACAGAATTCAGATACCTGGCATCAATGATAGCACCGGAGGTTGTAGGTTCTGTTTGCATTTGTGTTACAAATCTACAGGCTTTCCTACTCTTGCAGTCCCCATCCCTGGAAAATCCATCCAGTGGCCTATAGGATGCACAGAAGATCCAGGAAGCTCTTCCAGTTACCCCTGGCATTTAAGAAGGAGAATTAAACCACAGGGAAAGACAAGCACGCAGTATAAAGCAGCCCCTAGAGAACGTTCTAGAAAGGTTAATTATCATTGTTCGCTGTATTGTCTCCCCCTTTCACTTCTCCCCCCTTCCTCTGGGGGGCAGCAGGTGCCCCTGGGGGAGGCAAGTGCAGTTCCCTGGTGGAACTCAAACAGCTCAATTTGCATTTATAAGGGCGTAGAGCGTGGGGTGAGGAGATCACCGAGTAATTCTCTGCAGAAGGAGAGAAACTGCATGTTAAAAAGCTTAAAAAAAAAAAAAAAAAAAAAAGTCGGCCCCAGAGTGCAGACTTTTACACTGCACTTTCCTGGAATCTTGGGGAGCTAGGAGACAAGGGCTGAGTCTTCCAGCTTCCCTGGCAGGGCTGGCGACAGTCGAGTGCAAGTGGAGGGTCTGATGTGGATCCTGGGTGACTTTCTGTTTTTTTTTCCGAATGTCCTTCGCCTCCGGAGCCGGCGGCCTCCCCTGTTCAGGGAAACGCAGGACTCCTGGGAGATTCCAGCCCGGCTTCTGAAAACTGGGGCTTGGGGAAGGTAAGAGGCGGAGGTCCCCACGGCATCCTGCCTTGGCCTGGACGCCTGGGCGTCACGCCCAAGAGGAGGTGGCCCCGACTGCGACCCAGCTGGGACCCGCTGGAACCTGGAAAACCGTCCGGGCGGAGCCGAGGCTAAAGGGAGGGGATACCATGAACCCCTCCTTGCCGAGATGGGCGGCCACCTATCCCAGAGAGAGCTGAACCCGCCCCCCGCGTCCCGCCGGCTCCTTTCCCTTCCCCATTCCGGGCTCCCAGGGAGCTGGTCAGCGGCCAGGGCATTGGCACCGCCGGTCAGGAAGAAGGAGCTGCCTGGCACCGCAAGGCTGTGTGTGTAGCATGAGTATTGGCAGAGCTGGACGCAGGAGGAGACTGTTGCTCAGTTTGAGAAGGCTCAGCTATTGGAGAGCGAGAAGAGACCCAGAGAGAATGCATGTGTGAGCCTGGAGCTCTGGGCTGTCTTTAAGGTAGGCATCGGGTCTGAAATAATTGTGTTGCTTTCTGTTTGTCAGGCAGGTTTTGTATGGGTTTTAAGCTTTGTCAAGTTTAAAGAATATTCCTGGTTTGGAGCTCAAGATCGCCATTGATTTGATTTTGAAATCTTTCCGTCTGGTTCCCCGGATGCCCTGGTGTCAGTGTGGGTCAACCCAAGTTAGAGCAAACTGAACCAAACCAGGCGATGTTTTTCAGACCTGAGAGATTGACTTGCAAATCTCACTGCAGTGGAGAAGCTGGGAGCTGGTCTGGCTGTGGCAGGCAGCTCTTTGGAGGAGGTTCGGAGGTGTCTCTGGCTTAAAGAGGCAAGGGAGGAACACTCTGGATCTGAATTGGAGGCTGCTGTTTGGAAAAAGTTGTTGATGATGTAAAGGAAAAATGACTTGAAAATCCAAGGATAAATAAGGAAGAGGTTTTGTCAGGACCTAATCTCAGGCCCTGGCATTTTGAGGTTCGCTGCATGGAGCTGGAAATCAATATGGGAAGGCGCAGAACTGATTAGAGCCTCACTCAGCAGAAGAATTGTTTTAATAGATTGTTTTTGATGACTTAGAGAAAGGCTTGGAATCACCCAGAGTGTTAGTTCGTAAGAGTTTATTTCTAATTGTTTTTCCGTTTGGCCACGGGAGGTGTTCTACACAAAATATGGTGCTATTTAGAGCCAAAAGGCAAAATTTCCTCAGAATAATATCAGTGAAGAAATAGCCAAGTTGGTGCTGCTCCTGGTTTTTCTCCCTTTACTTCCAGTTGAGAACAAATTATTCAAGTTGTATATATCCAAACAACTCTGTGGAATGATACAGTTATCCCTGTGAAAGGATATTTAGATATCTGAATCATTAGTATGGTCTTGAGTCTGGGGTTCTTAAATCTCCAAGGACACAGACTACATTTGGAAATTAAAGTCTGTGGGTCATGAATTTCTGTGGTCTTCGCCCCACTGGGCCCTATTTGGGTAACATAATACCTATGTATTATGGTGCCCATCAGATGAAACTGAACAAGAAAGCCATTTAAAACCTACTTTTGAAATAGAGGTATTATAATAATAACAGCATAAATACTTGCAATATATAAAAGCAGCTGATCGACTCCATTTTAAAAGTCAGGAAGAGCCCCTCAACAAAGCATTCCTTAAATAATTAATGTCAGTGAGTTTCTTTTACCCACATTCCCATCTGTTGAAACTTACCAAAAATCTGTATTTCCTGGATGATACATGGAAGATTGAGCCCCCAAAGGATGGTCCTTATTGTAGGGTGCCATGCTCTGAATAGGTTGAGCTTGGAACACATTGTTTTGTACACTAATCCTCTAAAATTTGGTGATAATCTGCCTCAGCATTGGCTTCCCCATGTTCTGCACAATAACCTGGACTTTTGTCTTTACAGAAAATTTTCACATTACTTTCCAGATGGCAGACAGTCCAAAAGTGCAGTTTGAATGCCAACTTTTCTCCATATCTGGAGTAGTTCAAGTATTTATAGGACAACGCATCCTATGGCAGATTTTGAAAATTCTATCCTTAGAGTAATACAGGTACTTTGGTTGAAACTGTAAGTTCTTGAGCTGGTTTGGGTTCCTCTTCCAATCCCACCAGATACATTCAGTGAATAACATCTCAGGCAACTTTCTGGACCTTTCTTGGACTCAGTTTCCTCTCTGTTAAGTTCAGTGTCAGTAAGATGTACAAGAAATAAATGAATTAATGAATTAATAGAATAACACAAGGTAACAAGCCTGGCTAAGGTTGTATGTTAATCAGTTCCTGCTATTATTACTGCTGTGATGTGTAATATCTAGTCACCACAGAATGTTTTTAGGACAGGACTTTTTTTGTCTTTAATGTGCCAAAGAATAAAGAACACTTGTGAAACTTTAAATAAGCATTTGTAATTCTCAACACGCTTTAGAATTAGATCACTACGGTATCTATCCCTCTCGTTGAAGAGGGATCTTTGTCCCCATGTTTTGGACACAAGAGTCCATTGAACCAGCTTAAACCATAGAGAACATCAGTGAGTAATACTTGTTTCCAGGCTCTTCGGGCTCTGCCCACTCTCTACCAGGGTCACACCACTCTAAGGATCCAAAGTAGGGGACCACACCAGCAATGGTGTGGCAAAGACAACATATCCCTTGTCTCTGAAGTGCCCAGTGCACGTCAAAGCCGTGGAGTTCCGTGCAACAGGTTTTTGTTTTTTCTGATGCAGCCATGCTGTTCATTTTGATTCTGCACTGTTCTCACTTGACATTTTTGCACTTTTAGGGCCACGCAGGTGTGGCTATGATGATCCATTGCTCCAACTTCTAAGGCTTCACTAGGGACGATAGACAACTTGTGCTCTAATGTAAGCCCATAAGAGTTGTGAGTTTTTTCTCTTCTTAATTTCCTAACATGAAGATTTAATGCTTTTCATAAAAGAACACTTTATTATATGCAAAAATCCTAAAATCATGGCACAGTTGATCTGCAGATGGCAGAGGCTTGTGCTCTGATGTTGCACAGGCACTTCAGTTCCTATAAAGTTCAGAGTCCACAGTGGCAGGCAGAAGGGATTTCATGAAATGTCTTCCATGAGTATCTATGGGCTTCTCTTGGAAATTAAGTGGATAAAAATTTCCCTTGGAATGGGATGTTAAGAAGGCAGAGCAAAAAATAGCAGATGGTGTCTTCTGAGAAACCCGGTGCAAATGTAACACCGATGCCCAAAATTAAGAGAACAGAGAAAACTGTCTAATGGAACTGCAGAAAAAAATGAAGCTTCTAAAACAAAGAAGAAAATACTGTGGTGTAAAAGTATTCCAAATTTGCGTGTTATAATGTTTAGTAAAATGATAAAAAGGGTAGAATGCTGAAGAAGCAGAAGAAAAGTAGAAATGAAGGCTCTAGTTTAAAAAGTTCAGTTTTACGCCTACGATAAGTCATTCAGTTGGTTCTATTTGCTCACTTACAAAATGATAAACACATTAGCCTTACCCTCCTCCATGGTCCTAGAGAGAAGCACTTGAGATCCTGTGTCAACACTGAAGAGATGAGAGGAACGTTGCCTTCTCCTCTTTGTAAACTGGGAACTTGAGCTCCACCCAAGCCTACCCTTCAGGTATTAATAACTGCTTAGAATGAAAGGGAAAGTGACTAAAAATACTAATAATAAGGGACAAAATACGTTTTTTGTGTTACTAAGCATCAGAGTTTCCTTACCAATAATAAAGAAGAAAGGCACCTTGGATAATCCAGCATTAACGAACACCAACAGCAATGGCACTAATTTGCTAGGCATCCCACAACAGAATGCCACCACTGGGGTGGCTTCAACGATAAGAATTGCTGCTCTTGCTGTACTAAAGGCTGGAAGTTTCAGGTCAAAGTGTCTGTAGGGTTGGTTTCTCAGAAACTACTATCTTTGGTTTGGAGATGGGGACCTTTTGCTGCGTCTCTGTGTAGTGATTCTTCAGTCTGTGTACTGTTTGTGTCCTAATCTCTTCTTAGAGGGACAGCATTTGCAATAGATTAGGCCTACCCTTAGGACCTGATAGAATACAGCTTTAGGGACTCACAAACGAACTGGGAGGGGACACAATTCAAACTTTAACAGCCATCAAATGAATCAAGAAAATTATTTTGTAAATGTACCATTTTCATTTTAGGAGCTAACCAGATCTATAAAAGCATAGTGTTTTTTATTGAAGAAAATGACATCCCCAAATTACCTTGGAAATGCCCACCGAAGACAGCTCAGGAAGCTTGGCCAAAGCTTCCAGAATAGCTTGACTTTAGGAGTGTTTTAACTAAGGACAAATGAGGGCCTCGGCTTATTGATGTCTCCTAGGTGCGCTGTCACAGAGCTAGTGGGTATCCTTAGCAAGGTTGCTTCTCAGTAGTGACAGCTGTCCCTGGAGCATGGATTGAACGCAGTTTTAAATTGGATGTTCCTTTGAGGTTCAAAGGATCATGACATCTCTCTGGACAGTTTCCCACTTCCTTTCAATAGTCTCTATCTAGAAGGAAGTGGAAGGCGGGTCCTGTCCAGGCTCCATCCACGTTCTGCCAGCCTGTGGATATTCACCACCGCTCTTTCACTGAGACCTCAACCCTTTCTGTCCCCACTCAGCAAGAACGGTGCGAGTCCATGCATAGCTCCTGGCAATGTGCACACACATTTATTTGTTCCTCTGCTTATTAATCGCAGAAACAGAATTTGGAGGCTAGGATGGAAAGGATGAACTGCACTTAATATTTTACAAATCACTTGGTTTCTAGATTTCATATTTTCGATTTCAGAGGAAGAAATAAAGTGTTCGCCTCATGGCTAAGAAGCACAAGGGAGACAACACTTATCCTAAAGGCTCAGACAAAAATAAGGCAGCAGTAGGGAAGTGGCAGTGGCCTGGAGCAGGTGACTCACAGGTGCAGAGGTGGTGAGGGAGGGCTCACTGCTTCCTCTTCCCTCCCACCAGTCCTGAGGAGCAGCTGCACCCTTCTCAGGACCATTTTCACCAATGGGTAGGCACGTCCTGCTTTCCTGTAGGTGATGTGGTTATCACATTCAAACAGGAGAACGCAGTCACGCAGGGGAAACATGCAGCTCTGTTTTCTTTTTCGACCTGATGGTGTTGAGAAATTCTATTAGAAGGAACAAAGTAGTACATATTTTGTGACTTATAAAACACCCTGTCATGTCTTTTTAATTGTTATGAAAAGTAAGGTATGGGACCAGCGAGATGGTTCAGCTGTCTAAAGCACCTGCTTAGGAAAGCTTAGGCAACCGCAGCGAACGTGGCTGGATCCCCGGTGCCACATGCTGCACCAGCACCACCCCTAGGGCAGGCTGAGCCAGTCATAAAAAGATAATATAAAAATGAAAGTAAGACATGCCTCTAGTCCCCAAGAGGGGAGGATCAGACATCTGAATGTCACGTGTGCCTCATGATTCATCTCCTGGTTCCCAGGACAAATAACACTCCGGATCATTAGCAGACAGACCAGCTCTTGCCTAGCCCCACTGTGGAGGCAGGCGCCGGTGAGTGGCCCCTCTGCTGGCTTGCTTGGCCTTCAGGCTCTCACGGTGCAGTGTTCCCTCACAGTGGCCAGGGCTCTTGCTCGGATGATTCGGGATGATTCGAAGAGGCTGTTGAAAGAAACTGCGATGCAATCTGGAATATGTTGGTGCCTGAATGATTGAGCCTCAATTTCAAAGTTCATGACTTGCCCAAAAAAGAGCCTAGAGGCATCTCAGGAACAAGGCAACAGATTTTTAAAAGCTAGTGTTGCCTCCCGCCCTTTGACTCTCATTATAAATTCAGAATTCTTCTTTTGAATGGGTTTGATCATATGTAGAATTTCTCAAACTCAAAGAATCTGTTTTTATAAATGTCTTTTTTCCATAAAGCAAAAACTAACTTCCTTTGAGTGTGTGTGTGTGTGTGTGTGTGTGTGTGTGTGTGTGTGTGTGTGTAGGGGGGGTGTTACTATGTTTAACCTGTAAACATTTATTATCTATTATACTAAAGACAAGGTATTGTGCTAAGAGTTGCACAGTATATGAAAAGATGAGTCACATCTACCATACCTATTCAGAGAAATAAGACACGTGCATAAGAGTTTTAACAAAATGTAGAAAATGACAGCTTCCATGAGAACAGAAAAGCATGGTTGTTGAGATTGATAGGAGGGAGAGATTCATTCCAGCTGGAAAAGGCTTCAGAGTTGTTTTTGACCTGAGAATCTTGAGAGCTGAATAGTTTTATTTCCATATGGGGGAGGGGAAGCAGAGGGAGAAAGAGGAGTGGTATTTCCAAAAAATGGGGGAGAATAAGAGTGCTACGAATTCATAGAGGAGGACTCCCGTGGGAGGCACTTGAGGCATGGCGATCAGGCCAGTTTATTCGCAGGGCAGGGTAAGAGAAAAATAATGGTACACCAGCAAGAACCTGAATGACAAGCCCAGAAGTGACACAGCCAGACCTTAAGGTTATGTGTTAGGTGGTATTAATGGAAAGATATGGTGATGTGGCCGTTAATAATATTAATGAATAGTAAGAGAGCTCCTTGCTGCGTGCCTAGTCACTGCTTAGTTTACCTCCATTCTACACAGCAAACCTGCGAGTAGGTCCCAACGCCATTGGTCCTTATATTCTGCAGATTCTGTTTTGGCTCATTTCACCTACTCACCAGAATTCAGAATTCCCAAATCCCAGATCAACCCTCAAAGCGCTTCTGCAGCTTCTACAGAGGTGTGCAGAAGAGCAAAACTTAAGCTGAGGTGGAACAAGGTAACCATCCACCTTCTTGTGTCAACTCATGCTGTGAGCAAGTATCCTCTCACAGCCCATTGAGGGCCATGCGTTTGGCAGTGGGGGCTTCTTGGTGCTGAAGTACAACAGTGTGCTTCTGACTGCAGAAAAGCACTGTGAGGAGCCTCTTGGAGAACACACATTTGTTGAGGAATTCTGTTTCAAGGCACGAGTTATGGTGCCGGTGACCTTCTGCAAGTTCAACGTGAACATACATGTTGAATAAGATGTGTTTCAATAGAAACACTCATAAGACAAAAACATACATGGATGAGTTGAAGCAAATATTCTAAATTTAATCCTACACTTTGCCCAATAGTAACAGCACAGTATTCACAAATTTAGGGTCCACAGTGACGTTATGGAACCAAAGTACTCTAAAGAGTGAGACGCCACTCCATGTTTCCTTTCCACAGAGAAGCACATTAAGGCTTGGGAAGAAACGGAAGTTACCTGGGGCTGCGCAGTCAGCAGCAGCGAGACAGGACCGCCATATCGTCATGGAGTTCTGTTGCAAAGACAATGTCAAAGGCCTGAGTTGGGAAAGGCCAATGAAGGCCAGGGGCAGGAGGCAAATGATAAATGGTTTAGAGTAGAACCTAAAGAATAGAGTCGCCGATTGTTTGTGGAGGACGAAGCGGAGGTGATCAAGGTTGCAGGAATGGAAGCAGCGTGTACAGCTCAGATCAAGAGGGGGCTGTGAGAGGAAAAACAATAATGGTTGTTATTCTGTGAACATTTGCTGTGTTCCAGGCAGCCTTGAGAAGCGCCTACCAAGTGACCTCATGTGACCCTCACGGTAAGCTTACAAGATAAAAACTACCACTCCCATTTTACAGAGAGTGAGACTGGAGCTCAAAGACTTGTAATAACTTTCCCACAGATACCCACTGACCAAACCACACAATAGAGAATGCTACTGCAGGCCCTGTAAGTAGGGAAACTGTCATCACAAGAAGTTCTAGACTTTCAGGTCTTGAAAGAAAAGATGTACTAAGGCTAAAGCTCTGGCTTGTTTTCTAGTTCCTTAGTTTTTCTATTTTTTACTTTATCTTACTGTTTTCTTGGTTTTTAAATTTTTACTCTTTTAATACAGTATTCATCTTATACTATGTATTTTTCTTCCTGCATATTTATTTCAATTCTTCTCTCCTAAAGAAAAATTTTGCTTCTAGATCCTTTAGGTGGCCTTTGCTTCTTGTGCTTCCTGTTTCTTCGTCCTTCCTGTTGTTCTCCCTATTGTTATTCTTGTTCTTCTCTGTTATCTCCTCTTCCTCCTGCTTTTGTGATATTGCAAAAGGGTGATTGAAAGTATTTGGGACTTTAGTAGTTGGATGAATCTGGTTCATTTTAATATGTTCATTAAAAAGAAAGTCTGAATGTTTCAGTGTTTCCGAGAATATAAACCATGTTTCATAGAATGATTCTCTCAGACACCAGTGCATTTCACATTAACCGAGCTACAGTTAATTTGCAGATGCGCTCATTACTAGAGGGGAGGCATGGTTATGCTCTTTGTCTCCTAAATTTGGAAAACCTAACATAAAATGTCATGGTGCTCATTTCATATTTTCTCTCGGGTATCCATAATCTTGGAACCTTGTAAAAAAAAAAAAAAAATGCAGTCTTTCTTTAAGTTTTTTAAGCTTCTGTTGCTGAAACTTACTTGCTTCTGTCTCTGAGATAGTTTCCCAGCAAAGGGTGGCCCCACCGTACTCCTAGTACCACCACACTTGTAGTTAAAACAGTTCCCAAAAAGCACAGAGGGTGTTTCATCTAAAAAAAAAAAAAAAACCTCCCAGAGCTGTTTATTATACTCAGAAATACTTTAGCTTAGCAATGCATAATAAAAGGAGAAAAACTCCTATCAGAATGTTGGGCCTCTTTCTTACTAAAATGCTCCTCCACCATGTCTAAGACAGGGCATGCCCTGGGGCCACGTGAAGTGCTCTCTCCAGAGCTCGCCTCTCCATCAAAACGCCTCTCAGTGATGAGAGTGGCAGGAAGAGCAGTGAGCCTGAATCTCTGTACGTAAGGGGAAAAGGGAGTCACCTAAAGGGAGTCTTTATTCTTTGAAATAAGCTGAGTCTGAAACTCTTTATTTTGAACTGCACTGAAACCAAGAGACAGAGAGAGAGAGAGAGAGAGATAATATAGTTATAGTTCACAACTGTGCTCCATTCTCAACCAAATGCAGCTCTTAAGTGAATAAATTATGCATTTGCATAGAGATTTGGTAGCATAGGAACAAAGGCACTGAAATCTTTCTATTTTTCTTAAACTGCCATTGCCTAAAACGGAGCTGAAAAAAGTAAAGCCATATTTGATTAAACAAACATTAGAAAGAAGCCATCTCTCAAATACCCTAGACAGAATCAAGTCCAAAACATGCTTTGCCAAACCCAAGGGAAATTCACGCCATATGTTTATGATTCATTTATAGTTCAGTCATTAAAATGTGGCATCGCAAAGACCAATTTTCCAAGAAAACCTTTATGAGCCATATCAAAACATTATCTTGAAAACAGGAAGTCCTGCTTTGCCAAGAGCTTCCAGATGCCTGAGCAGAGGATCTAGATTTGGTTGTGGAGGCCAAGCCCTAGATGCTAAATTTTCCAAACCTGTCAAAGTCAAAAGTCTCGCCGGGCCATGGTG
This sequence comes from Myocastor coypus, assembly GCA_004027025.1. Classification (NCBI taxonomy): domain Eukaryota; kingdom Metazoa; phylum Chordata; class Mammalia; order Rodentia; family Myocastoridae; genus Myocastor; species Myocastor coypus. The sequence continues at coordinate 1,468 of PVJA010000218.1, read as the reverse complement.
GCTCATGCCTGTAGTCCCAGCACTTGGGAGGCTGAGGCAGGAGAATTGGTGTAAGTTTGAGACCAGCCTGGGCTACATAAAGTGGGCTTAAGGCCAGCCTGAACTGCATAGTGAGACCCTATCTCAAAAAGACAAAGAAAAAAAAAAAAAGTCGAAGGTCTCATCCTTTCAGAGGTGTGTGTGCTGTGTCTCCCTCCACTCACTAGAAATGGAGCAATTCTTCAGGGAGAAAAATACAATAATCCAAGGGGAAGATGACCCCGGGCGTCCTTCCTTCCCTATAACTCTCACCATTTCCACTCGTTCTGTACCCTTTCACCTATTTTCATGCCCCCTTCAACACATTCCACTTGTGAATTGCTTACTAAGGCCATCATGATGTTAGCACTGCAGCCCTTAAAAGCCACAGAGAATGAGCGTGAAAACTTCAGCTTCAAAGAAATCTCCTGAAAGGAGAAAAATTATCATCTCTACTTTTAAATTTTTATTATGGCAAAGCATGCATGAAGCAAAGGTTAGCACATTAGCTGCACGTAAGTTTACAGGCCAGTAGCCTGAAGGATGTCTACAGGGTGGTGCAGCCATCGCCATCGCCATCACCCAACTCTAGGTCGCTTTTCATCTTTCAAAATTCAAATTCTGTACCCATTAAATACCAACTCCCATTCCCCTTCATCCCAGGCCATGGCACCCATCATTCTACTTTCTGCCTGAGGGAAGGAATAACTAAATTTATCAAGTACCATGAGCTTGGGGCCCAGGGGGATGGCTCAGTGGTCTAAAGCGCCTGCTTGAAAAAGCTTGGGCGGCTTCAGGGACTGTGGTTCGATCTCTGGCACCACATGCTGCACCAGCCCTGCCCTTGGGGCGGACTGAGCCGGCCATGAAAATGAGTGAATAAACAAACAAAGGTTCTGAAACAAGAAAATAAATAAATAAATACATAAATACATAAATAAAATAAAAATTTTTTAAAAAGTACCATGAGCTTACACTGTCACTAAACTGCAAAGGATTTGTAGTACATGGATCCTTGCATGAGCAACGTGGAATATAAAATAGGAAGACATCTTTGATGAGAACTGTAGAATTGACCCACATTTGCCCTCAGGAAAGATGTGAGACTAGAGTTCCATGAAGGCATTTCATCAGGGAGTTCAGTTGATGGCGTGCTTTCTGATGACCCAATAATGCACATAAAAGTATATAGGATCATCTCTAAACAGCGGTTCTGAAACTTGCAGATGCATTAGAATCTCCTGGGATTCTTATTTATATGTGGATTCTGACTTTCCAAGTCTGCAGTGGGACTTGAGGTAATGTACTGCTAACAACCCTTGAGGCAACACTGATACAGGTGGTCCATGAAACACAGTTTTCAAAATAATAATCTGGATAAGTGGTTCATGATACTTAGAAGCCTTTTTAAAAATCTTTTTTTTTTTTTTTTTTTTTTTTTTTTTAAAAC
>PVJA010000217.1:0-205114 GCA_004027025.1 Myocastor coypus | reverse complement strand
AGACTTGATCCATGATCCCTGGGATTATAGGTTTTAGTACTGATGGGATTATGGGTGGAAGTACTTCCGGGATTATGGGTGTAGTCTAGGGCGGGAGCTAAGGCAGAGAGCCTGAATGTAATATAAAGAGAGACAGAGAGACAGACTGGAGCTCTAGCTGTTGCTGTTGCTCTGCTGCCGTGTTGGTTGGCTACCTCTGTCGCCATTTTGTTGCTGTTCCGCCGCCATGAACTGGATGCTCTCTGCTCTGTTCCACTCAGCCTTGGGCCAGCTGAATATGGACTGAAACCTCTACAAACTGTGAGCTAAATAAACCTTTCCTTCCTTCATTTTGAGTGTTGGGTATTTGTCCCAGCAACGAGCAAAAAGTAACTAAGACACTGTTCATCATCCAGATTCCTATTTCACCTTTCTGGATGAAATTCTATCAGTTTGAGAAGCTCCATAGGGTTAGTGTGTGGCTTGAGGACCTGCCTTTCTAGCAGACATTCAGCTGGACCTGGGTGATGGCTTATAGAGTAAATGAGGATGTGCTAGAAGGGGCATTTCTTACAGTTTCTTACAGTTTTCGACAAGGTCTTTGGCTGTAAGTTGGGGAAACCAGAGTCTAGCCAGAGAATCTGTTGCAGAGCTGTGGAGTAAGCCTGAGAGGTGAGACACTGTGAGGGCATGCAACCAGGAATATGAGGTAGAACTTTTCCTCCCAAGGTATGGACGGATGAAAAGAGAGTTTCACCTCCTTGAAGTTTAGCTAAAACACTGCAGAGAATTTTTTGACTGTGTACTCCACTGAGATGCTTTAGAAAGGCAAGCTTTTCTAGCCACGTTCTAGTGGCCTAATAGTTAAACCTCGCAGATATCCAAAGTTGCCTAAGATCAGAGATAGGTGTAGTCAAAGGAGTTAACTAGTGACCCTGATCCCTGAGTGGAAATGGGAACGAGGGAACCAACTTCCCCGAACTGTAGAATTTTGTGCGGACACATTGTGTAAGGTCAGCTCCGTTGGATTAAGAAATGCCTAGCAGGTTAGTAGGGTATGCTCCTGGCTGTGTCTGGCTTGGCCATGGAGGCATGGCTGTGGCTACCACATATAGTTCTTTGTCCATTCTTTGCTGATGCTGTCCTCTTGTTGTACTTGTGGGCCACTGTGAACTGAGCAGCTCTGTGGTACCATGTCCTTCTGCTGCAGCGCTCCTGCCTTGAAGCCAGTTGACTAGGAACTGAGTCACAAAGTTAAATCTTTCTTCCTTTAAGTTGTGATTCTAGGCACTGTGTTTCTTTGACAGGCTATTTGACTGATGTGCATATGTTTTAAGGGGGTGGAGTCCATGGTCTTCAGTACATTTTCAGAGCTGCTCTTAACTGGAACTTAGGGTAGGAAGATTTAATACTTGGCTGACGGCTGGTTTGCCACCCCCCCTTTTAAAGTTCCTTTTTGTTCCAAAAAAGTAGTGAGAAGTACAAAGAAGACCCAGTCCATAAGATGGAATCATGGAGAAGCCCCTCCATTTGTTCGCGTGTGGGTGGGTGTATCATCATTAATAACCAGGGAAGGTTAGAAGGGAAGAGGGAACAGGCGGCTGTCTGAAGAGCGTGATAAATTTTTCTGTTCCTTGTGGAGCTGTTTCAGTGGTCTCAACTGAAGTAAAAAGGAGAGGCTTATTTCGGCTGTGAGGAGGTGAATTACTAGCAAGTTTGCAGCTGAAGCAAAGAAGCCGATGCGTGAAACAGGACCATGTATGAATAGATTTCTTGAGTGTTTCATTGACGATTCGTCAGAATGCTTAGCCCTCTAACCACGCTGTAGTGTTTGGCTTCTGATTCCTTTGTGGAACTAAAAATGCTCTTAGGAAGAGGAGCTAAGCAAGTCTTTTGTTTGGATTCCCACATATTGATTAATGGACCCAATGGAGCATCCTGCTGTGAATTTGGTCCACTGATGGTAGCCATTACAATGAGCAAAGCATTTCTGAACTGGCACTTTCCACGCGGGTGTGACAATTTTTAAAAAGCCACAGAACTAGAATGAAAATAGCCATTTCTAAATGGCCTATTGATTTGCAAAACCCTTTTTGTGTCAAGTTGAATGGTCTCACATCTGAGTTGAGGGAAAAGATGCAGGGCATTTTCAATTTATTATTGTGTCTTCGGGGCTTAGGTTGACAGCATTTCAGTGGTTATGCCCGCCTCTTCTTAAAAGATTTGTTTGCCTTGCATGCCTCACTCGTCACTCGTATGTGTGAAGGTCTGGTTCTGGCTCTTCTGCTCACACTATGAAGACGTCTACAGCTCCTCTTCCAGTGTGAGTCATAGCCAGTGACTAGGTCTACAAGGCCTAATTATGACTCAAACTCCCTCATAAACTTGGGGACCACCTCCTCACCAATGCTCCCCACTGGGCTATTTACAGAAGATGCCACCAGGAATTGCTAGATGGCTTAGTTCATGCGCGGGGCGCACAGGGCCTGTATTCATTTACTTCATCGCTGTCTTTAATCTTGAGCCCTGCAGGAGAACTGCAGAAGACAATAAACCTTGTCCAGCTAGACCCAGGCAGCATATGGTTTTGTGTACTGATGTGCACTCTCAGGTAACCACTGCAGGAATGCGAGCGCTAAGCTTGTGTGGTGCTTTGCCTCCATATTTGAGCTGACGGGATACCTACAGGTCCTGACTGGATTTATTAACAAGTTGAAGCAGCTTTTGGATGTTTCTTGCCAACCCCCCAAATAATCATGATAAATACTGAAGGCAAATGAAATATGTAGTGTTTGTCAGGAAGCTTTCTAAACAGAAAGTATCAAAGAAAAAGTGAGTTCTAAGAATCACAGATGCTTTCTGCTGCAGATACACAATTGTCATTCATTTTGACAGGAGGATTCTTCTTCTCTTAAGACAGTCTACAGACTGAAGTGGTCAGGTGGTGCTTTAATCTCATCATGGTAGTGCCTCTTTTTTCTCTTCTTGAAATGGCATGAAGCTTAGTGAAAGGCGTAGCGAAGGCATTGGAAGTAGCTATCATCAGAAATGGCCCGGTGAACCTTCTGGGCTGAGCCTTCTCTTTAACCTCTCCATTTTAACAGTGAGAATGTTCTCTGCAGTGGGCCGGAAAGCAGGGATACCACGGAGTTGAAGTTTGTGTACTTTATTGACTCGATGTCAGTTCTGATGATAAGCAAGCTCGCCAGCTGCAATAAAAACAACCTGGGCCCCAATTCTGTATGAAACAGGACTTCCTAGCATGTCCTGGCTAACAGCGTACACAGGGTAGACGCTGCTTAGTGGGTTTTCACAGTATAATATTACGCTGTGTAAAATTTCCTCTTACCATTGTGTTCAGCAAATTGAACTCAAATGTGCCCATGCACCTTTTATCTCTCGTATAGCAAATTATATTTGTCAGAAATATTTCTTGAGTAGTCTGAGTATAGGAGTCTAAAAAACAGCATTCAATAGAACTCCTTTGTACTAAAATTGAGACACCTCATACCTTTGGAAAACATGTTATTTAAAAACAATTTTGAGTATTTTCAAACTTTCTCCAATTTTTTCTTCCAGATTTTTCCCCCAGTCATAGACCTTGGCACAGAGAAAGCAAACAAAACAAATCTTCTTTTCTCCTGTATTTCCTACTTTTGAATTATAGCTTCCCTGAGCAGTTTGGGTGTCTTTCGGGTTTTCCTTCAAAGGTACAGGATAAGCTTAGAGGTGAATATAGGAAACCATATCATGTAGAGAACCCTGACAATGGGATAAAAGTCTTCATTTTTTGAGAACTTTGTGAGGATGGCTGGAAATATATATATATATTTATTATTATTATTATTATTATTATTATTATTTTTAAATAAGTGGCTTCTCAGCTACTGGGAAAGGAGAATCTTGATCCCAAATAAAGCCAGCACTGTAGCACTATTAGCTTGTAGATTGAATCCACCGGTTTTTACCTAGTCAGCAAATGGGAGTATTGGTTTGAGTGAATCTTTGCCAGCTGAACTCCCTTTTATGGTATTGGGGATTGAATCTGGGGCCTTATGCATGCTAGGCAAGCGCTCTGCCCCTGAGCTACAGTCCCAGCCCAACTGGTCTTGCTTGTCGCTTTGTTCAGAGCGACTTTATCTGGCCTCCGTCAAGGGAGCTGTGGTTTCCAAGGTCTTCCAGTCAGTTGTCTTCAGAGGGCAGGAGGACCCGCCTTTGGGTTTGCATCCCTCCGAGTGTGCTGTTGGTTAGGAATTCAGGGAGTGTTTTTGGATCTGTTTCTTGTTTAATTAATGAACATATTTAAAACAAAATTACTTCTTATTTCAAACTACAACCTAGACACTTTTAGTGTAGGAACCTATGTGCTCCCTTAGCTGAGAGAACAGAGTCAGGAAGACCTTTCTTATTCGCTGGTGTTGATCCTGAGCCTTAAGTCAGGATGTCTTTGTGACTGCTCTGTTTTCTGGGTTTGAACTTTTACACATGGAATTTGTGAATCTTCTTGGAAATGCTTTCTGAATCCATGGAAATAGACCATCAAATCCATACAGTGAATCTGTAGACAGCGTAGGTAGACTGCAATGTCTCTGCTTAGTTAAAAATGGGAATTCAAAAATTTTGTCAAAGATCTTAAATATACAGGTAATCTAATATAAAATGAAGACATTTTTAAAAAGAAGTCATGTGTTTGTTTCTGTAAAGGATTTTGAGAATAGGATTATAATCCCAGGACATAACTTAGAATGTGCAACTCTTCACAGACAAGACATTCCACCAGTAAGTTTAATGAGCAGCATTACCAGGATTTTGATGCTCAGCATGCATGTTTGTGTCACATATCCAATGACAAGCTGACTCCCACCCTGTACATAGATTCCCAAAACCCTAGCTTAGCAAAATAGCACAGAGCAAGACCCTACTTCTGTTCTTTTGACTCATTGTATCAGACTGAGTGACTCATAGAAAGATAGCACAGCACTTCTATGACCCTCATTGGCCTTCAGGGACTCTAGGAACATCCTGGACAGAAGACTCGCATTGCTTCTTGCTGACTGCTGCCACGACCTTTCCTCTTGGCTTAGCGTTGGTGCCTCCTGATTTCTGCCATGCCTCTGACTCCGGCAGGGTCTGCATGTGTCCACAACTCATAGAGCTGCTGCAGAGGAGGAGGACTTGGAACTCGCCTTCTGCTCAGCCAGCGATGAGTTTGTTCACACAAGTCCCAACTGGCGAGCAGTGTGCCAGAGTAGTAGGTGGCTATCCCTGAGGTACTCCACCTGCTTCAGACACCATGGCTGCAGGGAGGATTTCTCAGGCCCTCACCTAGCCGAGGTAGGTGGCTTAGATGCAGAGATAATGTCAACACCCTTGCCAGGGGTTGCGTCACACTCCTCCTACAGCCCCGGGAAGCTCACTTTTTACCTACTCACTGACTGAGAGACAGCCTGCCCGTGATCACAAGTCTGTGTGTGAGTCCTCCTCTACAATAGCATACCACAAAACAGGCCTCATCCTCAGGAGAAGAGGTTAGCAGCCAACCCTTTGTGTCCTCCGTGCTAACTATATGCCAAGCACCTCTTCTCACGCTCTGTCAATCTTAAGTCATTGAAACCTCAGGGGAACCCTGTGGACCAAAGATACTATCATTAGCTGCAGTTTCATGGTGGGGACCACAGGGACATCCAGTTCAGTATCTTGCTTGGTTCATCTCTAGGCTGATGGAAACAGGAAAAACACACAGCTTTTAAAGCAACCACAGTTCTTATGAACCAAGTGCAAGGGAGGTTGGGTGTTAACTTGGGTTCTGATGGATCATTTCAGATGATTGCCTTTAATCCTTGGTGAGTTTTCTGACTCTGTAGAGAAGATAGTCAAAGAAGGGAACTTCCCAAGCTGGATCCATGTGTCGTGCAGCTCTCAGCCTTCTTTTAAATTTATTTATTTATTTTTGCAGGATCAGGGATTGAACTCAGGTCCTTGCATTTGCCAGGCAAGCACTTATTCTACTGAGCTATCTCGCCAGCCCCCTCTCAGCCTTCTGAGACTTCACTTTACCACCATCCCCTCAACGTAGGTACCCAGTTCATTAGAAGTGTTTCCTTTTTCTTGGAACAGGATTTCTCTGATATCTCCCACCTGCTCATCTTCTCTTCTTTCTTTTTCTTAAATAAGATTAGTCTACTTCCTTTTAGGGACATGCTGCATGTTCCCCAAAACCCCGGGGACTTGATTCTTAGCAGGTGGGGGTAGGGGGGGGTGGCAATTCAAGCTGCCTGCCAGAGGCTGGGATATTTCCCTGTTTCTGCAAAATCACATTGTATTGCTCTGCAGAGGAGGTAGGGGCATGTGGATATGTTCTTGGTATACCTTGGATTGGCTATGACTCTTCTCATTGCTTTACCCAGGCTTTTTTTTTTTTTTTTTTTTTTTTTTTTTTTTTTTTTTTTTTTTTTTTTTTTTTTTTTTTTTTTTTTTTTTTCTGGCAGTACAGGAAACTGCAAAACTTGGGGACCTTGCACTTGCCAGGTAGGTGCTTATGTCACTGAGCTATCTTCCCCGCCCCTCCCAGCTCTTGTTTGAATCAATGTCTTGGCTATCAGGTGGAATAAGGAATGAAATACAGATTCTAGTGTCTACTCTAAAATTATTACTTGTTTGTTACTATAAGCTCCTCCTGGGACTGGATTCCATTCGGAGGCCCTAAGAACTTTTTGCTCTCCTTTGCTTCTATATATTCAAGTTCTTCAGTATATCCCACTTATTGATGCTGTCAATTTGGGTTCTAAAATTGAGACAATAAATGGTGCTGGGTTGTTATGGTGGGCTTGGCTGAATTCTGTCCAATCCCTAAAAAGGAATTACAGTCTTTTAACATAAAATCAGTTTTCATTTTGTCATTAAAAAAAAGATTTAGTCAGTTTGATACATTTGGTGTGTGCTGTATGTAAGATCCTACTGTGATTGAGTAGTGAAGTAAGGTTACAGGCTGTCTTCCCCTGCATTCAAAATTAAATTAGAGGGTCAGAGATATAGTGCAGGAGCACAAGAGCCTGCTTGGCAAGTGCAAGGTCCTGAGTTCAATTCCCAATACCACTCCTCCCCGCCTCCCCCCTCCCAAAAAAAAAAAAAAAAAAAAAAAAAAAAAAACTAAAGCGGATAAAGGAGTTGGTAGGTTGTCATCCACTTCATGCTGTTTTGAAGACTCAGTTTTGCTTCTTGATCACATCTTTGTTTAGAAGGGACCCAACTGTTTAGTGCAATATACAGTGGTATCCTCAAGCCCCTTGCCCAGGTTAGGATAGTCTGAACCATGAAATTCCTTTGGTGTCTTGAAGCACCTTGTTCTGAGAATAATGTTTCTACAATTCATTAAGAGTTTGCAGATTGAAGGGCTGGCCAGATAGCTGCTCGGTGGACTAAAGCACCAGCTTAGGCAGAGTGCAGTGGCTGGGGTTCAATCCCCAGTGTTCCATGCCAACCCCGCTCCTGGGGTGCACTGAGAAGCTGATTGAGACTGGGTATGGTGCCATGTGCCTGTGATCCTAGCACTAGGGAGGCTGAACACAGGCGGATCACCATGAGTCTGATCTACGTACATAGTGAGACCCTGTAGACCTTGCACCAAATCCATAAAATGAGTTTGCTGATTCAGCAAAACAGACTTGTAGGTCCTTTTTCAGAAATTCTCAGGAATTTCTGAGTAGCTATTTGATCATCAGAGAGATGCTCATGTTTTAGGCATGCAGCTATATGTAGTACAAGTTTGAAAATTTGAAAATAATATAAAATTCTGACACTTTTATAGAATGTCCTTTAACATTCAGGAATGTTTTAGTTTCTTTGTAAAAAAAATAATTTGAGATACCTACAGTGACCTTTAAGTTATATTTTAATTAAAATATATATTTTTTACATATTTGATACAGGCCTCACTATGCAGCTTGGACGCCTAGGGATCTTCCTGTCTTAGCCTCCCAGCACTGGGATGACAAGTGTGTGCACCCGTGCCTGGTTTTGGTGGCTGGCTCTGCGTGGCTGAGGTGGGGCTGGCACAGTGTGTGGTACCGGGGATCAAACCCGGGTCCTTGTGCTTGCCGAGGCACAGACGCTTAGACTGCTGAGCTATATTTTAAATTTTTAAAAATAATTCTTGTTCTGCACCTAGGCTCCCATGCATTCAAGGTGCTTTGTCCCTCGTTTTGCTTTCTTACATCTTTATGTAGTAACAGCACGGTAGGGTAGAAAATACAGCAATTTGTGTTTTAAAAACAAAAAGCATTATACTTCTGTTTAAGTTTTGTTACTGAAATTCAGTGTATTGTCACAGATCACGAGAGGGACCAGTTTCATCTTGTTTTGTCTTCTCTTTTATACAAGAATGATGTGTTTGTGTGATCTAGCTGTAAGCTCTCAGTAACTTAAGTAATCGATTGATAACATAAAGCTGGATTTAGGTCAGGGATAATTTTTTTTCTTAAAGAAGTTTATATGATGATGCTTAAAATATTTTGGTATGCTGAAACCTATAAATATATATGTAAACAACTTTATATCTTGCCACCTGTAAAGTTATAACGCAGGTCAACTTCTCAATTTTAGTATAATCTTGAATTTTGTGACACTCCCTCCCTTTGAGAAGATCCTCCACTCCCTGAAGTTCAGACATTGTAGCTTTAGGATACTATTTAAAACTATTATGGCTTTGGGCACATGTCTCTCAATTTGTTTTACTTTTAAAAGGAAAGAGCAGGCCTTCAGCAAATCATGAATTTCAGCGTTTAATTTTAAAAAATCTCCATAATGCAGTTCCTTCGCCGAACATTTTATCTCCACAGAGTGATTTTGCATCCTTTATCTAGTGGAATAAGTGTTACTGCTGTGCGTTGTCATGCTGACAGGATGGATACTGGGCCAGTGAATGCCTGGCACCTGCTACGGGCCCGGCTGGCACCTGGGACTCGGGTTCATGTTGTCTGTGATCAGGAATCCACAGTCTCTTTTGTGTTGTGCCATGGTAAGGTGTTTGATTTTCTTGTTTTTACGTTGAGATAAAGACAAGTCTTTGACCAAGGCCGCAGGTTGGCTGTTGCCTGTTCTTCTGTCCTCTGACGCCTGTCCCTAACCTCCTGACATTAGCAGCACAGGCTGGTGTGACTTTCGGGGGCAGGCGCAGGTTCTTGTTCTTCACTCCAAGACTTTGGCATGAGCTGCTGTTTCTGCGTCGAGCTCTCCTCTCTCCCCTTGCTCCTCTGGCTTCCCTTCCTGCTTCCCCTAGTTAAGGCCTAATTACCCTTCAGGCCACCGTGAAGGGCTTCTTCTCTCCTCCTCATGCCCCTCTACTGGCTGCTGTCATGAATGCATCCCTCTCATCTTGCAGGCGCTTTTTCTCAGCAGTTTATTTTTGTGTAGACTGTGATCATCTTCCTCATTAAACCAAGCTCGGGCTTAATGGGCCTTTGTCCATTATATTTGCCCATTGTATTCCCAGCCTCTGGCATTGTGTCTGACACATACATGAGAGACACCCACATACTTAAAACAGCAGATGGATGGACGGATGGATGGATGGACGGATGGATGGATGGGCGGATGGATGGGCGGATAGATGGACGATGCAAAGTCTCATCAGTAATACAGACTGTTTTGTCTTTTCCTTAGACCATTAGAATGGTGGGAGTCCATGCCACTAAATGTAGCCATGATGACACTTGGATAGATTCAGACACACTAGGAACACTTCGTTTCATTTAGTTCCAATTCCAATCAATTAACCAATACTTACTGACGGTAAGACGAAGTGTGAAGTGTGTAATTCTGTTGCTGTCTTTATTTCTCTTTTTGTTTTTTATTTCTCGGTCTTAGCATTTGACCATGTTTATAGATCAATGAGAGCCTTTCTAGCAGCTGCTGGGAGCGACTAGGTAGAAGCACAGAGATGATAAAGACCAGCATGATGGCGTGTATGCCAGTATTAAGTGCCAGCCTATAGCCATTGGTCTAGTAGTAAACAAGACCAGACTTACAGTTTCCCTTTGGTGTGAAATACTTCTCAATTTTGACCACTTCTCCATTATTCAGCTACAGCTTATTTTTCAAAAGTAATGATATTGAAGCTGAGCTCCAGTGTTTTTCTTTTGTTCATCCTTCAAACTCTATAAAGCCGGCAAGTTGAAGCATGCATACAAATCCACATATTCAAGAAAGTCTTTGCTTGCTGCAGGGAAGATTTGAGGTAATATTTATTTTTTTCTTATTTTAGAAATAGTCTTTTTCTTTTTCGTTTGAATTATAATAATTGGTTAAGCTTACTGAAAGCTACTCCTTTCAGCTTAAGCTTGATGCTAAAATCTACCTTGAAGTGAATTCTCAGAACATTGTGCCAACAGTTCAGGTGTGATGGGGGTCATACTTGATCACCGGGCTTGACTACAGGTTTATGACATGGTCTGTTTCTTTTGGCAGTGATTCCCCATCTTTGAGTTCTCCTTGTTGGGGCTGATAATTTGAGATATTTTCTGCATAGAAGTTTCTGTAAGCAACTTTATTACATTTAAAAGAAAGCTGAACAGTAAATTATTTCCTCTTTTTTGGCTGTTTTCCTATCTCATCACAGTCTTTGAAATAATTCTATGATTTTATTGATTTTGCCACGTGTCTAGGCAGTTGGTATCTTACGGAAGAATGGTGCCAGGTCTTACTTAAATACTATTTTTATCTCTTCAGTGGCTTTTTACTGAAGCCAGGAGCCTCAAAACTCTTTGTGTCATAGGACAGGCCCATGAGGGCTGTTCCTTCTTTCTGGTGCTGGGGCTGCCCCAGGGTGTCTCATCCATGCCAGGCAAGCACTCTGTCACTGAGCTACATCCCAGCCTAAGCTGGAGACTTTTTTTTTTTTTTCTAAAAGGTGTGGTTAAGCACAGGAGGAGCACGAGCATGCTGAATTGGTGCTGAGAGGGTGTGCCTAAACCGCGGCTCCATTCAGTGTACTTGGTAAAGAAAGCCTGTAATTGCTGTGCCTGAGGAGTCAGAGCAGTTCTAATTGCATGAACCTGTTTGAGAGAAGCATCCAGGCTGTTCTTGGTGGCTGAGAACATTCTAAGTATAGGATAGAGCTGTGTGTCACTTACAGAGGTCTGCTGGGTTCGGGTGTGCTTCCTTTCCCATGGATGCAGATTGGGGAGGTAGGAGTAGGAGGTTTGTGATTCTGGTTGCAGACTTGGGCGACCAGGAGCTGTGCTTAAGCCCAGGATGTGACTCTGTGGGTTTGAGGTAAACAATCAACCAATCTTTATTGGTAGATGTTTTTTTTTTGGTCACATTTCAGACATATATGGGGGGGGGTTCTTGCAAGGTTAAGGCAACAGTGAAGAATTTCTGAATTTTACCTCCTGAGATTGGTTTCTGATTTAAGTTTCTGACCTCCACTATGTGCTTGGAAATAGCTTGTTAGATAACTGAATGAGACTTTTCAACGGTGTGAGTCCATGTACGTCACTATCCACTTTTGAAACATTTTAATAAATCAAGATTTCGCAGACCAGTTTCTTTTGATGTGACCAAAATAAGAAACCTAGTGGTATACATTCGCAAGTCTCTGCCACTTGACCTTATCTTAAAAGTCACATATAATTAATTTCCAGATTATTTCGTGAGCTGCTCATGGAGAGTCTGACAGTTTTAAAGTGTTTTGCATGACTTACTTGAATTATGGGGGTGATTTAGTCTGGGCAATTTAATGACTGAGTCATCTACTTTCACGTAGTTCTGAACTGAGAGCTTACACACAGTGTCCATATTTATGCCATATTTGACACAGGGGCCAACGGGGATGAGGTGGACTGTGATGACATGAGTGAAAAGAGTCACCAAGCCACAGAAAGTTGAGGTGGAGTTGAAAGATTTAGCTACAAGAGGCAAAGAAAGAATTGCTGGAGGGCATCCCCTCTCAAGGAGACACTTGATCTGACACCAACAGGCAGGAAACAGTGGCGTCTTAGGGCCCGGCAGAGGAGTTGAGATGTAATGCCATAGGTTATAGAAAGCCACTGATTGCTAAGGAGCCAAGTAGAAGAATGAGACTGGCTTCAAGAAGCTGGATTGCCTGTGTTCATGAGCACCTCTCGCGGTGGCAGCCGGGCTTGCTGCACATGAGGCCCAGTGGCAGCCGCAGCCTGCCGCTGGCTTTGCCTCCGTAACTGCCTGGCATAAAGAGGGTGATGAGTGACGCTTCAGTGATTCAGCCTAAGCTCTAAGGAAACACAGCCAGGTGGCAGAGGTGTATGTTTTTGCCTTCTGGTTTTTCACTGTTTACCTGTTTAAAAGCGTGTCCAGTGTGTGCCTGCTCAAATGGCACATTTCTTCTAGGTAGGAAATGATGTGTGCATCTGGAAAGAAAAAGCAAATCCATGAAAACCAGTAATTCTGTAAGACACAGCTGGTAGGAGAGAGACTTAAGCAACCAGAGTCCCCTTTGGGCTGGCACATTGTAGAACCCTTGTATAAACAAACATCAGATTCTCAGAGGACCCGGGGGAAGTGGGACTTCACCGTAGCCTTAGTGGGTAGGATGTGTGCTGTGACCTTGACTTCATTGTCAAGGTAGTTGTCACAGGCCACTTGATAGCACTCTTTATTTCACAGCTGTCAGGTAGCCCAACGGTGTAACATCCCTGGGTAAATTTAACAAAGATATCCTTACCGTATCTAAAAAGAAGGTCGCTTCCTTACCAAACTGTTTTCCCAGTTATTTGCTTTAATCTGAGGTACATTGTCGTGGGAAATATCCATCCAGGTACCAGTGATGGAAATGTTCAGCTAAGAAGAAGGGAATCTAGTTCCCAGCACAGCCTCCATGGGTCTCACCAGGCGGGAAGACACCTGCTACCCAACCTTTGAATAACGGCCTTTTATCAGATACTTTTTTTCTTTGCAGATATTTTCTCCTTGTTTGGCTTGTCTTCTCATTCTTTTTCACAGAGCAGAAGGTTTTAATTTTAATGAGGTCTAACTTATCAATTATTTCTTTCATGGCTCGTGCTTTTGGGTGCTGTATCTCAAAAGTTAATGTCATATGCAGGGCATTTCTATTTTTCTCCCATGTTAATCTTTCGGAGGTTTGATTGTTTGACCTTTTACATGTGAGTCTGTGATCTACTGTATTTTGAATTAAATTTTGTAAAGGATAGAAGACCTATGTCTAGACTATTTTGTTTCAGGTTTTTAAAAATGTAGATAGCCAGTTGTTTCAGAACCTTTTTGTTGAACAGACCTTCTTTCCATTGCATTCTTTTTACTTTTTTTTTTTTGTCAAAAATCAGTTGAAGATATTTATGTAAGCCTATTTCTGGATACTGCCTTTTACTGACTTTAAGAAGAAAAGAGCCTCTTTTACTGCCTCCCTTGCTTGTTCTTGGCAGGGTTTCTTAAGGTCATTGTGAACTTGGGAGTCGGGGTGGAAGGAAGCTGGCATGGGGCACCCCATGAAGGTCCTGGTCCCCAGGGGAGTATCAAGGTCAAATGAGAGGTTCTTGGTAGCCTAAGAGTAACTGAGTTCTTTCCTCATTCTCTCCTCTTCGGTGGCCCCCTCATTCCTAACACTCTTCTGCGTGTCACTCCCAGAACCAGTGGTTCTGTTGAAACAAAACTTCTGAATCTCACCTTCAATTTTTCCATTTAAACCCAAGGTAAAATTAAAGTTGTTTTCTTGCAGAGTTTTTATGCTTAAATTACTACATCTGTCTCTGTACTCATGGGACAATTCTGCACTTCCCATCTGGGGACTGAGATGCTTTGGCTGTGGAAGCCAAACTTAATTTCAGGACGGGTTGGTGACTGACTGCCAGGGAGGGGCATCACCCAGTGATGGTCCCAGCAGAGTTCTAGTCTTTCGTTTCTCCTTGCTATTTCCCATAGTCACTTGGTTGTCTCAGACTTTGCATAGGCACCACTCTAATATTTTTTTGCCTCTGTGCCTTCCCCTTTTTTCTCTTTCTGAGCACTACCCAGTTGATCCAATCACCTGAGGAACATTTCCCTTTGACACCCTGCTGTTACTAAGCCACCAATAATAACTGTCAGTCTCCCTCCAAGTTTAGCATCTCTGTTGATACTGCCATAAATTGTGTCCATGAGATGTCCTTATTGCAAAGTCTTGTTTTGGTTCTAAAATTTTGTGAACCTCTGATGTCCATGTTCCATGATCTTCCACACCAGTTCCACCTTTCTAAGATTCTTCCGTCAAGTTTCTCTTAGCTCTTTTTATCCAGTTGTCTAACAGTTGCTTCCCCAATCTTCAAAAGCTTCCGGTTTCCAATTCAATAGAGTTGGGCTGGAATGAAGTGCGCAGCTTTCACCCTTATTTCTTGTAAACCCTTCTTCCTTTTGCTGCCTGATTGTCTCCTCTTGACATTTCCTATACCTCTCTTGGACTCTCCTGCTTCTAGTTCTTTTTCAGCCTTTGAAGGCAGAGGTCCCAAAAGCTTCAGCCTGCCTCAGGCTCACCTAGAGGGAGGGCCAGACTGCGTTTTGATGGTCTAGGTTGGAGGTGGGGCTGAGAATTAATATCACTAACAAATAACTAAGGAGACCCTGATGTTTCCAGCTCTAGAATGCACTGTGAGAGTGGCTCTGGGTGAGTCTTAAAGCTAGGGTGGAAATACTGTAAACCATATTCATATATAGTGGTTACCATATACATCTATTTGCTATGGTTTGGATTGGAAAGTCCCCCAAAAGCCCCATGCGTTCAATGGCTCCATCTTCGACTTTGTGCCATTGGAGGGAGTGGGTAGAGGAGTGGAGTCTTGGGGAGGGAAGTTTGTTGTGGAGGTTCTCTTGAAGGAAAAATGCATACCCTGGCTCTTCCTTTTCCTCTGTTTTCTTCCCATAAGGTGAGCAGCTTGCCCTGCCTTATATTCCCTGACCCAGTGTGCTGCATGGCCACAACCCTGAAATAATGGGATCAGCTGGGCACAGATGATGCCTCCAAAACCTTTGAGCTGCAATAAACCTGTCCTCTTTTTAAGCTGATTTTTCTCAAGTACTTGTTACAATAACAGAAAGCTGACCATCAGAGGCCATCGGTCATTCAGATGTGTGCAGTGGCTATTCTTTGTATCCGTACTAAAATTGTTCCGAATTGAAAATATACATTGACTCTTATCCTGTGCCGGCTGATGAGCCCTCTGTCCATGAAAGCATGGTTGAACTGAGCATTATACTTCCGTGTGCTTCCTACATGCTGGGTGAGGACATTGCCATATTTAGCCCCAAGCCACCCAGGGCTGTACTCTGTCATTACAGCCCAACAGGCCCTACATCCAGTTACCTGCCAATTACAAGCTAGAGGCCTGTATTCAGGAGGCAGTTTGGTCCAGCGTCTTGGCCTGGGCATAGTCTTGTAGCTTGGTGGCTTGGTAATTGTACGGCTGTGATCACAGCAGCAGATGTCCCTAATTGTACTGGTAGGAAGATTTGACACTGGAGCCTTACTGTTAAGTGGTAGAGAGCCTTCCTTTTTGCCATTACCATATGAGCCACCTGCACTATGGATGAGAGGGAAGAGGAGGGGGAAGGAGGAGCTGTGCCCATGGGCATACTAGTGAGAGGCCTGGGGAGAAGCTGTTAGGGGCCTTTTGTCTCTAACTTTGCAGGGATGAGTGCAATTCAAAGGTGTCCGAAGGCAAATGCAATTTCAGCAGGGCTTGTGAAGCTCTCCCGTTTTTTTCCTTTAAGAAGAATTTTTAAATTTTTATTTTATTTTTTTCTTGTTTCAGAACTTTTGTTTGTTTATCTATTTTTATGGCCGGCTCAGCCTGCCCTCAGGGGCAGAGCTGGCGCAGAATGTGGTGCCGGGGATCAAACTGTGGTCTCTGCATCCCCCCAGGCTTTCCTAAGCAGGCGATTTAGACCACTGAGCCGTCCTGCCGGGCCCCTGGAGCTCTTCCTTTACACAGTATTCAGTACTAAAGAGTGTTCACTTTTCATTGGGTTGCATTCTGCTTGTCTGGACTGCAGATGCTTGACTTTTGATTTCTGACCTCAAATAATACCATCCAAAGAAATGCCTCAGGATGTCAAGTAGTTTTCTGTGTTTAATCCTCCAATTTTTTTTTTTTTTAAATACCTCCCTTTTGGATGGGACAGAATGTACCCTGCTGGCGCCCGGCAGATCTTTTCACCCACTGTCTGGGGAGTTGAACTTTGGTCTCATTTAGCAAACTAATGTCATTATCTGCAGTGGCGCTTTAGTAATCTCTGCAGTTTCTTCATTTTACTTCATAAATGTTCAACAGTTTGCTTTTTTATTGTTTTCTGCTAAAGTAGTTTTCTTTAAAAGTTGTACATTTTTTAAAAATTGTACATTGACAAAGGAAAGTAATTTTGGGGAAAGTTACAGCATGTTAAGCAGTGAAAGCATGAAATCTATCAAGTATTTATAGTTTATTATGCTCAAATGGGAGTGAGTTTGAATACACTCAGATCTTATTTCTGGAACTTGCTTTGGAAGTAGAATGTCTGTTTAGTTTTAATCGGATTGAGAGGCCCTGTTTACCATTTGCAAATTCATTAATTTTTTTAAAAGTAAAGATGCTTTATAATTTTTTCTAGAAGTTTTATTAATTAGAGATGGTCAGGTTTGACCTGCCCTCTTATGAGAGAACACAGAGGCCTTGGCACTGATCCCGAAAATCATACTGACTCTGACTTCTGTGATTCTTGAGGTATCTCTGGGTCTCAGAGGATCACTGCACGGAGAAGTATCTTTATTGTTTCTCTTTGTGGTAGGAATGAATGGAGGTCAAGTCTTCCCTCAGTAGGGCTTTGGGTAAGTAGCATTCAGCCTAAACCCTAACACTACATGGGAGGTAGAAAGTGCAGTGTAGGAGCCAGAGAACTGGAATCCAGACCCTGGCATCACGGATTCAGGAAACACTGTTCTGAGCGTGCTGCCTGTGTGGCCGTCCCAGTCCCTGACACCAGCCTGGTGAGTGCCACACGCACATTGAGAAGCACTGTATTTCCTCCCTAGCCTCAAGAGTGCCTGGTTAGAAAGACCGTGCAGGTAACTGCAATGAAGAAATCGAGTGGAAACGTGAACGTAGCGGCACTTTCCTGCTCCTTGGGGTAGGCCAGGGATCAATACCCAGGAAGTCGCAGGGTTAGAATTCAGTTAAAATGGCAGAACTCAGTAGCTATCCGTTAGCATGGACACACTGTCTGGATGAGAAATGTCATGGGCACACCACTCCCCAGACCAGGGCCACAGCCTGCCTCCTTCTCCCTGCCTCTTAGCTGCTGACTGGCTGTGTGATCTTGGGCCCAACTTTAAACTTGGAGCTCTTTTCTGCCTGGACCCAGGGAGTGCTGACCAGGGGATGGGCATATGCGCATCAGAGGTGCAAGCCGCCGGCTGCAACGTCTGCTGGCTTCTCTTGATGTCTGTTGGCCGACTTCATTAGTGGCCTCTTAGATGGTTTCTCATGTTAAGAGTGGAACTTGTCGCTTAAAAGTGCACACAGGGATCTGGGTGTGGTGGCACTGCGCCTGCTCATCTCAGCACTCTGGAGGCTGGAGGCCGAGGCCGACAGATCACTAGTTCTAGGCTGGTCTGAGCTACACAGTGAGATCCTGTCTCCAAGAAAGTGTATTGACTTGGCTTTGCTACATTTTTCTGGTTATTTTGTACTGTTCTCATGCTATGGAGTAATAAAACCATTAATAGTTTAGTTCTGGAAGCAAACATCACAGCTAACTCACCACAATGAGGAGGAACAGGAGTGCAAGGCTTTTCAAACATTCAGACATCTGGGAAAATCATGACATGTAAGCCATAGCAGGTTGTAGGGGGATACTTTGTATTTGGCAAGAAGCACCAATAATAACTAGTGTACTTACCAGGCTTAGGTCAATATGTAATATATGTTATTATATAATTATATAATATATATGGATGTATATAGTAGTTTTTCTGAAATTGGTAGTCCAGTCTGGGAGGAGGAGGCAGGTCCCTAGGGGCAACTTGGGAGGGCGCATCTGTCTTCCTGGCTCTCATTTCTCTGCTTCCTGCCTATCACGCGTGATCTCTGCCCTACACTGCCCAGGTGCCTTGTGGCCCTGCCTCCAAGCTGGCATCAGCCTCCCCTTGTAGTTGCAGATGCTGTATAATTTGTCCCAGCAACGAGAAACATAACTAAGATAGTAGGAAGGTTTATGCTTAGTGTCTTAGTGTCAATAAACGTAAAAAATGGCCTGTTGGTACTGTTTAAAAAAGTACCTCTGTTTTTGTTGTTTTACTTAAAAAATAAAAAATCACCTCTGTTTTCATTGCTTTGGTGTGAAGCTATATCAGATCTAAGCCAGGTGAACCCCGGCCCCAGGAAAGCCTGTGGTCTCTGCCTCTCTCTGAGAAGCTTTTAATTACCTTTGGCACATCTGGTAAGTGTGAGAATACATCTTAGGAGAGTGGAAAATGAAGTGTAAGCTGTAAAGAATAAATTGTTGCCCAACCCAAAGAGTTGGTTTAAACAGAAGGAAGAACAGCTCGAATAAATTTCTTTTTCATTATGTACCTTTAAGGCATAGCCCATCAGAGACCCTAAACAATTGTCCAGTTGCTAAAACAGTCATACAGTGCCTGCTCCAAGGGCCCAGCATGCTCTGTGTTAACTGGCCAGCACGGTAGTTGGATGGGTCAGAGAGATGCAAACTTCTGCCTGAGGTGGACTCTGGTGTGTAGAACACTCGGCTCAGAGGTTGCATGAAGGAAATACGGCCAAGGCACAGCCCAGCGGTCCTTCCTTGTGTCTCTGAGTTGGTAGGGTGTGACGTGATGAGACTCTGCCTGAGGGTCTGCTGAAGCCAGGAGCTACTGGTGTGGTCCACCTCAGGCCAAAAGCTCAGGTTTCCATTTTGGAAATACTGTAAGGGGATTTTACTCCTGAGAGAAACCAGTGGAAAAAGCGCCCTCAGTCAGCGAGGCTTTGTTTGCTTGGGGGTGGGGCAGGTGAATGGTGTTTTGGGGTTAGGCAGGCATAAGCCAGAGGAATGCATGCAGAGGTGTGCAGAGTAATGGGCGGTCAGGGGATATCATAGAAGGGTGAGAAGTTTCCATGACTGGTGCTTGGATAGTGGTACAGCGTTCCTCCATTCACAGTTACCCTCCTCCTCCTCTCCTTCCTCCTCCTCTTCCTCTTTCTTTTCCTCCTCCTCCTCCTTATTATTGTCCTCTTCCTAGTCTCTCGGTAATCCTTTCTTCTGACATACTTTCTCTTCTCCTGGCCAGCTGGGGTAGCTGTCCTTTGGGTGGGGTCCCTGAATGTCTCCATCTACACTATAACGTCTCCTGAGACAGCGAGCACCCGGCAGACGTAGTGCCTTGCCCAAAGTTGGTGTGCACACGTGTTAGCGGAATTAAGATGAAACTCTGAATGTTGGCTTCCCATGGTGGAGGGCCCTACAGTAATACCAGATGGCAGTTACTAGGTGCTGTACAAGTCTCTAGCGCATAGGAATTCGTGTTTTCTCAACAGCCCCTAGAGCAGCCGCGTGCTGCTGCTCCGACTGAGGCGTGTCTTCTTTGAGGTCCGCTCTCCCTGCAGACTCTGCTGGGGAGTTTGGATCCGCTGTTGGTGGCAGTGGGCGGAGTCCGTGAGCAGGGGGCTGTGCACATGCGTTCCCTCTTTCCTTTTTTAAATAAAATTATTATCATTTCTTAAGCATGAGAAGCATTTATTAGAGGTATGTGCAGGAGTGTGGGTGCTCAGAGAAATGAGGCACAGTGAAGTTGGGGAGTGGGGAGGGATAATCTACAGGCTCGGCCTTACCTGCCTGTGGGAGGGGACACCCTCCGTACTGAGGTAATGCTCACTCTATGGGAAATCTCAAATGGTGTCCAGCCTGGTGAAAGAGGACCATTTGCAAGTAAAAAGGGGCCAGGCAAGCACCCTTATAGGTCAAAGGGAGTTGCTTGGCACTGCTGTTTTGGAAGAAAACAAGTACAACTTGGATCTTAGAGGTGAAGTTTTTCTTTAAAGTGCCATTTTCAAAATCCCAATTTTCTTGTCTCCTTTCTACCTAGTTTTATTTCTTCTGTCCTCATTCACCTTCTCCTCTTCGGTCCTTTATTCTTTGGAGACACAGAAAGCTGAAGGTCTATCTTTAGGCACTGCTTCAGGCTGAGAGGGGCTGATCCTGCCTAGCCAGGGCCCAGGGTTGCATCCTGACTGGTACAAAGGGAACGTAGGAACACTGCATTCAATAATCTTCCAATAATCTGAAAAAGAATGCAAGGACAGACGAGATATTGGACTACAGCAACAGGGAATCCTGCAGCAGAAAAGAATTCCTATGCGCATCATCATAGCTGGAAGAAATGAGCACTTTTTTCCTACCAGATGGTTCTAGAGAACCAGCATGCTAGCCAACCATAAGAATTTATGGCCGAGTTCGACAAACACGTTGATTTATAATCATAGCTCCCGTAATGTGGAGAATGCCTTTATGAAGTTGCCAGCAATGGACACACACTGTTCTGTGTTGGTAAGGGGACAGGTCTCACCTTGCACTGAACTTATCTAGGGGCATTCACTTTTGTAGAATGCTCTTCTTGTCATTTTTACTTAGGCATTTAATAATGGAATGCCTTTTTGTGTAGTGACTAAAAGCTTCATGTTAACCCAAGGTAGAGCCCAGGGCTGAACCTAATGGGGCCGCAGAGCCCTGGGTAGAGGGCCGAGCCACCTGTAACAGGACCACCTTGCAGTAGAATGTGCCCGTGCTGTTTACTAATCCAGCAGATGCACAGGTGGAGCCCTACTAAGTGCCAGGCACTCTTTTAAGTACTCAACAAGTATCAACTGGTTTAATGCTTTTGACAGCTCTGTGAGAGGCACGACTGCTGTCATCTCTCTTTTGTAGATGACGACCCTGACTGGGGCCCAGAGAGTCCCACAGCAGGAGGGAGGTGAAGCCAGGGCAGCCTGGCACCAAGCTTTGCCCAGTGCCCCCAGCTGCCGCTTCGCTGTCCTGTACAAGAGGGAATACTCACTGGCACCTCCAGTCATGTTTCTGTCCAGATAGCACAAGGTCGCTTGATATTTTGGAGACACATCCTTCCAGTTCCAAAACATGTACTTCAAAATATTTGTCTAAAGATATTTATATCATTATGTTTAATATGTGCTAAGCTTAGAGCAGGGAAATAAAAAACCCAACATAGACCTTGCCCTTGGGAACTTGAATTCTACTGAGAGGAGATAGAAAAGCAGGCAGACTCGCAAAGAGAGAGACTCAGGTGGAGGAAGGCATGGGATGAAAAGAGAACACAGTGGCATAGCAGAACCACGCTGTGTACTGTGAAGGCCACGGGCCATATGGGCCACTGAGCGTGCAAAATGTGGACAATCCACACGGAGCAGGCTGTGAGTGTGAAATGCACACTGGAATTCAAAGTCTTAGGATAAGCATTTGTATGGGATGACAATAATTTTTGCACTGCTCGTATTACTTTTTTAAAATATGTATTAGGTTAAGTAGAAGTATAGCAGAGTGAGCATTCCTAATCCAAAAGCTCCAAATCCAGAACTTTTTGAGCACCAGTATGGTGCCACAAGTGGAAAATTCCATACCACAACACCATTTTCTGTACAAGATTAGTAAAAATGTACAAAATTGCCTTTGTGTGTGTACGAAGTATATGTAAGGCATATGTGATGCTTCGTGTAGGCTCGTGGTCTGTCCCCAAGACATCTCATGGCCTACAGTCAGAAAACAATCCAAATTCCGAAACATTTCTGATGTCCAACATTTTGGAAGTGAGATATTCAGTCTGCGTTAAAATGGAGACTGAGTGAAGTTAGCCAGACACAGGAGGACAAATATTCTGTTACAATAGAAGATATCAGGAATAATTCATAACTGCCAAAGATAGGGGCTGGAGGAGGGAGGGTGGGAGCCACTATTTAACGGGTGTAGCGTTTCTATCCAGGCTGATGAAGGTCTGGGGGGGGTTGAGGATTGCACAGTGAGATGAAGGTTCTTAAGACCACTTAAGTGTGAACTTAAAACTGGTTAAAATTATCAGGTTTTTTTTTTTTTTTTTTTTTTTTGTGGAACCAGGGATTGAACTGAGACCCTTGTGCTTGCCAGGCAAGCACATATTGTACTGAGCAATCTCTCTAACCCCTAAAATGGTCAGTTTTGTTAGGTGTATTTTCCTTTATAAAGCCAAGATA
Source organism: Myocastor coypus (assembly GCA_004027025.1). Taxonomy (NCBI): domain Eukaryota; kingdom Metazoa; phylum Chordata; class Mammalia; order Rodentia; family Myocastoridae; genus Myocastor; species Myocastor coypus. The sequence goes on along the minus strand of PVJA010000217.1, from coordinate 182,900 downwards.
TAAATTGCATTTTCATTTGCAAACAAGGTCAACTAGGTAATTTAAAATTGCACCTGTGCCTTGGGGTTGTGTGTCTGTTGGATGGTGCTGGAGTTGAAAGCCCTGGGTACAAGATGATTGTGAGATGCCTCTGTCAGGGGCTCTGCTTCTGCACCCCAGGAAGACAGGAGGGAAGCTGTTCTTCCAGGGGAGTTGGGGCCAAGTCCTGGGGTAGGAAGAGTTTGTGTACTCTTGGCTGTGGGATGGACGATGGAGGACGGGCAGGTGTGTGGGGCTCTGTGTTTACTCCTGCCCTGCGTCACACATGGGAATGGAGCAGTAGGAAGTGTCACCTCCATATACACCGACCCATACGAAATCCTCACGTGATGTTCTCCAAGGGTTTGTTCTTTGGTGGGTGCCTTGTGGGATACCGTGCCAGACAAAAAGCTGTGGTGAGACCAAAACAACCTTTGCTGTCACACACAAGAAATCCTGACAGAATGCCTTGAGCATTTCCAGTTTTATAAAGCGCTATCTTTGTCATCTGAGTGGCTTTTGGAACCCAGAGGGAAAGATAATGGTGTCATTAGCACCTTTGGATTGTAACTCTGCCATGTCACAGGGGTGACTGTTATTATTGGACAGGTAGACTTTTCTTCTGGAAAGGTCTTGGCTCAGGACAAATAAATTGAAGGGTTGGTTTTCTCAGTAGGGGAGAGTTACTAGGAAGGTAAATTGGGGTTTGTTTATCTTTCTATTAAAGGCCATCCATGCTGGCTTAGGCAATATCCCGGTGGTGGCTGCTACCTTGTTCTGTCCCCAAATCCACCTCAGTGGCCTCGTTGTATGCTATTACTGTTTTTTCCAGGACAGCGAGAGGTGAACCCAGAGGAGGGGCTGCAGAAAGAGTCTTTTTCTTAATGGCTTCTCAGTCTAGAGATCCTGGTGGAAAATATTGGTTCATATTAAAAGGGGAAGACAGTTAATGCCTAAAATCTTCCATTTCATGAAAACATTTTGAGGCCTGGAAACATCCCTTGTTACCTGCTGGGGATCTCTGAGCCCTGCCAGCGATCACGTTTTCCATCTTCCGATCAGGTCATTATGTACTTTTTTGCATCTTCCGGTTCTAGGGTTCTGGTAGCATCTCGACTGCTGGGAGGTCGAGAGAGGTCTACAAGTTCCTCAGACGGTGTTGAGGTTTCAGCTTGGTTGGACGCTTGGCGTTTCCCTGGTATGACTATGTATTTCCTCATAGTGTAGGTGCTGCGTAAGCTAATTTGCTGAAAACAGCCAAGGTTTATCCCATCCTGTATTACATAATTTTTAAAATAATTTTTAAATTTTTATTTATTTTATTTCTTGTTTCAGAGCCTTTGTTTGTTTATTCACTCATTTTTTATGGCCGGCTCAGCCTGCCCTGAGGGCAGGGCTGGCGCAGCATGTGGTGCCGGGGATCGAACCGCGGTCCCTGAAGCCACCCAAGCTTCCAAGCAGGCGCTTTAGACCACTGAGCTATCCCGCCAGGCCCTATTACATAATTATTGATATCTGAGCCGCACCCCAGAAATTGGTGGCTAGAAACCATCCTACAGTTTCTAGCAAATTTTTCAACTCTGCTCACGTTGTGGCCCACTTCCGCATGGCAGTTGTTGAGTCAGTTGCCTACTGCCTAACGCTGGACTCAGGTGAGTGGTTCACAACCTCGTTATGTGTTCTAACGTCAAAGGACTTAACTTAGTAGGTTTATTTGAAGGCAGGTTTAAGTTTGGGCTAAACTTGGAGAATTTTCCTTTTCCTGTACCTTTAGCACCCTTTTATTTTGTCCATGATAGGGTTAATAGATCACTGTGATCTGACTTAGTTACAAGGGACCCAAAAGGCCATAGCACTTCCCCTCAAAAGGCTTGAGTTGAAGAACAGGTGCTTTTTTAAATATGGTAACTAGCTTACATACCTCAGACAACAGCTATTTATGTGTTCCCCTGGGATGACTGTGTATTTCTTCATAGGCTATGCAAATAAATAGTCCTCATTATGTATGTTTGCAGTTGCATTATCTGTTGCATTCATTTCTTTAACCTGCACAGGAAATCCAGGAGATCATGACACTATTCTATAGGTAGAGTAACTCAGCGTTGCAGTCTAGAAGAATTAACCTTAGGTTGGATTCTGCGCTTTGCATCTCCCAACTGCCGTATTTCCTTACTTAGCAAGGGGCCAAAAGTATTATGCAAGTCTAATCATTCAGCTTAGTAGAGTAAATGATGCTCTTATCAAGTGTCATTTCTAATTTCTTTAATAACTCCTGACATTTCTTGGGTCTTCATTCTTCCAATTGCAGGCAGTAAGTGCTCACCAAATACATGAACTAAATCTTGTTTTCAGTGGATCCCCATGGCCAGGTGCTATCGGTAGTTTACAGGGTCTTTTCAGGACTCTAATGGAGATGGAGGCGGTGGTGGTAGGAAGGAAGGTAGGTAGGACACACCCTGTCAGTGGAGGCGAACCTATGCAGTGGGCTTCTTGTATCATTGAAAGCTCAAGCAGTTCATCATTACTGGCCTAGACCTTCAGGGGAAGAAGCTGAGTTAATATTAAGCAGGACCACCAGGGTACCTCGGAAGAGAAATACTGATCACTGTTATCACAAGTCGTCGGCTTTCTCAGCAGCAGTAGCTGGCCATACAAGTCCCTGGGACAAACCATGACACACCATGGCACCCTCCCCTTTCTGTTTAAAGGACTCTTTCTCCTTAGGACTCTGTCACTCAAGGACTTAGCCACCCCTACTTCTGACAGTCGTGCTCCCCACAGTCGTGCAGTCTTTGATGACCCAATCCATTTGAACCAGTGTAATTACTCATGGAAACTGTGTTCTGGTCTGATGTTGAAGCACTTTTTGCCATATATTCAGCTTTAATGGTTCCTGAATTTTACTTTTTGCCTGATTCTGCTCCCCATCCCAACACACATTTCCTAAAGTAGGAACAAAATGATATGGAACATTTGCAAATTGGCCTTTTTAATTAGCAAGATGCATACTGCACTTCTTCCATATTTCTTGGTGGTGTCATACTTTCTTTTTTTTTATTTCCTTTAAGGTATTTAGTACAAGATCTATAGGGTTTCACTATGTAGATCATACTCATAGTGATTCTCCCGTTTTCAGCCTCCCAAATGCTGGGATTACAAGGATGCACCATCATGTCTAGTATCAATGTCTTAGTGTCACCCTGGGGGTGGGGCCGGCACAGCATGTCAAGGATCAAACCCTGGCTGCTACACTCTGCCTAAGCAGGCACTTTAGTCTGCTGAGCTATCTGGCCAGCCCTCATAGTTTCTTTTCTTATCACTGAAAATTAATCCGTTGTCTGGATGTAAGGCAGTTGGTGTATCCATTCACAAAACCATTTTCTTTTAAGTAAATAATTGAATATTTGTTGCATAGTCATTAAATCACCTATGCAAGGTGGATTCCTTAATTTTTCTAGTGAGTGTGTGGCACCAGGGGAGAGTTGTGATAGAAAAGTCGAATAGGTCCATAGGCATCGCCTTCTGCTGAGGTGAGGTTATTGTTTAAGCAGGGGATCAAACTAGCAAAGCCCGAGTCACGCAGGTGCCTTTGAGGCATCCAAGCTCTTTGCAGCAGTTTAAGAACTCTCTAGAACCACATTGCATGGTAACACTATCCCCACATGACTGTTTGAACAGAAGTGATTAAAAGTAAAGAAAATTTTAAAATTGAGTGGTCAGTTGCATTAGCTCTGTTTGCCCCGTGGCCACAGGTGAGCTGGTGGCCACTACTGTGTGCAAAACAGCCATGGACCATTTCCTTCGCTGCAGAAAATCTTACTGGACAGCGCTGATTCCAATGAAATCATTCCATTAAGAGGATGGGATGGAAAGGAGGAGACCAGGCTGATGGCTGGTTTCTCTCCAGCGCTTCAGCTCTTTTGTGCCGTAACAATTTTACAATGGAAGAGATGAAGCCCAGAGAACCTTGCTTAAAATGGGTTGCTGAGGATCAAAAGACGGCCGGAGTCCTGAAGCTGTGAAATGCCCGGTGTGACAGCCCCAGGAGGTAGGCCTGGACAACTGGCTGGGCCCTTGATCAACTAGTGTTAAGCAGTTTTACAGAACTCTTTAGCCTTGCTAATTTAGTTTGGTTTAAAAAGCAGAGGTTTTCTCTAATTTGAGGGGATGTGGTAGGTGCGGAGAGGGAGCTAAATTTCCCACTGAAAAAAATCCAGATTGTCCGCCCGTCCCTTTAGTAAGCTGCTGTGGTCCGTGCACACCAGGAATGTGAAACCCGAGTGAATAGCAAATATTCGCCACAGAAGCTGTATGTAGCTCGCTCTCTTGAAATTACTGTTATTTAGGAGCAAAGCATATAGTAGTTATGGGTTTTTTTTTTTTTCCTTCTTCCTTTGCCAGTTCTTTGTATTTGGCTAGATCTAATTTCATTCAAGTGGTAGGGGCTACACCGAATGGATGTCCACAGAATATTATGGGTTGTCAGTGTACTTAGATTTCAGTTCTGTTCTTGTTTTTTTTTTTTTTTTGGTGTGGAATTTTAATATAGTCTTCATTTTTGTCCTTTTAAACAGAAGTACCGATAACAAACACTACATGAAACTGTACTTTTCCTTAATGTCTAATCTGAAACTCAGCTGTTGACATTGGTGAAGGGTTTTAATATGATTCTTAAATGAAAATGCCAAATTGCCTTATCTGTGCGTGGTAGCTTTAAATATTGACTTTCCACTGTTTGAAACGCTTGCACTCCTGAGAGGCCTAGTGTGAAAGGGCGAACTTGACAGAATAATGTATCTGCCATGATTCCTGTGAAAAGGCTCAGCGTATTCTGGTATTTGGAAGTTCAGTCAGGATGTGACTACTCAGAGTCATAAATGTCTGTAAACACAGGCTGAAAATTGATAGCTTTCTCTGAGAATAGGCAGAGGAAAACAGTGCATTATCTTGCAAATTAAGAATTGGAAAGGCCAGATCTCCAATGAAGACAGATCTCTCCTCAATCTATAAAGCCAGTGTCACCTACTAAACAACACTTACAAGAGTGGCTGAGGTTTAATCAGTATTTAATAAATACTGAATTTGTTCAACTGACTTTACAAAATTTGGTGCCTTGAATGAAAGGCAGGGTAAATAGGAGGGTTTCTTGTGTCTGCTGTGATTGGAACGCAATTCTAAAACTCTGTATTCTAACTTGGATACTGTTTAATGTCAGCACAATCTGGAGACATCGATTATGGTTTCTTAACATGGGATTGTTTCCTTAAAAGCTGTGAGAGGACAAAGAATCAATATTACGGCTTTCTGAATGGCAGCTCTACGGAGTCCCCCAGCACGATTGATTATAGCTGTGGTTTTAAAGGATTTAAAAAGAACAATCTGTATTAAAAACATCATTCTTTCGTATGAGCTTGAGCAGTTCCAAATGGGTTTCCATGGGGGCTGCCCTGCAATGTGACATGGGAAGGGCCTGTGGCCATCACCACTGGACCACGGTGGCAAGGCTGAGGAAAGGCGCTTAGGTGAGGAGTCGCTGCTTGCATGCCAGAGGGGTTGCCCCGGCAGCTGCAGCCATTCAGCTGCATTCTTGAGCCTCCAAAGCTGGAGGAATGAGAAGCAAAGTCATTTTTCTAACATGCGGATGGGTGAGGTTAAGATGCAGGAAGTGAGGATCAGAAGTTTGCCTTTGTTCCAGAGCATAAAGCAAAGCCAGGTATGTCCAATGAGAGCGAGGGCTCACAGCAGCAGCCACTTTCCCAGCCTTCACACCCTGGACTGTTGCCTGGGGATGGGTGGGTGTGGACACGTCTTCATTTGGCCTCTTTCACACATGTGTTGTGGCCTTGCTGGTGTCCACTGCATGCTGATCTGTACCCATTAAATAACAAATGCCACTCTGAGGGCAAAGGCCCTGTTGGTGGGCAAGTGTGCCTGCAGCAGTTAAGTCTATCAGGCCCAGGGACCATCCTCAGAAGGCATGGGATGAATGATTATTAACGTGGATGGGGTCCTGGAGTCTAGTTTTCAGTGAGTCTCTGCACTGTTTGGGAAATTGTCCTGGATAGACCAGAAGGCTTTCATCCCACAAAGGATGTGTGCATGAAAAGGGAGTTACAGACCTGTCCACCTGTCAAGACATTTGTAGGAACAGGGCAGCCCATTATTTTAGGAAGGATGATGATCCTAGGGACAGTGGAACTTTTTGAGCACGGTATTGAGTTTTGTGTCATAAATTTTATTCCACAGCCATGGGTGCTGAGTCAGTACAAAAGCTTTTGATACTGCTTGCTACAAAACCAGTGGAATCTGCTTGTGAACTGCTCTTATTCACAGGCTTTTCTTCGAGAAAGAAAACAAAAAACAAAAACAAAGAAGCTATGGCTTGAACTAAACTGATATGCGTTATAGTCTTAATTTTCTTTTACATGTACTTCTGATGCTTTCAGAAAACTTTTGAATGCTGTTATAAAAAGGTGTTTATGAAGTGTCTTCCAACCAAGCCTTGTCATTTTCACTTGTGAATTACCAGTCAGCCTCTGGGGGCAAGAGTCATTAAATATGCTTTTTAAAAAAAACATTTTCTCAAAAGTGCTTTTAAATAGTATTTTTTAAATTGAGCAAGTAATTGTATTTTCTTGCAATCTGCCCCTTCATCCTGCATAACTTCAGTATCATAAGCTAGTGAATAAAGAACTCTGTTATTCACAGATGTCAGAACATCTTAACATAGAGAGATTCTGGTAGAGTAGGTTATCTTAGGGATTTTTGAAGGCTCTGCCACAGGTCAGTTTGCACACCAGTGACGCATGCATTGTTGGTGGGAAAACTATTACAGTTTGCAGTTTTCCTGTCCTTCTCATCTGACAGGACCATACATTTACTTTCTATAGATAAAATACTCATAGACACCACTGGGATACAGCAACAGCAGTGCTTCCTAAAATGAGTTAGCTTTGCAAAGCCCAAGGCCGAGCTCACAGGCTCTCAGTGCACTGTGTGGAGCAGATCCATTTGGCTGGGAGCTCCTGCGCTTGCTCCAAACTCCAGGGTGCAGCTTGGGGAGGCTCCACTTCTTGGGGAGTCTCATGTAGGTTCTCTGATGGATTTTGTAATGGACTCTAATAGCTTCAAATCACTTCCGCTTCCTCTATCAAGGAAACCATTTCTTTAAAAGCTATTGGGCCCTCTCCGTTTATTTTATTGGTTAAAAAGTTGGGTCAAGAACAATTCATTTATACAATGAAAAAAATACAGGATGCGGGGCTTGGGCAGAAGCAGGGTATTTTTCCAGTCGATTATCAGGAATGTGAATAATCCTTTGGGCACACAGTGAAGCTGCTGCTGTGAGTTGGCACTAGATATTAATGGCCAACCATTCAGAACAGTTTTTTTAATGCCAGCTTTAGAATCGGCAGTCTCTTTTGTAGCTTTGCTGCCTGTGTTTAGGGCTTTATATTTATTTAAGCTTTTTGGGGGACAGTGTTGCCATATTATTCTAAAAAGAGAACCAGTCGCACGTGTCGTCTGCATCCCATTCATGGCCCAGGCTTCCTAGCTCAGAGTCCCTGAGTAGACCTTTCTTGGGGCCAGAAGGAGTGGCTCCCCCTGTGAGCGGTGAGGTTTGTACAATAGAAGGGATGCTGAAAGCCATTAGCTATGTGCGCTGTCTGTCATCTAGCTGGCATTTCAGCCACGCAGTGGTGGTGGGGACAGTGGTCAGGTGTGAGCATCAGCCTCTGCTGGCCGGGGCTAACCCTCACCTTGACTTGGATTGGCTTTCTCTACCTCGAGTAACTAAATGCAAGGAGAGGGGTGACGAGGTGGTCCAGGAAGCTTTGCAACCTGGAATCTTGGGATCAAATATCTATCTTATTAGATCTTTGTGCTTCGGTAAGCTCTGTGGCTAGGAGTGATACACATTTTATCCTTCTGCTTCTGTGGTAGATTTCTGAAGTGCGGCATTTTTTCTTTTAGTACTTACCACTCTCATATACTTCCATGGTGCTTCCTGTGGAATCTTTAAATATAAAAGCACATGTACAATGTATGAGTGTATTAATTGCTAAATAAGTAGTAGATTTGCTCTCATAGGTTTGTTTGTGTTGTTGATACATGGATGCAGGGCCTTGGTGTTATGTGACTGACTCCTTGATATTGTTCCCTGTATGTACATGCATGTATGAAATAGCTATGGCAAAAATATAACAGTGATACCAATATTAGGAGAGAAACCACCATAAATCTGTTACTTTCACAAGTGAACCTTTATTCTAAATTTGTCCTTCAATTCATGGCCAAATGTACATGAAAGTCTATAATGTAGTTGTAATATGTGAATATATTTTATGTTTTTAAATTCTGTGTCATGAATATTTTTTATTCTATGGTGTATGATTTATTAGCAGCTATTTTTAGGAAAAGTGTCATACACAATACATTGTACATGTCAACTCCCTATACTTAGTGATTTTCCTTTGATACAGTAGTGAGCACACTAGCTTTTCTTTCTAAAATATCTCCTTAAGATAATTCCTGAAAAAGACAAAGTCTGTTGCAGTGATGTAGGAGTTTTTGTAGATATTTAAAACATATTGCCAGCATGATTTCCAAAGGGCCTGTGATCCTTTCTGTAAATTTGACATCTTTTATGTTCTGAGGGTTTTTCTTTGCAGGCCAGCAGTAAAGTCTTATGGTGTGTTAGCTTTTCCAGCACTGGGACAAAATACCAACACCTGCGACCTAGAGGAGCCGAGGTTTATTCCGGCTTATGGTGTTAGTGGGTTCAGTCCACATTCAGGTGGCTCCAGGGCAAAAATGCCTGGGGCACGAAATCTGCTCACACCATGTTGGCCAGGAAACAAGGAGAGAAGGTGGGGGGTGGGCCACACCCTGGTGACCTCCCATTCTGATGAGGTCCCACCTGTGAATGTGAGGCTTTGCGGGCTTATTTCAGATTCAGACTCTAATACATGCCTTCCTGTTGACATTCAAATACAGTTAGCTCTAGCTGGCAATCCATCTGTCACTCCTGGGAACCTCAGAGCCTGGTTCTTTCCCTAGCATCAGGCTGTAAAGGTGTGGTCTGCCCTTTAAAGCTAAGTTCACTCGCATTTTCCTGTCCCTTGGGCTGTTGGGCTCCAGACGTGATGTCCTGTCAGCCTCCATATGGAGGAGAGTGTATGGGAGCACCTAGAATTTGAGCAGTTGAAAACCCTTAGAATGAATTATTAAAATCAAAACCAGAGCCTGTTGGCTTCCTGTGCTTGCCTTGCAATCTGTTCCATGGAGGTAGTTTCTAACAAAACACTTCTGAATAAGACATAAATTCTGAGTACCCCCCTCAACAAGCTCTTGCAAAACTCCAGCCAGGAAACAGCATCTCAATTACTTCAGTTAGAATTTATTAATACTGACCTCCTCCAGCACTTAGGCCTTTTCAGGTTCAGCTCACACAGCTTCTATTTTTACTCTAGTCTAAACTTTGGTCATATGGATAACAAAATAAATACTGGAATATTGTAGCTTGGGAGGGAAAGAGGCAGCAATACTTATAATAACATAGCTCCAAACCTCTTGATTCTCTGTTTGATATTCAAAAATATGGGGGGAGGGGAGACGAGCTCAACGCAGACTACATCTGTAAGTAATGAACATTTTCCTTTCGTGTGTCGTGCATATTCAGCCTAACACCACTCAACATCCCCGGTGTTGTTTCAATATACACGGCCGCTTAGATCCCTGTTTTTGTTGCCCACAAGTTCGATTCGACACCAAGGTTACTTCTGTTCTCTCTCTAGATAAAGAACTGAACCCACTGCTATGGATGGAAATGTAAATTATCAGTGTTTTCTGTTTATTTATGTATTATTTATGCTCTATGATTGTCATTTTCCATATTGCTGGGAGAAAGACATTTTTGAGCGTGAGCAATAAATCCTTAAATTTAGGAAGGGTGTTTTAGTGTTAACTGCTTAAGTTTTGCATTGCTGAAGACTAAACCTAGGGCCTTACACCTGTGAGGGAAATCATCTGTCCCTGAGCAAAACAATTTAATTTTGTAATGTTATAGTTTTTAAAAGACAGAACTTACAAAAAGCTTTTAAGTAAAACCTCTCTCTAGGTGAGACAGTTTGCTTTTAAGTAGTCATCTCTGTACTTAAGTTACAAAGCATGAGATGTATTAAGAGCTTAGGTACACACTGTTGATTCTTTCTTTCTGGTTTGTTTTGCTAAGGAGCTCAGACCATGAGGTTTGCAAAATGATGCCCACGTAATGTGGCTACCAGCACATGCGTCTCTTTCCAGTGACTCTGTCATTGGACTGGCTTATTGTTACCACGTTTTAGGTTAAGAAATGAGACTGGCAATGCATCCTCTTTTGCGTGTTGTAATGCTTGGGGATGGAGGAAAGTTCGTCATGCAATTAAGAAGCATGTAAGATCTTTCTGGATCATTGAATCTGAGATGCTATTGTAAGTTTACCTAACAACATACTGAGCCCAGGTACTCTTTTGTAGAATCAGTAAACAATAACCATAGAAAGAAAAAAGTGTTATGTTTCAGCCCAAGAAACCCAGCATACACACAGCAAGGTATCTTCTTGGCAAAAAGTGTTGATTAAATGAAATCATGCGTTGAGTCTACATGAGCCCCGGGATAATCCTCTGAAAGGATGATGTTTTTAAGGGGACTGTGGGGGGCGCTAGTTTGATGATTATTGCACAGAACATTTTTTGAAATAGCTTTTATTTGATGAGCTTTGTTGGCTTAGGAAGTCTAATTGCTTTGAATCAAACAGATCTCTTTTTAAACAAAGAAGGCAAGGCCCACAGTAAAGTGCTATACATTAAGTCATTGTAACTTTGGGAACAGTTGGCCCAGCACTGTGCCCGACACATTGGGGGCATTCTTCATGACCTGTAATTTATTCCAAAGGTACAGGATTCTCACTTTGTGGGGTTGAATTCCAGTTTTCCCTTTTGCAAAGAGACCACCTTGGAAAGTTTTGATTTATTATCCTGTAGATGTGGAGCAAACAGGTAAGTTCCTCTAATGATCTGATTATTTGGTCTGATTAACTTTTAAAAAATGTTTATTTATTTATTTATTTATTTATTTATTTATTTGGCACATGGTCTCACTACATAGCTTGGACTCTTAGTGATCCTCCTGTCTCAGCTTCCCCAGTGCTGGGATTACAGGTGTGTGCCACCTTGGTTGGTTTCAGTAGCCAGCATTGTGGGCCTGGGGTTTAGGGGCTGACACAGTATGTGGTACCTGAATCAATCCCAGTTCCTTGTGCTTGCCAGGCAGGCATGTAGACCACTGAGCTATCTCCTCAGTCCCAAGTCTATAGTTTTACACTAAATGGCCTACAACTTGGATATGGCCCACCACGAACATCAGGATTGGGCTGCCTCTTTCTTATTGGTCACTAGAACAGCACTGACAGTCATGGGCCGTGGGTACAGAAGGCAGCAGAGCTGGCCCTCTGTTGTGGGCTTCTGGGGGAGCGCTGTAGGAGGTGAGCTAGCATGCCCATTCTGAGATCCAGTGTTCATGGGCTTGTGGTCAATTCCAAATGAATACCTCAGATTTGAAGGCTTAGAAATAATTGCAGTAGGCATGCTGTCCTCTCCCAGGCCTTGGATTGTTTTAGAAGGTGCGTGGAACTCCTGGGATGACTCCAGAATTGCTTGTAATGGGACATTCGTGTGACAGCCCCGGCCATCCTCAGGCCTCACACTAAGAATCCAAGTTGGAACCTACTACTTCCGTAGAACCCCCAGCCCCCTTCTGCAGCACTGGGTTTATTTGTCATTGTGCATGTGTAAATACATAAAGTCATTTCCTTCTTTGTGGAAGGTACATTCAAGTCTTTTCCCTCCCTCCCTTCCTCTCTCTCTCTCTCTCTCTCTCTCTCTCTCTCTCTCTCTCTCTCTCTCTCTCTCTCTGTCATACCAGGGATTGAACTCAGAACCTTGCACTTGCCAGGCAAGCACTTATTCTATTGAGCTATCTCCCAAGCATTCAAATGTTTCTTAAAGAGACTTTGCTTCACTTTCTGTATAATGACTATAAGTGATATTTGAAACACTTTTGAACTACAAAGGTCTTTGTTAAAGGCTTTGTTCCCCTTTCTATGCCAAGCTCTATTAACTAAAGGGCCTTCCCACCCAGCAGGGCTCATTGGGGCCCCTTATTGCATTTCTTTCCAGGTCCTTGGATATTACAGTGTACGAATCAAAGTAAAGGGAGGAAGTCACTGTCAGGGACAGGCGTGGCACCTGAACAGGGGTAGACATCGCAGCCCTGAGCTGAGGGACCTCGGGCCAGATCAAATTCTTGGTTTGCCATGGGAATTGCTGATGATTAGGTCAGGCAGTGCTCAGAAAGCACTTAGTGGGAAATGTTCAGTAAATCAGCATGGAAGCTTTAACTGCGGCGCATCCCTCTGAGCCGAGCCTGAGTAGTCTGCTGTCCTTCTTGCTCGACAACTTTCCAGTACAGCAGAAAGAGTCCAGAAATAGATAGCAACGGTGTTGGGCTCCAGTTTGGTCTCCAACAAGGTCAGGTTTTTGTTACCTGACCACTGTGACAATCTCTTTCTTCTTTGTGGAACAGGTTGATACTAGCACTCAGACCTAAAGTTGTGTTTTGGGAGCACTGTAGCTAAGCTCAAAGGATTGGCACGTTCAGCTTCAGGATGGACAGATGTCATCTCTGAGTGACTGTGAGAAAAATGTTGAGCTATCATTATTTCCTTTATGATTGGTAGGGAGTAATAAAATAGTCTCCTGAGTCACCTGTGGCAAGATAAGCCAGAGTTAGTCTGCTGGATACTTTATAACCACTGTAAAAGTTACTGCACGTCTGAGTCCAAATCAAAGCTGTGTAGTTCTTTGTCCTGAAAGTCAGCGGCATTATTTGATATTTGGTTTCTCTGATGTGATACAGAAATATATTAGTAGGCCACATGGCTACTGTATTGTTATGTGAAATTTCTGCCAATTTGGATGTAGGTATCTGTAAATTGATACGTTTCCAGCCCTCTGGTTATATTGTTAATCCAAGCTTAAACCGTAAAGTAAACTTAATGCCTGTTGCTTTGAGCTTTGATTATTTTAACTTTTGAGTGGGTTGCATTAGCTTAAAGCATTTGATTTGCTTAATAGGTAAGCAGGGAATTGTTCAGGGAAGACCACACATTTCTAACTAACAGATTTTCACAGCTGTGGTTTGAACATGGTATTGTTCAGTGTAGATTTTATCTACATGAGAAAAAAAAAAAAGAACAAGTATACCTGCTTAGTTGCCTTCCCACAAATTACTGAGAAATTAGGTTTGTGATGTTTCTTACAGAAACTAAAACTTTTATGTATCAAATGAGTAGTTTCTCTTTTGCAAACACACACCATAATGCACTCAATCCTTTGATTAAGTTCTAGTTTTTCATCATCATGTACTGAAGGCCTGGCTTACTGTTGCTTTGGTGAATTTTTAAAGGGGTTGGTGTTCTCTTGGGTGCATACAGGATGGAGACCAGTGTTGCAAGGTCTTCTTGTGGTGTCTTGTCTTAAAGCTGAGGGTTGGATGCAGGAGGTAGTAGCAGCTGACTGGGGTCATAGGCGAGGCCATGTAGTAAAACAGCATCTTTTCTTAACTGAAGAATTTCCATGCCATCCGAACTGGTGAAGGGCGTTTTGGGAGGGAAGCAATGTGATTACATTAAGGGCAGTTTCTTCTGCAGAGGAAGACTTTTAAAGTAAGGGATTGGGTCTCTGTGTGGTCCAGGCCTGACATGATAAGGATACTGAAGGTGGTGAGCCCAAGCAGGAGGGATGCAGCTAGACAAATCTGTGCCCCGCTTACCTTCTAAGCCAGCAGTTCTCAGCCTGTGGGTATTAACCCCAGTGGGGGTCGAATGACCAAAACACAGGGGTCGCCTAAAGTCATCGGAAAATGTTATTTATTTGGAATTACAGTTTTGAAGTAGCCACCAAAATTATTTTTTGGTTTGGGGTCACTGCAACACGAGGAACTGTATTGCAGGGTCACGGCATTAGAAAGGTTGAGAACCACTGTTCTAGGCACTCAGGTGCTCCTCCTGGGAGTCTGGTCTGTGGAGGCCCCACGGCATTTGGTTTCCCAACTGAACATGCCAGGGAGTGGAGCCTCCATTTCTGTCAGCAGTAGATTGCCCCTCTGTGGAACTTCCTTGCTTTCTAGGGCTTCCCTCCGCTCTTCTCTATTCAGCTCTTGCATCAGCCAAGGCAGAAAGGCCTGAAAGACCAGCTTTGTTTTCTTTCCAGCTTGTACTCTGAACCCTGTCAGCCAACAGCATTGGCACCACCTCGCCGCTGTGGTCAGTCCCAAATTAAACAACCCTGTTACGAAAGCCTGTGCTCAGACCACGCATTCGTGCCTCTGCGCATTTTCTCCCACTTGCTTTTGTCCCCTCGCTCTGTCCTGTTGAGTGAGTGTGTGCAGGGTGTACGTCATCCCTGGGTTTTCTACACAGTGAGCCCAGCACCTTCAGCTGGTGTTGACCTTGAAGAGATGCACATCAGTTGGTTCATGGGCAATGTTGGCAATTTCCTTAAGGCAAGTCTTTTTCATCATAAAGTACAGTCTTCATAAAAGGAGTTTTTCCTGTTTGCAAAAAGTTTTTGTGTTATGCTTCGTTTTGTTTTTGTGGACTACAATGGAGGTATTCTTGGACTATTATCTGCTAGAAAGTGCAAAGGACCTCTTCCTATTAAATGGGTCTCTCGAGAAGATACTGCTGATAGCTCCTGGCTTGTTGGTACTCTGGAATCACAGTAGGAGATAACTTGTTTTTAGTTTAATGTCACAATTATTTATAGCACATGGAACAACAAAAACAGTACTCTTAACATTCCATCAGCTGTGCCCTGTGTGGACCATATGGTGGGGGACACCCTGCTCCTCTCACTCCTCCTTGATGTCACCCAAGCCCAACAGTAATACAGGCCTCACAGTTATCCCTGAAGGAGCTGGTTTGCTTGTCAGGCTGCCCAGAGTACTGTGGCTAATGGGTGAGGGGGGCTCAGATTCCTGGGAGACATTTTTGGCTTACCTGCCTGGTAGCATGACAGATGTGTTAATCCAGACAAATGGATCATTTAATGAATAGAAATTTAATTTACACATAAGGATTAAGTTTCTCAATGTTAGCCCTTGCCACATCAGATTTCTCTGACACAGCCAAGGAGAAAATGAGAATCCTCGACCACTAAAGAAAAGAGAAACCAATTTCTAAAATGTAGATGGGATCTTTTCCTTTCAAGAATTTGAGTTACTTAAGTAGATACTGAGTAAGGGTTAGTGGGTAGGAAAGTTAATCTCCTGGGCTTAAAATTGAGAAATTTTAACTGCAGGAATCTTGGGGGTCTTGGGACATTTCAACCCTGAAACCTGAGTCAGAGGTTGGTGAAGCCAATTTGGTTTCAGTAAGCTCAGCTGACAAATATTTATTGTGTATCTGGGTACTTTTAAAGGACAAAGAGCAAGTCCACACAGGTTATTGAAGACGGGTATCAACAAACTGCTCTGAACAAGGGGCAAGGTAAATCCAGGCGAAGCAATTAGAAGTAATGGTGAGAGTGTGTGTCTTAAAATTGTCCATGAGCTGCAACAGCAGGGGGCATGACTAGGGGACCTCAGTGCTAGGAAAGTCCACTCATATTTGACAGTGTCCAAAAGAAAGTCTGGTGGTGCCACTGACAGGACAAGGTTTGATGTAAGTGAGACTGATGGATCTCAGAGAGGAGCAGAGCGGTTCGGTGCAGTCCCTAACCACTGACAGAGGGGTGTGTCCAGTTACGGACATCCTACCTTGTTTTCCACAGCAGACTGGTTCCCACCCCTTGCTCAGGACTGCCAAGTCTGCAGATGCTCAGGCCCCTTATACGACACGTCATAGTATTTTCATATCACCTACCAAGGTCCTCTTAAAACATTTCTGGATTTCTTATACCACCTAACACAATGCAACTGCTGTGTGAGAAGATGACACACTTTTATTGCACAGGGAGTGATGACAAAAAAATCCACGTAGACTCAGAGCTGGATAACTCTTAAAACATATTATGAGACCACAGTTGGCAGGCATGGCTGTGGAGCCCAAAGACATCGATGGGGAGAGTCTTCTCTCTCTAGGGAGCCAGCAGCCCAACACAGGCTGAGTTATTTGTAAGAGATGTGGAATGTCAGGGATCAAGCTTTAGGAACATGGTCAGGGACAGTGTAGCCTTGGAAACCTGCAGCATTCGGGGACAGCCTCTGACCGTCTGGCACAAAAGGTTCCAGAATGCTCTTGGCTGAGGGTGGCCTGGCCATTCAGTGCCTGTAGACTGGGCTGCTGGAAGAGGTATCCCTAGGAGTTGGATCCTCAGAATGGGCTGGTGTGGTCATTGAAACAAAGCAATGCCCGTGCTTCTTTGTCCGTTGGCACCGAGGCCTGTGGAGAAGGTGGGCTCAGATTCCCAAGGCTCCGGCCTTTCGAGCCTGCAGCTGAAACCTGAGAGCGGAAAGCACTGCTGCTCCCTCCCAAAGCTGCCCGTCCTCCCGGCAAGGCTCAGCCGCAGCATCTGCTGAAACCAAGTTTTATTTTAAGTGGAAATCTCATGAAAAACCCAACATAAGCAAGGGAAACATTTTGTATAATTTCTGTTAGGAACAAACATCCAATTTGATCTTTAAAAATAGGACGATAATGACTACTGCCTGTTTCCAAACACTAACTGTGCCGAGAAGCTGCCAGTCTGAGATGCTGCTGGTAAAATATCAATTTACTGAAACCGCTTAAAACAATTCTACCTCTGCTTCAATTTATGCATGTACCCTTTGGCAGGATTAGGGCAATTTTACCATTGCACTCCTACTGAAGAGCTAAGAAGCTGTGGAACTGGTATGCTTAGTTGACTGATCCTTCTCATATTAAGCCTGTGCTTTGCTATTACCAAGTGCCAGTAAATTTTTTTTTTCTTAAAGCTTTCTTGTGGGTTTATCTGAATTTGTCATTAAGGCTCTGCTAAGCCGAGCAGTGGGCTGGCAGGGAGCTCTCGGCCTTGGCAGGTGAGCCCCACAGACCTGGCACCGTGTGGGAGTTGCCGTGGATCTGGGTCTTGGCAGAATTGACCAGTGCACTCATATGTAGTAACAGAGCTGAGCAGTCTGGTCTGTGAGCATCCGGGGCTGCTTGGTGGGGGTCCCCAGGTGGTTCTTCAGCCTAAGTGCCGTAAGCCCTTTCTATATATACTCAAGAAAGTCTTCAGCAGTTTGAGTGGTTTGGCAGCTTTTGCAGTAAAGAGACCTCACTGGTGACAAAGGTACTTCTCGAGATGTCTGATGATAACTAGCAAGGGGACAACCAAAACCCAGCTAAGTTTTAGTGGAGCGAACAGAATAAGCCCAAGCGCTTAGTTCTCTGTGCTGGCCTCATTCTACCACGGTGGGCTGCCCAGGCCCCCCTCCAGGATAGTAGTCTGTGGCTCCACCTTGACTTCGTCCCGGTTGTCTGCATGTGCTGGGAAAGAGGACAGCTGGCCATGTGGGTTCAGGGGACCCAAGGAGGGAGGCGTGGTCCCTGCCCTCCCAACCTGAGAAGGAAGACAAACAAGCACGTTTCTTAGAGTTTGTCTCACCACAGCGCATCCCTTATCTTTCAGAGAGCAGAGCTGACATCTGATAAAGACATGTACCTTGACAACAGCTCCATTGAAGATGCGTCGGGTGTCTACCCCATTGACGATGATGATTACGCTTCTGCTTCCGGCTCAGGTAAGACACCCAGACAGACTCTTTCTGCATGCAGGACGCCATAATCTGCATGTAGTCGCACAGGCATTGTGCTGTTTTCTGGGAGATAGACGGGATGGGTTACGCTTGAGTCAGGTCTTCAGCATCACCAGGCCAGGTATGAATTACAGCTTTCTGCCCCTTCTGCTGTGAGACCTTGGGAAATTCTTTAACTTTGCTGAGCTTCCGTTTCCTCACCTATGAAACAGAAAGTAATAATCTTGCAACAAAGCTGTTGTGAGGACTGAAAGAATGAGCGTATTTTCTTTAACGTTGATTAAGATTTTCAGAATAATGCCATGGGAACCACTCCTAAAGAAATCTTTCAACCACTGGTTTCATAAAACTGCCTGCCCTGGGCTAGGGAGATAACTCAGCGCACTCAGTGCTTGCTTAGGCAAGCGCCGGGACCGGGGTTTGATCCCTGGCACCACATGCTGCACTGGCCCCACTCCTGAGTGCTCTGAGCTGGTAGAGATTGAGTGTGATTGCACATGCCTGTAATCCCAGTGCTAGGGAGGCTGAGACAGGAGGATCACTATGAGTGTGAGCTGCATAATGAGACTTTGTACCTAATACATAAATTTTTTTAAATGTTGCTCAACCTATGATAAAAATTACAGATGAGACCAAAAAGCTGTGTCTACCCCTACCTCCTATGTATTGCTCAAAAGTAGGAGGGAAAATGGAGCAGCCAGGTGAGAGCAGGGCATGATGGGATGCTGCACTTCCTTGGACTGTGGTGCTGCACACTAATCCACCCCAAATTTCAGTGGCTTGGAACAACAGTCATTCAGCCCACTGTTATGCAGCTGGAGAGTGGAGACCCAGACCTCGTACGCCAGAGGTCAGCAGAAGGCTGGGGGCAGCACGGCTGGGCCTGGCTGGGCTCCCTCCTGTCTTTGGCAGCTGTGGTCCGGTCTGCACTATTTGTCACCCTGGGGCTGGGGAGCCATGTGCTCAGTGATCAGCTGGGTGTTCAGCAGGCAGTGGGCAGACGGGTGTGACTCTTCTTGTGGCCTGGGCTTAGAACTTACCGTATTGTACCTTCTGTCAGCCTCTGTTGGTCAAAGCAGGAGAGAAGGCCAGTGCAGAACCCGTCCCTTAGTGGAAGGAGCAGAGGTGTGGGTCACACGTCACGATGTCAGACCCCGCAGGAATAAAGGCACCTGGCCAGTTTCCTCGTCTACCTTACTGGTCAAAAACAGTCCCCAAGAATAAAAGAGCCTGTTCATTTGTTTAATTAACAGGCCATTGAGGAATTGAGGAATGTGTGGTCAGCAGCATATAATGAAAAGTCTTAACCAGATGTTGTTCAGGGTTTTTATTATAGATTCAAAGTACGGTAGAAGTTTTGCTGAATGTAGATATATGACAGGCCGATTGGTCCAGAACAAATTAATATATACTGTATCTTTGGTAGAGATCCAGTTATGTGTGATGTGAGCATATTTTAAGTTGGAAAACGACAAGTCTGAGAAAAACTAGAGGTGGTGACTGACCTAGTAATAATGAGCCTACAATGCAGCCAGAACGTAAAAATAGCCCGAGTTATTCTTGGGTGTGTGATATGCATCACATACGCAGAATGAGTGTGAAAAGAGTTGTTCTCTATACCCTACAGCTCTATTAATACCTGGCACTCGTGGCAGTTTTCCTCAGTGCTTGAAAAGTGCTTTGTGACTGTCACTTTCCAAGTGTCCCAAGAGGTAGATGGGGATGCTCTTCTGCTCCCATTCCACAGACCTTGGGGTCAGAGTTGCTGTGGGTCTGTAGAGTAGCGCACATCATCCGGCTGCCAAGGTTTTCCGTATGTGTAGAGAAAGCAGGTGTACCTGACTGCTCCGGTGCCCTCTGTGCTCGTCCAGATGAGAGCCGGGAGCTGGCATGGGCTGCGGAAATGCTGAGCACGCGCACCACAGGGATGAAATGAGGCTTGAGCACGGTCCGCGTGGCTGCTTTACCCGTAGCTCTAGCTTTTGGCAGATAGTGGCTGTAAGAAGGTTGGAGGACAGGTGTTCTTTCTTGGAAACTACTCTGTGCTCTTCTGCCTGGGTGTTGCTCCTTAGCCTCCAGGCGGTAGTAGCACCTGTGACTATGCTATGCGACTATGACACTCCTGCTGTGTGTCTCCAGCCCGTGCAGCATCCTTGTAAGTTCAGATCCTGTTATTATTTCCATTTTCCATAAAATTAAAGCATGGATGGAGATGGAACTTGCCTCAGGCCACACTGTCACAAAGTAAGGAAGCTGCGATGGGGACCGTGGACTGGGGCTCTGACGTGTGCTCTTTCGGGCCTGTGCCGTTTTGTCCCCCTATGTCCTCGCACCCTAATCTCAGCTTAAGCCATCTATCCTCCATGGTGCCAGATCCATCAGAAAGAGGAGCTGGCTCGAGGCTTGGCTGTGTGCTATCTAGCCTAACTCCTGGTAGGCTGTCCAGTAGGCAAATGAGTGATCAGGATAAGAAAGTCTAAAGGTCCAGTGGGTGCTTTCCAGAACAGAGGCAGCCCATGTTATGGGCACAGGCACCGTGAGAACATTCACAAGCATTTGTCACGTGCCACAGACGGTGCTGTGTTCCTAGAACACAGACAAAAAGCTGTGCTCGGGAAGTGCTGTCTGACCAAAATTCACTAGTTAAGTGACTGATGTTTGACTGTGGATGGCAGACTGAGCATAATGCTGTGTGGGACCCCACGAAATGGACACTGAAGGAACTAGACATAAACCCACAAGGGTAAATAAACAAAAGCAGTAAGGGACACAGAAGTCACCAAGTTTGGAAAGCGTGGATGCAGATGGACTGATTGCAACTGCCTCGGCAGACCTGAGAGTGCGAGAGTTGGCCAGAAGTCGGGAGAACTGAGATGTAGCCCTGTCAGCGCTGCAGGAGCCGTGGATATGTTCTTGCCTCTGATGGCCCTATGAAGAAAGTGGGAGTGCTAGTGCTAAGAGAGTAGATCTGAGCATGTGGAAACTCATACTCCCCTAGGGAAGCAGGGGAAATAATATTTAGATTAAGAGTTGTTTAATGCTGTACTATCCCCTGTTGTCCTTTCTTAGTCAGTTCCAGAACACCAGTAGGCCATCCTTTATCCCTCTGGGTAGGGGAGGGGACCCTACCTTTACCACAACCCCCCGGGTAGGGGACTAAGCTCCTTGCTTCTTCCAGGGAACCGGACCAACTCAAGAAATCAGTGCAGAGATGGTAGCCTTGTGAGTTCCATCCTAACTTCTGATGCCCACATGGGACACACACCGCTTCCTATGTGTTCAAAGCATTTAGTTAGCTTTTCCTTGTTCAAATGTGAAAAGGCCCCTGAAGCTCCTCAGGCATTTATGAGAACCTTAAGCATGAAAGATCAGACTTCCCCCTCACCTACACCTCGGAGAGGACAGGAACTTCCAGAGAAAAGAGAACTTTTTTAAAAGATTCGAAAAGGAGAATGTAAAATCTGAGTACATTTATGACTGAAGATTGAATTAGTTACCACAGTTGTTTCATTAGAAAAGACTTCACACAAAATGACTTCAGTGATGAATTTTATCAGATGTTTAAAGAATCAACATTAATTCTTCACAGAGTTTTCTAAATAATAGGAATACAGTCAATGATTGATTGTTCATGCTAAACATTGGATCTAGGGTCTTCATACTGAGTTACCTCCCCAACCTGTCCCACAAGTGGTATCTTTGTCACTTTCCTTAGCTTTGGGACAAAAATACTGGGCACACCCACGATTTAAAGGGAGGAAGTTGGTGGGGGTGCCTACTTTTCAGAGGATTCAGTTTATGATCAGTGGCCTGTACTGCAGCAACGATGCAGTAATGGAAGGATCTAGAGCCAGAAAGCTGTTCCTGTCACGTTGGCCACGAAGCAGAGAGAGAACGCCCTGGCGGGAGAAGTCCTTCCAGCTCATACCTCGAGTGATGAGGCTTCTGCCAGGCGCAACCTCCTCATAGCAAGTTAGCTGTGGACCAAGGCACTAAATAATATAGCACCCCATAATCCAGCTGCCTTCCAAAGCCCCACCTCTGAACGCATGAGGCTTTGAGAGCACATTGTAGATTGAAACCATTTACAGTCTGTAAGTTACTTAGGCTGGACTGGAATGTGACATCTGCCGGCCTCAGCATCCCAGAGTGCTGGATTAATGATATTTGTCACCATGCCTAGCTGACAGGAGATTTTTTTCTAAAATAAGTTCTGTGAAGTAAGTATTATTCTGATACTACTTTTGAGGACAGAATGCCAGTGGGTCAGAGGTTCCTTTTTATGGGGGGAGGGGGGAGGGTTGCCCAGTTGACAGTGTGGCACAGCCAGACAACCTCCCACGTCCTATCATCTACTTGTATGGTAAATGACAGACTCCCCAGCACTATGACAGTTGACAGCAGTTGAAAGAAACTATAAAAGGAACAGAAAGGGCAGCACCCAGATTCCCAAAGAGACAGGAACATTCCTGTTTTTTATTAGGCTATCTATCTCTTCATTTCTTTTACTTTGTAACCTCCTCATCACCAATGGCTTGAGAATTTGATATGTGAGTTTTATCTTTCATTTTTCTCATTCTTGGCCAGGAATAAAAATGTCTCACCACTCCATAATTTTTTTTAAGAGATAAGATGTTTTGACATTGAAACAAGAACAAAATACTATGAAATAGGAACGCTGAGAAAGCGTGAATGAGTTTTTAGAAAGTGTACAAGCCTGTCAAACTGAAGAACTTACTAGAAGATGAAAAGATGAGGTGGATATTTTTTCACTCATGCTATAGGCATTTATTAAATACCTACTCTACAGGGGTCCAGAAACATTTTGATAAATTTTAATAATGCTTTCTCTAGTGGTGAGATAATTCAATTTACCATACTCCTTTAGTATTTAAAAATTTTTTTTTCACGTACTTGGTACAGGGTCTCACTATGCAGCTTGGACTCATAGTGATCCTCCTGTTTTCAGCCTCTCCAGCACTGGGATTACAGGTGTGTGCCACGACACCCAGTCTTCGTGGTTAGTTCAATGCCCCCAGGGGCAGGGCCAGTGCAGCATGTGGTTACAGGGTATGTTTCTATCACTAAATTTCATTCCTGAAAATACATGCTTTACAAGGAAATAAGAGCCCTCATAAGCTAGTCTCCTCCAAATGGCCCGCTTCCCAGTACCCATTAGGCTAGAACGAGATGGAGTGAACAGTGCGAGCAGGGCTCACAGAAGACCACAGAGAGAGGATGCCATCCACGCTGGCTGCGACAGTGAATGCAAACCCAGTCTGAGGTAGGGTATGTACTGTATGACTTGAGCCTGCAGTACAAGCCAGGAGTTACTAAGAGACCATCTAGAGGCCTCCCTGGTCCTTGGTTTGGGCAAGTGAGTTAGTCCTTTCAATAAAGATAATAAAAACAGTAGCTAATGCACAGTCCACATCACTGTTGAACTTTAGAAGTACCTCTTGGAGGAGAGTCCTCTGCTGGGCTCCCTTCTTTCTCACACAGCGCCTCTCCCTCCTGCTTTAGTGATGCACACTTGGGAGTCTTGTGAAGCAGAGAGAATTGAAAGCCCTTAACTGAAAATTTTCATTTCTCAGCAAAATTCTTCCTAAGAACAAATCAAGTTGTCATGTGTAAGGCTGGTGGATAGTCAGGTGGATGCAGCACCAGCGGTATGTTTCTGGAATTGTCATTACCAAAGACTTATTTTTATATAGCATATATACAGAAGGCTTCTGAGAGGATGTATTACCTCTGTGACTGGTGCATAGGCATCATGACATTTGGTTCACAGTGGACTGAATACCTGATAGTGGTCCCATAAGATGACAAGGAGCTGAAAAGTTCTCATTGCCTGGTGACATCACAGCTGTTCTAATGTCTTAGTGCAATGCATTACTCCTGTGTTTTGTAGTGATACCAGTGTAGAGAAGCCTACTGTACTGTTGGTTATATAAAAACACAGCATGTGTAATTATGTGCAGTATATGATACTTTGACTGTGATAATGGAAACTGCGTTACAGGTTTATGTATTTATAATACATGTTTCATCTTCTCAAAATGTACTCCTGTTTATTGGGAGATGCTGACTATAAATAATCTGCTATAATGCCGACAGTAGCTTTACACAGCCTGTGTGTCAGCAGGTCTCTTAATTACATCGTTTTCTCCTCTTCTTGATATTGTGTTGTTCGTCATAGCCTTGGGAGCAGTAGTCTATACTATATATGTTTTATAGGTAGACACCATAAAGTCAAGGTATATAGAAGGCTATGCCATCTATGTTTATGAAACTCTGTGTTGTTCACGTGATAAGATCAAGCTAACAATGTCTTTGCACAACCCTGTTATTAGTAACACATGGCAGTATGTTCAAGTTTAAGAGTTAAGTGACTATTTCCCCTCATATTTACAAGCAAAGAAAATAAGACACAAGTAGTACCTACCCAGGATTGCAAAGCTAACAAATTCTAGGAGAAGCAGATTGATTTGGTTTGTTTGTTAAATGTCAAACTTTGTATTTATCCCAGTGTTTTCTGCCAGTCTTTTCTTATGTATATGAATATATGTGTCCTAAAGTTAGAGGAAACAGTTGGTACATTAAGAAATGAATTAGGGCCAGCCTGATAGCTCAGCAGGCTAAAGCGCCTACTTAGGCAGAGCACAGCGGCCAGGGTTTGAACTTCTGGTGCCATGTAGACACCACCCCCACCCCCCATCCCATCCCCGGGGCATGCCTAGAGGGCAGCTGAGACTGGGCCTGGTGCATGCTCCTATAATTTCAGTGCTTGGGAGGCTGTAAATAGGAGGATCACTGAGACCAATCTATGTAGTGAGACCCTGAACACCCTGCAGACCTTGCCCTAAATACAGAAAAAAAAGAAAAAGGGAACAAAAGAAATGAACTATACGGGCCTGGCAGGATGGCTCAGTGGTCTAAAGCGCCTGCTTAGGAAAGCTTAGGCGGCTGCAGGGACCGCGGTTCAATCCCCGGCACCACATGCTGTGCCAGCCCTGCCCTCAGGGCAGGCTGAGCCGGCCATAAAAATAAATAAACAAAAGTTCTGAAAAAAAAAAAAAAAAGAAATGAACTATATCCCTAAAACTCTTTCCAGCCTATTACCTCTTGTTTGCAGAACTGCTTATTACATGCTTATGATTTTGTGGGAAACACATTCTGTAGTTTAAGGAATTTAGAGGTATTTATGCTTCATTCTGGTCTAAGGAACCAGGTAAGTTTGAGTTACAGGATTTGACCTTATTCTAAGTTATTATAAATTTGAGAAGTGATTAATTTAAAAGCAATATAATGTTTGAATGTCAGCAATTTTCAAGTATGCTTTTGGTATAAGCCTCCCTCCCAAAGGGCCAAGCTAGGAATACCAGATCCAAGCCTATAAGACCCCAGGCTGTATTATACTCATCACAGCAAAAGCAGATCCAAGTCTAGAAGTCAGTAGTTACATGAATAAGTGCTTAATAATACATTTCTGGCAAATGCAATTAGGGTAAGAAAGAGGATGCTAGAATCTGCTTAATGAACAGCTCAGGTAATAGAGAAGGTATATCCTCCCTAAGGTCTTTTTTAGTTACTTTCTTGTTGCTGGGACAAAATACCTGATACCACAAGTTAAAGGAAGAAAGGTTTATTTTAGCTCACAGTGTGCAGAGATTTCAGTCTCCAGTGGGCTGGCTCTAAGGCAGGGTGGTATGCCAGAGGAGAAGCAGTCCATGCCATGGTAGACAGGAAGAAGTTGGACTCCCTTCTTTCTCTTTTTAGTCTGTCCAGGCCATCAGCCTGTTGGTTGGTGTCATCCACACTGAGAACAATGCTGAGCCAGTACTAGAGGCCCATGATCCAGTACTGCTCATGGGTGGCCCAGTCACTCCCGAAAGCCCTACCTTGGAGCGTGTAAGTCGGGGGATCTAGATGAAAACTGCAACAGGACTGGAGCTGAATTAGGAATTACTAGCTAACTAGGCAAGGACTTTTTGCAGAAGGATTAGGACACCACAGCTAGCACGGAGGGGACAATAGTGACAGTGACACTTGAAGAAGCTGAAAGAGGCAGGCCAAGGTAGCTCCCACATAGCTGGGTAGAGGCTTCTCGTATTCTTCTCACGGTGCCTGCATGTGAAGAGGGGAGGTGCAGGGATTTGTGGAAAGACCCAGTAGCTTGGATTAGGGTGGTGTTGTGAAAGTATAGTAAAAGGTCGGAGTTGGAAGACACTGAGAAGATAAAAACAGCGGGATGTGGGGAACCCTTCCATAAGGAGGGAAGGAGGAGAAAGTCAGAAATTGGACCAAAGAGATAGATTATAGCCACTGCAAGTTAATGTAGGGATGGCTACTGGGAGCATACACGGAGGGGTAGGGAGAGTTCTATTTTGTATATATTAGAGGTATATGATATCTTTGAATCATTAAAGTGAAAACGTCAAGTGGTTCATAGGCTATATGGTCAGCATTTGAGAGGGGCGGCAAAAGCTAGCAATGTAAATTGAGGTATTATCTGTGCTAATATGGTTGGTTGAAGCCATGGGTATGAGTGAGACAAAATGTAGAATAAAAAACCATAATAAACTTGTATTAGTTGGCATTTTAGTAAAGGATGATAAACCTGCAGAGGAGACATAGAATGACCCAAGAAATAAGGGAAAGCCCAGAAGTTGTAGAAGCCTGGAGAAATAAGGAGCATCAAAGACATGGCAGCTGGCAGTGTCCAGTCAAGGTCCTATGAATATATTAGTCAGCTTTCTCTTACTATAACAAAATACCTGAGGTAATCATCTTACAAAGAGGAAATGTTTATTTTGGATCATTGGTTTGGAGGATTCAGTCTATGGTTGGTTTGGGGGGACTGGTGGTAATCCAGTGCATCATGGTGGAGCCTGTGGCAAAGATGGCCAGGAAATGGGAGCGAGACAGAAAGGGGCCATTGTGTCAGTCTTCGCTTTAAGTACATACTGGCAGTGACCAGAATTCCACCTCTCAACTGCACAGTGAGCTCTAGGGACCAAAGCTTTCACACATGAGCTTTTGGAGGACACTCCTACAAACCATCATGATGACATTTGATTGATTGAGTACTCTTGGAACAAGGCTATAGGGTATGGCAATGTGGAGGACACTGGTGACCTTAAAATATTGCTAGTGTGATGACAAGGGGGCTCTACTTGGGAGGAGTGGAGCACAGAGAGGAGAGGACAAGGATGCCAGGAGCCAGAGCATCCACACCATGCTTGGGAAAGTTGACTGTAACGGGCAGAGAAGCCAGGAGCACTCTAGCTGTGGGAGAGTATTCATTCTTTGTCTTTGTTTCATGTTTTTACAACATGGAAAGGCTATTTCAGTGTAAACGAGAAAAGCGTGAGGCAGATGAGATTGATCATTCACAGGAAAGATATTAGAAAAAAAGTTGCCAACCTACACATCGAATTCTTTTAAAATTGTATTACCACAGTGGGGACTGCAGGAAGGTTTATGCTGTTAATTCTTAAGGTCTGGTACTTTGAAGGACCCAGGATTGGTGGTATCAGCCTTAGACAGTATTGCCTGATAATGTAAAGCTCAGTCATGACTCATGTGTTCGACTCATCTCTGCTTATTTTCTAGGAGCTGGTGAAGACCTAGAGAGTCCAGAGCTGACGACATCTCGAACACTGCTTCCAAAGATACCGTTCACTAGTATTGCTCCCAAAGTGGAAACCACGACACTGAAGACACACGACAGGATGCCTGCGCAGACCAAGGTGTGCTTGCGATTGCTTGTGTTATCACATTATTGTCAGGGTTCTTCTTCTTTGCTACCGTATAGAACAGACCTTCCAAGAAGCCCTACATCGAATTATGTAAGGACCAGACCATTTATCTCAACTCCGACTCTTTTTTGTTTTAAATCTTCCAGGCCTAATTTGTGTGTCAGTGTTTTTTCACATGGCACTTTTCCTTGAGAAATTTCTTAAGCTCAGTTAAAAAATCAGAACCTGGTTTATTTGGCTTCAATCAAGAAAGAAATTTCATCTGATAGCAGAATGTGCTGAGTTAACATCATTGCAAATGTTACACATGTTGCCTCAGATTATGGGGTGGGAGTACAGAGCATGTCCTGAAGCACTCCGGGTCTCAATGCCGTGGTGGGTCTGCCCTGGTGGCACATAAACTGGACCCTCTGTGAGGATGATAAAGGGAAGCACAGGGTATATTGGTACTTACTCTTTCTGAGAGCTGGCTTCTTAAGAATGAGCCTGTTGTCTCTAGAACAGAGCAAAGTTACTAGCTAATAGAAACTGTGAGGTCATGGTTTTGGCCTAAGCATTATATTGCAATTAGTTGAGTATGCACTAATTGATGACTATTTAAGTTGGAAAAGGCATATTAAAGGCTTAGAGAAGGCCTAAGGTTTCAGACCCTAGATCAAGGCAAATTCCTTGAGTCATTAAGAGGATTTAATGTGAGTATATAGCATGGCACCTAGATGGAGTAAGCATTTTGTAAATGCTGAGGGAATCTGGTGGAGCAGAAGGGATGGAGCCAGTCTTCCACATGAGCACATATAGCCAGAGCTCTCAGGAACTGCAGGAGTAGCATGGTGCTTATAAAAACTTAAAAACACAGGAAGTTTTGGAGCTCACCCATCTATTGGTTAGAAATCAGATTGTTCTAAGCTCTCGCAACAGACTGGCTATGGAAGGCTATCACGTAAAAGTAGTGGCGTGTCTTCTCTGGAATAGGAAATACCCCATTGCGGACTGGGGCAGAGGTGAGATTTCCTGCCCTTAGCAGAACACTCATCCTTTCCTCTGTGGTCCCAGCGTGTGTCCCAGGGTGAGAAGTGGCATAGCTGTATGGCTTTCTGCAGATGTAGAGCAACCGAGGACTCCTTTCTGGGTTAAGATGCTTCCGTAGAGTTAGGGAGGGTCCGTGCTTGGACTGGCTAATTAATTAACTTCAGTAGCTGGGCATGAGGAAGGCAGGGCGCAGCTCCATGAGGACCAGAGCAGGACAGTGTACCGAGCATGTTCTGACTGCTGCATGGTAGTTCTCCATCAGTCTCTTAAGTTGAGCAAACACAGGAAATGGGAATGAAGAAAAGAAAATTAGGTATGATTGATGGTAGGACAGCAGAACATTGCAGAGTAGGTGTCTGTCATCCACTGTGGCTTTTATCACATCTGGACATAGCTCCTTTCCAAGACTGAGTCTCTTGAAGTCACTGACCATTAAGCCTCACTAACTTGAGACAAGAAACCCTCAGGGGTAGAGTCTGATCCAGGCCAAAAGCAAATTTGACACAGATTCCTTCCTCATCTGCTGACAAAAAATAGGCATAATATTGATTTAAGCTGGACTTGAATAAGTAATTGTATCAAATGGAAATCCACAATGCAATCATTTGGCAGATGAGTCTAGGGACTAAAGTTCCTGGAGTATTCTTACTATATTTATATTGTTACAGTCATTTATACTTAGTGTCAACAATAAAAATTCATGCAGTCATGGGAGGTGTACTCATCACGTGTCAAACGCTCATCCAGCCCCTGATAACGGCAACACTGCTTACGAGTCACAGTACTAATGCTGGTTTAGTCTTCTAGCTTGTGGTTGCATAGTGCAGCTGTATTAAGCAGCGCCTCTAGCATTCCATTAGTGCAGATTTTGCTTTCAAATGGGTCTCACAGTGGCATTAATGCCATTGTTACAGATATCGTATCTAGTTTGTTATAAATTTATGGGGCTCGCACGTACAAAGAAAGCAGTTATTTGTTTATGCAGAGAATCTCTTGTAAACTTCTGCTCCTTTCCATTTCCGTAGCATCCAAATAGCCAAGCACAGTATGACAGAACTTTAATTGGCTTCATTTAATTATCTCTGCCGCCTTTCTCATAATTTCATTTTGCACATATATGCAGGAGTTACAGCAATTAGGGTGAAACGATTCCTTTTTCAAGCTCATGTTTTTAAACAATAAAACTTTAAATTTAAAAGAGAAGTGCTGGAGCTGGGGAAATAGCTCCATGGCACAAGTGTCTGCCTGGCAAGTGCGGGGTCGTGAGTTTGAACTCTGGTCCTGCAAAAATAAACTAATTAATTAATTAAAACAAAATAAAATAAATAAAATAAAAAGAAGCGCCCCATCCAGAACACCTTGAGGCTAATGCCTCTAAGAGCATATGGCTCCAATTTGTTTTTGCTTTTGGTACAGGGTCTCACTATACAGCTCGCACTCACAACGATCCTCCTGTCTCAGCCTTTCCAAGGCTGGGATTACATGCATGTACCACCATGCCGAGTTTCAGGGCCGTGAACAGTATGTAGTACAGGGGATCGAAATCAGGCTCTTGCGCTTGCCAGGCAGGTGCTTAGACTGCTAAGCTATCTCCCCAGCCAGTGGCTCCAGTTATCTGGAAACCTTCCATTCCCACACATTCCAGATCCTGGAATGCATACTTTATATTTTACTTTCTACTTGACCTAAAGTTGGATCAAAGAGATCTAAACAAGTCAACTCTGTTAGATGACTTGAGCAACTCAAAAGCCCATGTGATTTATAAAGGTGATGTGGCTTAAGCTTGGAGTTTAATATTGTAGTAGCTACTATATCCATCTAACTTCCCACCAGAGCTTATTTAATTCTCTGAGACACAAATCCGACTACCTACTTACTTGAGTTTTCTTATTTCTTCCTAACCTCTAGTAGAAAAAGTTAATTGATAAAACAGTGACAGGTTCCTAGGTTCTAAGGACTCAGACAGTCCATTCTCTGGTAGACTGAGGCGTTTGTCCATTGTACCATGTAACCAGTTAATGATAGGTTTTTCCATCAGAAGAACATAGCGAAACCCTGGGAAGAGATGGTCAGTGAGCTTCTTTCTTCTGCTTTACTTTGGTACAGGAAGGCCTGGAGAAATCACTCCCTACTGTCTTCCACTATAGCAGTATAGGAAACAGTGAAATTTGGCTTCACGTTGCATGACAGTGATTTCTTTGTGGTGCTGTACTTTGTAAGTCATGACAGGTTAAAGTGTAGGTAATAGAGATTTTACTGGTGGCTTGGGAAGGAAAGAGGGTCACTCTGTCGCACTTTATACAAAGGGAAGCCTGATGTGTTCTGATCTGAGACAGAGATACACTAAATCTTACATTCCCAGAAGTTCAAATGCACCCTTGTCTAGCTGTGGTCCTTCCTCAAAATGAGAGTGACTTTTAGGCAGCCGAAGAAGGTGAGGTCTCCTTTTAGGGACTTTAACCCTACAGACTTAAGGAGCAGGCCACCATTTTGGATGAAGCCCTGCCTTCAGAAAGCAATTCTTTGATCCTCCAGAGCACATTAGACTCTGTAAGGTCCTGATGAAGATGACTGTTGCTTGTAGGAAGAATACTAGAGTTAAAAAAGATTTACTGTCTGTGTTTATAGCCCAGCGGAATTGACAGAGTTTTTAATCAGTAACGGCTGACCAATGGCAACTTCATTGTGGTAGAGAATGGGTAATTCGTTTGAACTATCTCTGAACTAGTGGTTCTGGGACCATAGAATTGTCTGGAAAACTTTAAACAACACTATAAACCAGGGCTAGTTGCTTCCCTCTACCCTCCAGACTAATTGAAACAGAATCTGTACTTACAGGGCCTGTTTAATAATACTTTTGATAATTCAGATTTTATTGTATGCTTGAGTGATTCACATGAGGTGGCCTATGTGATGGGGCTGAATGTTAAAAGGGCAACAGGATTCCTGTGTGGAGTGGCAGAGTGTCCAGTGTTCCGGGATTTCTCAGGGGCAGATGGTCAGAGTGTTTTGTTAAGGATGAGGGGGCAAAGAAGTGAGAAAAGTTTATATTTGGGATAGGACAGCTGCGATGACCTAAGAATGAATATTAACTGTCAACTTTAGCAGGAGGCTGTGGAGATGACCTGTTGTGATTTGTTGGGGTGTTAAGAGATAGGCTGAGGAACCCTGGAAACTATGTAAGATGTGTAGTTTTGAGGATGTTGAGGAACCTGGACAGGAGGTGCTGCCTGTACAGAGTGGTGGCACCGGAAGTCCAAGGAACGAACTTAATTCAAGAGATTGAGAGGCCAGTTGATGAGGCCATGGGTAGGAAAATACAAGATGAAACATGCTAAAGCACAGGAATGTTGCACTTCACGAGTGTGTGTTTGCAAACCATGTAGTTCACAAACAAAAGCACGAGGCAGACATCTCCTTAGGTTCCCAAACTACATCAAGTGAGAAACACTGTTGTGGTCATCTTCCCCACACAAACACAGCCCTGATCCCCCAATCCATAAAACAAATTAACTTTGTAAATTGAGATAGCACTGTGGCAAGTTTTTCGATGCCCACAAGATGCAGTACCATTAGTGAAAACAGAAGAGAGGGCTGTTCCGGTTTGGCAGTAAATTACTGCTAAATTGATGAGGAGATTTCAAGGAGAGGCAGGTTAAATGCTGGTGTCCTGTGGACTGACTGGAAATGAGGCCGTGAGAATTAGTACCGGACACTTATTTTCAGCAATGTGCAGTGTCCAAGGACCTGGGGATGTTCTTCATTAGATGAGGACACTGAGGTCTAGAGAACTGGAGTGACTTGGTCAAAGCTCCGCGAGGCTTTCAGAACCCAGTCATGCGAAGTCCTATTTCAGGATTCACTGAAGCAATAGGATTAAGCTAAGGAGGGAGGGTGATAGTACAGGGCAAGGCTGTGGGCTACTCCTCACGGCGGTCAGGGAACAGGCAGAGCCCCATCGCGCCTGAGAGGATCCCTGAAGGGGTGCAGTCACTAGAGGACCCTTGGTAGCAATGAGCTGAAGGTGTAAGGAGAATTTGGGTTGGCGGTGCTATTGGGTTAGAGCAGCTGAAGCCAGAAAGTGATGCGATACTAGAGATTTTAGGAAATTTCAGTGAAAACAATCATGTCATTAAAGTTATGAATTCTCTGGTTGGCTCTCCTGCCTATTTACGTGATCAGTATTATGCAGAACCATAAGGGACAGGAGTCCACCATGGGCCTTACTCACTGAGATAAACATTATTCAGAATATTATTCTGATTATTTCCTAGACTCGTTGTTAAAATAGAACTTTAGAATGTCTTCATTTATCATTTCCACCTTCTATACATTTCCCCCAAATTGATACAATGCTTTTGTTTGTTTATTTTCCCATACCAGTCACCTGAAGAAATTGATAAAGGTGAAGTTCAGCTCTCTGACACAGAAAATAAACTGAACCCAGCTGAAGAGGATAAAAATGTGTATACTGAGAAACACTCAGACAACCTGTTTAAACGCACAGAAGTCCTAGCAGGTGAGCAGCTGGCTGGTGATCAGGTGGTAGGTGCCCGAGTAGATCTGGTTTGTCTAAGGGGGTATCCCCAGACGTAGCAAAGCTGTCCAAATATCCCCTCCCTACTGGGAGAAGTCCTGAGAGCCCTCCATGTGGGCCCGAGAAGCTAGAGGGTAGCTTCATTTTCTGATAGCTCCTTCAGCCTAGCCCTTAGCCAGCTATTGGGGAGAGGCAAAACATATAGAGTAGCCCCAAAGAATAATGTCAATTGGTCTGGAAGATACAGAAAAGCCGGGCTTGTGAGACTGGCGTGTTGTAAAGATCTCCCTTATACTGCATTTCATCCCTGATTTTATATCAAACTTAAGAGGAGGTGGTCTTTGTGGGGAGGGTAGTTGACACAAAGACTACCCAAAGTGTCAAGGATACTGCCTCTGACTACAATTGTTTTGGTGATGCACAAGATACAGATTGTGCTTGATTAATCTGAGAATCTAAAATGCTCCAAAATCCAAGACAGTTTTTTTGTTTGTTTGTTTTGTTTTGTTTTTTTTTTTTTTGTTTGTTTTTTTGTTTTTTTTGTTTTTTTTTTGAGAGGAGGCAGTACTGTAGATTGAATCCAGGACCTCATGCATGCTGTGAAACTCATCAGTAATCAATGAGCATATCCCAATTTCTTTACATTTTGAAATAGGATCTCCCTATATTATTCAAGATACCCCAAATCTTTCAATACTCCTGCATCAGCTTTCTGAGTTTCAGAGATTATAGGTATGTGCCACCTTCTCTGGCTCAAAACCCAGATCTTTTTGGGAATGCCAGCAGAATACCAGAGTGGAATGTTACAAAACTGGCTTTCCGTCATGGGCTGCAGTCAGATGCTAGCACACAACAAACTTTGATTAAAAATATTACATAAAAGATTTCCCTCAGGCTGTGTGTTCAAGGTGTTAAAAAGTATAAATAAATTTCATTTTTAGACTTACGTCCCACCCCTAAGGTGTGTGTCATTATGTTTCTGCAGATACCTCAGACTCAAAAAAAGTCCATATTCCAAAACACTTCTGCCTCCCTCCAAGCATAAGCATTTTGGATAAGGGGTGTTCAATTTGTACCAACATTTGATTCAAAGAGCAAGCTTTGCAAGATTTAAGAAAATGGAGTCACAAATCCAAGCCTAGAAAGAAATTTCTAGCATACTTTTCTTCACATTTATTGTAAAAAAATTTATCCAATTATATTATGTTTTGTGTTTTCATTGAAAAGCAGTTAGAAGATTAGACTATGAAATTTGAGTACTGAAAAGATGGAAGGAAGCATTTATAATACAGGGTTTTTCTTACTGAGGCTTTCAGGCAATACTAATACTAATCAAAAGGAGTATTACCATAGCTTCCAGAGGAGTATCAGATTTGCATAATTATCTCTATTTAATTCAGTTTTTTTTAAATTGGGTTTTCAAATTAAACCCTCCATGAAATTGTAAATAGATTGGGTTTGACAAAGCTAATTCTTGCAGCCCTTGACTCTTGGTTGTCTTCTCTCTATCATATTTCAGCTGTCATCGCTGGTGGAGTGATCGGCTTCCTCTTTGCCATCTTCCTCATCCTGCTGCTGGTCTATCGCATGCGCAAGAAGGATGAAGGGAGCTACGACCTGGGAGAGCGCAAGCCATCCAGTGCTGCTTACCAGAAGGCACCTACCAAGGAGTTCTACGCATAAAACTCCCACTTAGTGTCTCTATTTATGAGATCACTGAACTTTTCAAAATAATAATAAAAAAAAAAGCTTTTGCATAGAATAATGAAGATCTTTGGTTTTTTTTTTTTGTTTTGTTTTGTTTTGTTTTTTCATTAAAGAGCCATCTTGGCACTTTAATGATGAAATCCCATTGTATTTAAAACTTTTCATGTATTTCTTTAGAAAGACATAAAATTAAAATTTAACACCTGCAGTGTTCTGTGAATAGCAGTGGCAAAATATTATGTTATAAAAACCCTTGATGCTCATGGAATTGGTTAAACGTTTTATGCGAAAATACGATTGTTTTTGTCCTAAAGTTCAAAGATGAAAGTGATGTCCTTTGTGTTAGCATGTCTCAGATGGACCTTATCAAGTTGATCTTACTTCGTTAATTTATCTGTTGTCCCCTCTTTTCTGCCTTCCCTTCTTGTCCCCTTAAAATAACCAAACTGAACCCCATGCCTTTCTGTAGCTCTCATGGTGCAATTTGTCTTTGGATGATTCCGATAATGGTAATTTAGTGTATATGTGATTTTCAACTATGTAAACTTTAACCTCCACTTTGTGTAAATTTTTAAATGTCAGACTATCCATTTTACACTTGCTTTATTTTTCGTTACCTGTAGCTTCAGGCAGATTTATAACAGCAAATCTATGTGTAAAATTGGATTATTGCTACAAAATGTTTAGTTCAGTCTATTGAAGCAGATCTTCTTTCCAGAGGATTTGATATAAGTTACTCACATCCCTCAGAAAACCCAAAGATGCTACCAGTATTTTGAAAAGTTGCTGCAGATTCCTTTGGCCACTGTTTTTGTTAATTTCTTGCAATTTGAAGGTACAAAGAGCGGTTTAAAGAAAAAAATTGATTTTCATTTTTAAAAAATGCATTTAAGTTGTAAACATCCTTTTAAGCCTTTGAAGTGCCTATGATTCTATGTAACTTGTCGCAGACTGGTGTTAATGAGTATATAAAACAGTTTAAAAAAAGTTGGTATTTTATAAGCACAGACAATTCTAATGGTAACTTTTGTAGTCTTATGAATAGACATAAATTGTAATTTGGGAACATAAAAACTACTGAATAAATCATGTGGCCTAATTGAAAATGTCACTGTTATAAGTTTTGTACATTTTCGATCAAATGTACTTATTTCTCCTTGCTAATGACCATCTGCTCTCAAGGATGTCGGGGTTTGGTTCTGAGCATTCCACAGTGTCTATAAATCAAGACCAAAGAGCCCGTCCGTGGGTTTGTTTGTGACCAGATTCACTTCTGAATTGGCTGGAGGAAACCTGAGTGTACTGTCCCGTGTGTGTCTTGGTACAGGTATTAGAAGGTTGCCAGGGAATTTCAAGCTTTGCAACCTTTTTAGGCTAGCTGATGGCAGTATTGAGACAGATGCATGCTTTTACAAATAATCATAGCCTATAAATCCCAAAGAACAGAAGGGGGGCTTTCTAGAAGTAGCTGTCTCAGGCTGAGTACTGTAAATTGACTTCCCTTTCAGAGTGTGCTGTGTGTTTTAAAAAATGAGGACCTTGTTGCTTTGGACCAAGCAGCTGGGAAGAGCAATGGTGTCGCAGGAGACGAGGGTGCCCTGATGGGCTGCTGCTGACTGCTCTGAACCTTTCCTTTTCACATTTTGTTAATTTTGTTTTAAACTGCGAGCCATGGAAGTAGGAAAAAAGATAGCAAAACAGCAACTTTTTCAACATGTAAGCTTTTGAGAAAGTTAGAATGCTTCTTTTAGAAACCATTCCTGGAAATTGCCACCAAACTCATTTTTAAAAGAAAAATTTTAAAGGAGTGTTGAAGCAGTGTTTACTTAAATCCTTAATGGCCTTAATTGTCAAATTTCCTACCCCACCACTTGCAGACTTGATTCATTTTATTTAGAATAATTAAAAGAAACTGAGAGATCCTTCCAATGCCAAACAATAGCCCTCATTACAGAGGTTAAGAATATAGTGGGTTTACCTCTAACTGTGCAAAGCAGAGTGAAATCCTGTTCCTAGAACAACTTGCTTGGAATATCCGTGCCAGGAAAGAAATTTTCTGGCAAATATTTTGTCACTGCTGTAAAGCAAAATATTTGTTAAAGTGCCAAAATAAAGTCTGTCATGCCGAAAGTAAGTCATTGTATAGATTGACATCCAGTTTTCTTCAACTGTATATTTTCTGCTTAGTTTATTTCTTTTTGAATTCTTAAGATGCACTAAATACTACTATTAAAGAGTGTTAGTAATCATTACTGAGTTCAGAAAAATTTTGGCAAAATATAAATATTAAAACTAATGTGGAAATTTCCTGTTTCCTTAACCACGTGTAAATGATTTCCCTTGTGTGAAGATGGCTTTGTGTTGAGATGTGCGAGTATTTGCGCTGTCCCATGTTGAGCATGTGGGGGGAAAGGGCAGAAGTGCATATTTGACTATTACTCTTTTCTTGTGAGGTTTAGCTACTGGCATGTAATGCCTGTTGGTCAGCTTTAGGACCTGGTTAGTATGATTGAATTTAGTTGAAAACTGAGTTCAGTAATGTCAGTAGTTGGTCATTTCTCATCAAGTTTTTAGTGATTCAATGTTGTGTAGTATACTTTGGTTTTACATTCAATGAGATGTTCTTGATTGTAGAGCATAGAAACAGAATACGTAGGACACCATAAGCTTAACTCAGATGACCTCAAGAAGCCAGTATGTCCTACCAACGCTGCTGGTTCTTACAAGAACAGCCATAAACAAACATAGTTTTTAGGACCTTTTTTCTTCCGTACATTCTATATGTATCTGGTACAGGGTGTCATTACGCAGCTCAGATTTGTAGTGATCCTCCTGTTCTCAGCCTCCCCAGTGCTGAGATTACAGGTGTGTACCATGATGCCCAGGCTTGGTGGCCGGCTCAGCATGCCTGGGGATGGGGCTGACCTGGCAGGTGTAACCAGGGGTGAAACTCCAGTCCCTGCACTTGCCTAGGTAGGCGCTTAGCAGTGTATTTTTAAATAGACCAGGTTTAAAAGGACAGTGACTTCAAACAACACGGTCTCTAACATGGGATTCTGAGTTGACCCCAAGTGGACAACAGGGAGACCCTGGGAGGTTTCTAATAAAAAAGGAATCAGGCCAGACTTTCAGTGGAGGTGTGTTGAGCAATCAGGAAGGAACATTATCTGATGGTAGTGTTCTAGGACAGTTGTGCACCTTAAGACATGGACCATGTCTAGAATTAGGTTTAAGTAGCACAGAAAACTTTAGATGTGTCTACATCTTCGTAGTAAAGTCAATATCAAAATAAACTTTGTCTTCCTGAGTCTTTCCTTACTCTGAGTAACTTTTTCAGATGCTGAAGTTTCATTTCTTTTAGTTCTGCTGCTACATAGAGTTTTCAGCCAGATTTTTTTTTTTTTTTCCTGATCAGAAATCCTGGCAGCTTTGAGAGCAGCTTGGTTTCTTGGGAGTTAGCTGGAAGAGTGTGACCCAAGGTGCTGACCCAGCCCTCAATAGAGCAAAACTTTATAATTCAGTGCTTATATATGCTGAGAATAAGATAGAATAAGATAGGCTTGTTCCAATTTCATTGTGAAAGTAGTGTTTGAGTAGCAAAGGCTCAGATGTGCAAGCTGCCAGAAGTGAAATCAGCAAGCATTTGCCTACTGGCTACACAGGACATTGGAAGCTGGCAGTGCATGAATCACTTAGGTGGACAGACACTGCGCACATGGGCCTGCCATGGGACAGAGGATGCACAGTGGAAATAAAATCCGAAAATGAATCTACGTAGAGGTTATGAGCTGGTGGCAATTTCCATGTGGGCGAGACTGCAGGGCTGAAGGGGTAGGTCTGCTGCCCTAGTGACGTCTCAGCTACTTCAAGCAGCAGAGACTTCTGTTGTACAGGCTCTGGTCTACTGAGAGCTGTGCTCTGAGCTGCATCCTTGCCATGCAGCTCAGCCCTTTGGGGTAGCAAGGATCCGGACACTGACAATCACTGAAGTAGAAGGGAGCGAGGGCTGAAGCACATACAGGCTCTTGAAGGGTCTTCCTAAGCGTGACAGGCCACTGTCACTTCCGTCTCCTTTGCTAGAGCAAGTTATATGGGCAGGCCTGAGATCCTGGGCTCAGAGAAGGTCGATTCTTTGTGCCCATGGGAGAGAAGTAAGCAGCCCGTATGAGAATGTGAGCTTGTTAGGGAAGCTCTCAGGGTAAGGTTTGGGGAATAAGCTGGGTGAGTCAAAGCTAGGACAAAGCAGGACGTGTGAAAGCCCTAAGAAGGGCTGAACATGGTGTAAGGGAGCAGAGAAAAGGCCAGCAGCTCTGAGGAGGGGACAGTGATAAGAGCACTGGATGTAGCAAAAGGGCCTTCTGAGTGGCCTTTTCTCTTCCACTTTTGTGACTTAATATTTTAGTCCCCACAGGAAGCAAGGCTGATCCAAGTAAGACCTGTATTAGTTTTATCATTCTCTTCAGTGGTTCCTACAGAGTAAAGCCTCTGCTGGTCACACTGGCTCTCAAGCTCTCTAGAAACTCCTTTGCATCTGAGTATAAGGAGACACAGTCACCTAAGGGAATCAATGGCAGCCTGGCCAAAGCACTCTCACGGAGATGGGGAGGACTGGGGAGTTCAGAGAGGCGCAACCCCCCCACCCCCCCATCCCCACCCCCCACCCCGGTTCGCTGGAAGTGCGGAAGAAATAAGCGAGTAACGCAAAGAATCGGAGGCGGCTGGCTGGCTGGGCAGTGAGCAAATGGCCTGAAAGGAGTCGGCTGGAAATGAACCAAGATTCCCCTTTGGACCACGTTAAGTTAGGATGGTTCTCCAAGGAGAGGTGTAGGGTAAATGAATGAAGGTGAAGGATCTGGAGGCCACAGAATCTAATGTGAGAGGAGGGCCCACCATTTGGCCTCTGGACTCTCCTCTCCCACCTTCGCTACTCTTCTCTGTATGGACTGGGGCAGCGCAGACAGTAACAGAAGAGGAGCGCTTAGTGCTGACGCGCAAGTGCTGTATTCCAAAGCTTCCTTGCCAAGTGGCCTCTGGGAAGGTTTGACCAAAGGAAGGCACTGTCGGGCAGCGGTCACGAAGAGGAGAAACTCCAGCACGTTTAGCTTTCTCTGCAATGGCATCATCTCTAGCTTTTTCTTTCTTTTGTTGGAGGTAGGATTGAATCCATCGGCTTTGCACTAAGCTATATCCCTTGTCTAATTCTTAAAAAATTTTTTTCGAAACGAGGTCTTGCTAAATCGTCCAAGCTGGGTTCAAACGTGTGTGCTTTCTGCCTGTGCATCCCAGCATCTTCCCTGTGATTTTCATTCCGTCATGCAGGCCTGCCTCCGCGGTCCCAGCTTAGGGCACTCCTAAAGTCACACCCAGGTCTCTCCCGTGCCCCCCCCCAAGAAGCGCAGGCTCTCCATCCCTAAGGAGAGTGGTGACTGCATGCTACTGTTCTCTGGATACCTCACCCTCCCCAGTTTGCCCTCACAGCTTTTCCAACAGTGTTCTATTGCATTGTTCTCTATAGCATTACACAGCCTGGATTCTATTTCCTTCCTGGACCCCCGGCTGATGACAGGACCGATCACCCTGCAGTGAGCCACATGGCGATGGTAGGAAGAGCCATGAGGATGTGATTATTTGGAGAGCTAAGTAGATGGTGAAAGAGGAGGCCCTAGAGCTGTGGTCCAGCAGTCTTAGTCCTTTTAGATGAACCAGGATTACATCACTCAGTAGCCCTGGACTGCCGTTTTGGTTTATACTTGGCAGAGAATTATAAATTTTAATTGCAAAGTGGGGGAATCTTCTTAATTTACCATAAAATACATAATTTTGAGTACATTAATAAATATTTTACAGTATCTCTTTCTATCTGATCATTAATAACAAAATATAAGCTATTTTTAAAACAAAGTACTAGGCAGCAAAGTAGTCAGGAAATATCTCTATCATCTGTGTTGAATATGCAAACAGTATCAGCAAACAACACAATAAGCCATTCTCACAATTGGAGTGTAGTCCTGGGGTCACTGAAAGCAAAATGTCTGCATCCTTAATTACATTCTGGCAAGGTAAGTATCAGAATAAGGATGTCATTTCTTTTGTGAGACCAATTGCAGGGAAAAGCAGTGAAGATGACAGAAATATAGATGCTTGTTAGGTTTTTTAGAGCAGTAAAGAGACAGGAAAGATAAAAGAGGCCTTTATTGTGGGCACAGGAAAGACCACAAGAGAGGAGAGATGAGGTGGAGTTTCTGAGGGCCTGGTCAGGGAAACAAAGGTTATGTAGGGTCGAGATGGAGGCGGGTCTTCCAGGGCAGCTTGCGTGACCTGGCAGGTAGTGATTGGGCAGGAAACGGAAACTAGGAAACAGAATCTATAGGGTTTGATACTACCCATGGCTTCAGGATACTGCTGGAAGTTTGAGAATGTGTGCCCTCTGGAGAGAAGCGACGTCATATGGAGGACCTCGGTCAGGGTTAATACAGTTTGCTACCACCTTCAGCCCCCACTGCCACCATCTCACTAAGACCTGGAGCTGTTCCCAGCACTGTGAGCATCACGGCTCTGTTACCAGCCTCTTAATCAATTTCTCTGTGAAGTTTGGTCGGAACTCCTATGGACCCACAGTCAGTAAAACAAAACAATCTATATCCCACCACCAAATCTAAACAAAATTCTAGTAAGTAGGTGTCCAGAGACGCTTGTTAAAAACTTGGATTTCAATTTCACCTACTTAAAACACAGAAAGTGCCCTGATGGGTAGACGATTTTCCTCCAGATACACTTTAGCATTTTGCAGATAAATATTTAGCATTTATGCAGGGAGCTGATTAGTGCTTTCTCCCTTTGTTCTTCCAATATTTCCGTTATGCTGTGTAATCACCATGCTGGATCCAGGCTGTCCCCAAGATCAAAAACTATCCTTTTTATGACCCCTCTCCCATTTATGTGAAGGAGGCAGGGCTGTAAATGTATGAAAAAAATTCTTATATGCCATCTTGATTGCTAACATCTGTTCACATTTCCATTCATAAATTTAAAATTCAGGCTTCTGCAGCCATCTGCTTTCTTCCAACGACCTGAAAAGAAGGAAAGCTGAAGGCAGATGTGCAGGTGGGAGAAACCCTGTCTGCTTTGGTAGAGCTTGGTGAGTTTATACTGTGCTTTCCCACCCCTC
Source organism: Myocastor coypus (assembly GCA_004027025.1). Classification (NCBI taxonomy): domain Eukaryota; kingdom Metazoa; phylum Chordata; class Mammalia; order Rodentia; family Myocastoridae; genus Myocastor; species Myocastor coypus. The sequence continues at coordinate 140,860 of PVJA010000217.1, read as the reverse complement.
CCTAGCAGGGACTCGGACTTCCCTCCTTCTTGGTAGGATTTCAGACTCTAGTGTCTAGTTTCTTCCCTACCCCATTTCTCTACCTTCTCCCCCCCCTCCATGTGCCCATTTTATGAACTCTGAAATCTTTCCACACTCATCCTTGAAGCACCTGCTAATCTCAGCAGACACTGGTGAACTAGAACCCACTTCTTGTCTACATCCTGGGCAACTCTCCAGCTTGCTGAGTGCCTGGGCCTCTCGTCGGGAATTTCTCTACGATGATTTTGGCATGGTTGATGGATGTGACTGGGCAGCTGCTGGGCCCAGATGCCCAGCGAGGCAGTGGCCCTTTTGTCTTCTCTTTTGGCAATGTCATCTATGTCCAAGGGACCAACCTGCTGAAGCTGCTTGGCTTTGCTCCAGCAGTGCTATTGCAGCAACCATGAATGCAGCTGAAAGCTGACAGGACACTTTAGGGACCTGCTGGACACGATCTGTGTTTTAACAAATATCTCTGGACACCTACATTTTAGAATCTTCTTTAGATTTGGTGTGAGGTAGATAGTTCGGTATTGCTTGACTGCAGGTTCCCGACATCCGAGTCTTTCAAAACCAACCTCAGTTGGACTCCCTTTGAGCTTCAAAGAGTGTTTTTTATTCTCTTCTACTTTACACTGAGAAACAAGTCCTCAGGAAACCACAGGCAAAGTCTGTTTGTCATCCTGATATACCCTCTAAAAACCTCAGCAGTATGAGGGAGAATCCATCCATCCCAAACTTTAGTTTAACCGCCCAGCTCATAAGCCGGTGGTTTGTGCGGTTGTCATGTTGGGTTGTGTGTGCTCATTCTCATTCTCTCTGACATTATTTTTATATATAACTCATGACCGATGCTCCTCACTGTGTGACTTAAAATAAGTCATTTAACCATTCCAATCCTGACTTCTTGAAGTTGCTGTTGAATGGATGATGTCAGTACCTCCCTTACGCTGCAGGCCATGGTGGTTTGGATAGGTTCCTCCGGAAGTTCGCTGTTCGGAAGTTGAGCCTCCGAATCACATGTTAATGGTATTTAAAGGAAGAGCTTTTGCAAGGTAACTAGGATTCAATGAGGTCATGAGGGCGGGGGCCCTATGATGGCATTAGTGGCTTTAGAAGAAGAGAGACCCACGTCTGCATGTGCTTTTGCTGTCTTGCCACGTTATGCAGAAAGAAGGTGATATTCAACTACTACAACAGCAAATGGACTCGCCCATTGCCAGTGAGAAGATCACTGAGGTGATAGGGCTGAGAGGAGAAAAGTGGTGGGCAGTGCCAAAATAGCAAAGCTTTACTTCTAAAGTACCTATATTTCTGGACAGCAGTTGTCACCTCATCAGAGTGGCCTTGGCCATTGATTGCATGGGGCACTCCCACCCTGTCCCTGAAGCCCTGCTCTAATTCTTGGGATCCCTCCCTGTTCCCTTCCTCCAGTCTCTGTCCTCCTCAGTGCTCAACATGGAGAAGGACATGGAGATACCATCACTGTCTTAAAGCTCTTGATCAGGGCTGAAATGGTTCTGTGGCAGAAATGGCAGGTACCTGGTTTTCAGGCACTTCTTTCCACTTCCATTATGGGACACTTTGTTAATCGATTCTCATGCAATGTCCCGCTAAGGCCAGTCTCAGAACTTGGCACTTAGGTCTTGCCGTCAGTCTGAGGAACTGACTGGAGCTGGGGTGCACGCTGACACTCGCAGTATCAGCCTGGAGGGCCCCAATTTTGAGGCCACGGTTGTTCTGAATCGGCCATGCTGTGAGTTTAATCAGCTCACAGTTTAATCAATAGGTCAGCCTGAACAACCAAACCTGATTTGCAATAGTGTTCTTTGGGGAGATGCATTGGGAACTTGGAAGATTAACTCACTAGTGGGCCTGAAAGCAATTGATACATACATGGGCATTCACCTGTGCGTGGTTATGTGCCAATAAGAGAGGTAGCGTGGTGTGACCTTAGAGTGTGGGCTGCCTGGCTGAGCCCTAACTTACCAGCCGTGCAGCTACAGACAGGCAAACTAACCTCTTGTGGATCGCTTCTTTCATCCAGAAATGGACGAGGCCGTAGTATATCCCACCTCATATGATAACTATGGTGACTAAAACTTCAATGTTTTTCAGACACTTGGCCTTAAAAAGCTTTTATAAAATTTCATGGACTAAGAGAAACATCAGCCAGGGCGGTGGTGCATGCCTCTAGTTCTCCATAGGAGAACTGCTTCGGGTTCAAGGCCAGCCTGGGTTACATAGTGAGACCCTGTCCTCCCTCCTGCTCAAAAAAGAAACACCAAGTTCTGAACTGATACTCGCCCACTGTATCTTTTTCTTTGACTCTCTTCTTGAAACCATAAACGGAGATGGCCACTGATCGTAAATCTCCTATTCCTACAGGGGATAGCCAGGTGCTCTCTATTCAGCATTTATTCATACTTTATAGATATATTAACTCATTTTATTCTCCCAATAACTTCCTGGGGCCCAGAATTGCTCTGCATTTTACAGATGACGTAGCAAAGGCACTTCTGCATGGTATTAACACTTTACCAAGGCGGCTACCCTAGTCCTGTGAGGCCCCTCCCAGACACATGCAACCGGACACCAGGCTGGGGTCAAGAGCTGCTTCAGAATCTTTGCCTGGGGTCTTCAGTGACACTGTCTCAGCTCAGTTGTTAAAAATACATTACTAAAGGTAGTGAATATTGACCTCAGGGGCCCTTTTCCTGTAATTCTATTTCTTAAATTTTACTACAAAAATAATGTTTTACTAATACTAAAATGAAGCTTGGTGATAAAGTTCTTGCCTAGCATATGTGAAGCCCTGGGTTCAGTGCCCAGCATGGGGGCAGGGCATAATGTAAAAATATTCCCACCAGTCAGTGAGGCCAGTGCCAGATTTCTAGTTCTCATTCCAGAATACTGTTGATCTTTCTCCTATAAAACAAGGTCAGGTGATACACACTTCCATCACCTGCCTTTTCTTTTCTTTCTTTCTTTTTTTTTTTTTTTTTTTTTTTTATTATGGCCAGCTCAGCCTGCCCTGGGGGTGGGGCTGGCATAGCATGTGGTGCCAGTGATTGAACTGCAGTCTCTGCGGTTGCCTAAACTTGCCTAAACAGGTGCTTTAAATCGCTGAACCATCTTGCTGGCCCCTCATTCGCCTTTTCAAAAAAAAGTCAAACATCTCTATTTTCCCACTTCAACATACTTTCACCTTATCTAATAATAGGCTGCAAATATATTATCCATTCGTCTCCAACTTGTGCTCTGTACTGGTTTATACAAATTTAATTCCCACCCAGGGCCACATTTGCATCTATTTGCATGCCTCATAAGCCTCCACCAATCCATCCCTACTCTCAGGACAGATTCCTTGAAGAGATGGAATCAGTTGTTTTGCATCCTTCCTTCACTTCTTCCTTCTCTCCTTCCCTCCCTCTCTCCCTCCCTCCCTCTTTCCCTCCCTCCCTCCTTCCCGCCCCTTTCCCTCCCCCTCCCTCCTGTCTTTCCTTCCTTTCTCCCTCCTCTTTCCCCTCTCTCTCTGCCCTCCTCCCTCTTTCCTTTCCTCCTTCCTTCTTTCCTTGCTTTCTGAACCAGTCTCACTACATTTATAGGAAAGTTAAACACAACTCGTGGTTTGGAAGCCTGTGAGTGGAAGTCACTCATGTGCCGCCCCACTATTCCCAGGTATTTAGGTGGATTTCTTACAACGACACTCTTCCGTATAACAACATAAACACCACATTAGGACCTTAGCGTGAGTGTATCGCTGTCCTCTAAACATCCCTGTTTCTCCAAATGACCCCTAAATGCACTTTAGGTCCAGTATAGAACAGTGTGTTAAGTTTGCTGTCATGCTTCTTCTTTATCCTTTAATTTGAAATATTCCATAAAAAATTAAATCTTTTATTTATGTATTTATTTGGTACAGGGGTTTGCCACATAGCTTGGGCTTGTTGGGATCTTCCCGTCCCAGCCTCACCAGCACTGGAAGTACAGGCGTGTGCCACCACACCTGGTTTTAGTAGCCAGCTCAGCATGCTCTGGGGTTCTAGGGCCAGCGCAGCATGTAGTACTGGGGATTGAACCTGAGTTGTTGTGACTGCCAGGCAAGCCTTTAGACTACTGAGCTATTTCCCCAGTACTGGCACATTGTTAAGTTATTCCTTCACTTTCATGATCTTGACATTTGTGATTAAAGTCCAGTTATTGGGGCCGCGGAGATCACTCAGCGGTCTAAGTTTCTGCCTGCGCAAACACAACGAACTGGATTCAGTCCCAAGTACCACATGCCTTGCTGTCCTACCTGGGCTTGCTGAGCCAGCCATTAAGACCAGGTGTGGTGGCACATGCCTGTAATCTCAGCACTGGGGAGGCCAAAAACAGGAGGATAACTATGAGTCTGATCTGCGTAGAGAGACCTGAACAAAATACACTTAAAAAAAAAAAAAAAAGTCCAGTTATAATTATTGGATTTAGGCTATATATCTTAGAAATATCAAAACTGACATACAACATGTTTCCACTGCATTCCAATAAGCGGCATAGGGGGCCTGGCAGGATGGCTCAGTGGTCTAAAGCGCCCGCTTAGGAAAGCTTGGGTGGCTTCAGGGACTGCGGTTCAATCCCCGGCACCACATCCTGTGCCAGCCCTGCCCTCGGGGCAGGCTGAGCCGGCCATAAAAACAAACAAACAAACAAAAGTTCTGAAACAAGAAAAATAAATAAATAAAACTCTTAAAAAAAAAGGTCCTGTGCTTAGTCCTCCCCAGGACAGCAAATTAATTAAAAAAAAAAGTGGCATAGGTTTAGAGTTGCCTCTTTACTAATGATGTTGACACCGATCTTTGATTAACGTGGCATTTGCCAGCCATCTTGCCCTTTCTCATTAGTAAGTATCTTGTGGAGATATACTTTGAGTCTTCGTCAGTAATGAGTTTATCATCTTTTCAATTTGTTGTTTCTCTCAATAAGGACTCATGGCTCCTGGAGCACTGGCGGGTCATCATCTGTCACTTGCGTTATTTATTCTCATATTTATTTTAGTCTCTATTTTACCAGTGGGAGTCCTTTCAAGCTGATTTCTACGTCTCCTTGATGTGACATGTCTCTAATATGTTTAGTCCAGCTGAAGACCTACAGCCCATGACAGTGCCTCTCATTAGTCTACCTGGAGGCCTAGAGCCTGTGACAATGTCCTATATGCGCCTATTTCACAGATTGGGCTCAAAGGTCGGTGGTGGAAGCTAGAAAGTCTGTACCAGGGACTGAGGAGATAGCTCAGTGGTCTAGCGCTTGCCTGGCAAGGTCTGGAGTTCGATCCGCAGTTCTGCATGAAGTGCTAGCCCCAGAACCCAAAGCATGCTGTGCTAACCATGGAACTGGATACGGCGGCACATGCCTGTAATCACAGCATTATGAAGGCTGTGGCAGGAGGATCACTATAAATCTGAGCTGCTTAGTGAGATCCTATAGCAAAATATATACATACATGCACACATACATACAAAAATTTTTAAAAAAAAGGAAGTCTGGACCAGCAGGATGAAGGGTCTGTGCCAGAAGGCTGAGGGATCTGAACCGGAGCCAGGATGCCATGCTCAAGGTAAGAACCAGAGCTGCCCCCAAAAGTACGACGGCCATCCTCAGTGACTGAATTCCTGAGCTCCACCAATGCTGAGGAAAGCTGAGTTCCCACCAGCTGTCGGTCTTCAGCTGGACTAAACATGTTAGAGACAAGTCACATCAAAGGAGAGCTCCTTTGCATCAGATAGTCAGTGTGACAGGCTTCTCTTGGAGACTGAGCTGTGCACCGTCTTGCCCTGTGGAGCCAGAAAGTGATGCTCAAGGCGAAGACCAGAGCTCCATGGCAACAGGCTCCTGAGTTCCTCCTTTAATGAGAGCAATCAAGTTCATCAGGAAAGCCAGCAAAACAAGGACCTCCAACAGCATAGCCCAAGAGAACAGGCAGCTCCCTAGCAGCCTTCCTACAGCTTCTCGAGTTTCGCCTCTTACACTGCTGCGACAACCCTCAGGTGGCCCTCCCGTGCCCAGCACCATGTTGGCTTGGTTCGCTTGGCTACCAGTTGTCAGTCCTCTATACCTTTCCTAGCAACAGTTTCTGTTATTAACTCTAGGCAGGATTCGGAATTGTTTGTGAACTGTATGGGTTCAAACTTTGAGGTTTTCTGAATCACGTAAAGCTGAGTGAGCTACATCAAAAGAACATGTGAGCCAGGCGTGGTAGCTCACGCCTGTAATCCCAGCACTCAGGAGGCTGAGGCAGGAGGATTGATGTGAGTTCGAGGCCAGCCTGCGCTACTAAAGTGAGCTCAAGGCCAGCCTGAACTTCATAGCGAGACCCTGTCTCAAAAAAAAAAAGAACATGTGCATCTGCTAAAGAGATTTGCAGAGTCCATATAGAGCTCACCGAGGCAAGCATGGTTCTTGCGATGGTGAGACGTCTGACTCAGGGGTTCTAGGGGTGGGCACAAGGGCCAGAGACCCTGCCTATGGAAAGAAAAGGAAATAGCCTAGTCTTTCTGAAGGGCTACATTCAAGGTGAAACTGCAATGGAAGGCCAGGCTCAATGTACCACGAAGTGTCAATCAAAAGAGATCTAGGTATCAGGTCACAGGACAGAAAGAGAGATAAGGAAGTGGAACCAGAGGGCTAAGTGTGGAAAGCACAAAATGGAACCTGGAGCAATTTTCTGAACCACTGGGGCTTAGCTGCAGGAGCTGTTCACAGGGGCTCAGCAGCTTTAGCTCTGGGTGGTGAGGCCGTTGTTACAGTGACCAAACCAGTTCCAGAACTCTGTAAATCAAGACTTTTGGAAGCAACCAACTGAAGTCTTAACTCAAACAAGAAAAGAAAATAAGAAAAAAGGAATTTACTTGTGCACTGCAAAGGAACAAATCTAGCATCAGGTGCAGCTGGATCTTGGGGTCCAGACAAGCCCAGCACTCTGCATCTGCAGTCTGCTAAGCTCTGCTTCTGTCTTTAGCTTGGGTACAGTTTTTCACTATTGTGAAAAACTATCTTCTGGGGCTTTGAAATGTTTTTACAAATGGAGAAACTTTCACTTTACTTGTCGAGAAGACTCTACTCTTGCTTTTCTAGTGTGTGTGTTAAATTTGAAGGAAGAATTTGGTCTGACTTGAGCCACATACCCATTTGTAAACCAGCCACAGTCAGGGTGAAGTCATATTCTGAGTGATTGCTCAGGGTCTGGTGTGCGGCACGGGGTGGAAATTCTGTATCAGAATCGTGTGGAAAGAGGGAGCAGAGGATGATCACCAAAGGGCCGTGGATTATCAGGAAATAGGAGAAGGAGTTCTCCACAGGCAAAGCCATCTATCTGTTACAGGCACTTACACTCAGACCAGGGACTAGGCCTACGTCCGATGCCCAAGATACCTTCTGCTCTGAGTTATTCTCTGTTCGCTCATCCCTAACTTGCAGAACCGAGATCCAAGAGACTTGTTCTGAGGTCGCGTGTCGTGGAGTTTCCCTCTCTGGCACCAGCCTCCTTCTAAGGCAAACTGTGTGTTTCTCCTCACCCAGTATCCACTCTCACTCACTCTTGCTTGTCACTGTAGTATTTCCTAAGAGACCAGTGTGCAGGTGGTATGGTTGCAGCACACTTAGTGGGCAGCGTGCACCTGGGCTCAGCCAATAAAGAAATGAATTTCATGTCTTTGCTGAGATGGCTCCTTGGTCCTAGCACCTTAGGTCCACAGGCTGTGTCCACCTTTGGTTGATAATCTTATGAGTTCCTCACGAATGGTTGTGTGTGTATGTGGTCAGCTTGTTTTATCACACTCCCTCCCTCCTTTCCTTCCTTTCCTTCTTTCTCCATTTTCTCTTTTCATCCATATCTATCTATCCTCTATGATACTTAACTTACCTTTCATAAATGTCAACTTTATCCTATATAATCTCCATATCCCCGTACTTCCTTATGTGTCCCAGTTGAACAGTTGAGGAGAAGAGTTTTCAGGTGAATGTTCACAAATTGATTCTGAAGATCTAAAGAGCTAAAGTAATTCATAGTTAAGATCAACAGAGAACAGCTGAGCTCAGAAGAGATCCAGATGATCTTGGAAGAAGAAGGAGAAGCGGGAGTTATGTGTGTACTCAGTGAACTGTTTGTCCCTGAGTCTTTCAAAATTATAATCCAAGAGCTTCGTTTGCATTGTTTTAGTGTGACATAAACAAATCGAATCTCATCCAAGTTACTAGGGGTCTTTATGTGATAAACTCGTCTTTATGTGATAAACTCTGTGGTAAGTTTATGAGTACTTAGGAATTAAACCCAGTTTCTACTAGCATAACACTTAATGTCTAGTGATTAATAATCAAGTGTGACAGATTGATCATTGTATTTGTTTATTCTACCCTATTTCTATTAATAGTAGAATACCTAAAAGTTTTGTTTGTGCCTTTGGCTGCCAGGGCAGAAACTACTCATCACAGTATCGTAAGTGATTAGGTTCAGTTATAAAATTATGTTCTGACACAGCAGATGTAATGCATGCTGAGTAAAGGGGCACCTTGGTCCTTCTCCACCCCTACCTCACATACTGGCATGTGAGGACATTGTCCTGCCACACAGCTTTGACAGTGGGGGTAAGATCTAGATCTTAGCAGCCTTTCTTGACTAGGGTTTCTCCAAGAGAATCAAGGTCCACAGAAAATTGTGTCAGCAGCCACTATTATTATTATAACCCCCCACTAGTCCAAGGATGCTACAAAGCTACACTATTGTACATGCACAGGAGAAAAGCTAATGCATTTCCACAGTGGGTTTTTAGGTAAGTGCTAAAGCCTAATTTCCTCAGGAAAATTCCATTGGGAAGGGCCACTTGATCATATTGCAGCAAGTGGATAGAAAGAGGCTCACAGCAATGCGGGTCTCAAGAGGCTTGAGATTCAAGATTTGTGTGATGGTGAACAAGTTAGTTTCGTTCTAAGAAAATAACTAAAAACACTTTCGGGTTGACTTTGGCACCATCTTTTCCCTGGACAGCAGGTGACAACTCTAGCAATGCAGGGGATATTATGCCCTTGTGCCTCTGTCTAGCTTTGCCTCTGACGTTTTTAAGGCAAATATCCATCTTATCTATGAACCAAAAAATCAAGCTGCAAAGAAATGAAGGACGCATGGAAAAGAACAGTCAGACTACACCTGTATTAGCGAATAGCCTCACTTTCTTCTGGGAAACACCTCTTTCCTCAAAGACAAAGAGCTATAGCTGCTGGCAGAGGAGTTGCTCATAGACATTTTGAGAGGATGTTATTTTCTGGGTCTTACTGAAATTTAGCTTTTCTCTAACATGGTAACTGCTACCATCTATTATTATAATTTAGTATCAAAATCATTGATATTCCTCCTCTAGTTTTATTAATCAAATGGAATATTAGAGGCAACCTACCATTCAGAGGGCTACTAACTAGTATTGGTGCCCAAAATTCAAATCCCCAATAATGTGTATAAGCCCTATAATCATTTCTGAGGATTTATCAATCTAGACTTTATAGATGAGAAAAACCTATGTCTGGGGGATTCGAAATGGCTTCTGGAAGGGCCAGAGTTGCTAAGCAGTCCCATTTGGCTCCACAGTGATATTCTTTCTATTGCGCCAAGCAAGGCTTTAAGGAGTGAGGAAAATAGCCCAGACGGTAAGGGGAGTGGTTGGACCCAACTTTTCACCACTCTTCGCATTCACACTATAAGTGAGTTTATAGTTTTCCCCACCAAAGGTGTTATGTGTTTATCTCATCTCTCCTACAGGACTTTCTTTGATCAACAATAGAAAGTGGTGCTAAAAGGCCTAACAAGCATTGTGTGTTCTCTGCGGTGGACGGTGCAGGATGCAATCATTTTCTTTTTACTTAGAAGGGATGACTTAGTGTGTTCTACACGATTGAACCCTAAACATTTCTTTTCTTCTTTTTTTTATTTGCAATTTATTTATGTATTTATGTTTGGTACAAGGTCTGCCTTCACAGCTTGAAGTTGTAGTGATCTTTTTCCTGTGTCAGCCTCCCCAGCACTGGGATTAAAGGTGTGCACCAACACATATAGTTTCAGTGCCCAGCACAGACATGCCTGGGGTTTCGGGGCTGGTATGGCATGTAGTACCGGGGATCAAACCCAGGTTCTTGTGCTTGCCAGGCAGGCTGTTAGACTGCTGAGTTTTCTCCCTGGTCCCTGAACCCTAAAGATTTTTCTGAGGTAGGGAGTCCTTTTTCTTAGCTGGGTCATATCTCACTCTCTGAAGTTCATGCATCTTGCCTCCTTGATACCTCTATGAGCCATACCATTATGAAGTTGATACAGTGGACCAACGTAATGTTCTGTGGAGCATTTAGCTGGCTAGATCTTATTAGGATGGAGGATGATAGAGTCAAGATAGTCTGAGAAGAAGACCCTTCATTCCAGATGGATGTGGATAGAAGAAAATATATTCACAGGCGACATACCACGAGCCTAAGGTCCTGATGATCTGTGCTACTGAAACTGCATGTTTTAGTTAGTGTTCTTGTTGTTGTGAATAAATGCCCAATTTCCACAATTTATAGGAGAAAATGGTTGATTTAGCTCATGGCTTCCGAGGTTGCAGTTCATAGTCAGCTAGCTCCAAGGTGGGAACATCCTGGTGGAAGACTGTGGTGCACCAAAGCTCCTCACTTTGGGTGACTGGGACGCAGAGGAAGAAAGAGTGTCACAGAGGAAGGGGTCAGGGACCAACATGGAACCCAGGTCACACCTCCTCAACCTGCCTCAGCACACCTGGAAGTTTGTTTTACTAATCCCCTAGGGGGCTCCACAGCCAATCAAGCTGACCACTAAGCTTAATGGTGACAGTGTCATATGGAATGGCATCTTCAAATGAGGCTACTACTCGGTTGAATTATAATGGAACACTGTCATCTTTGAGCTATAGTTTTTGAGAGGACAAGGCTAGGAAGTTGGATGGAGGTATAATAGGGATCTATATCCTTGAATGCTAAATTTTAAAATTGTCATTCTGATCTTACTTTTATGCTTCTTACATTGCAGTAATCATACCCACCTTTTTCTGACATTTAATTGATGTTATCTGGTCTCCTTTATCAATTTTGGATTCTATACTTTCTCTTTGCAAGCTCAATTCTATAAGACTGCTTCCTACCAGCAGCTCTGGGCTACAGAAGGTAGCGACTTCTGAGTTTTTGGTGAGTGTTCCTTTCACATCGGTGCATACCTATTGCCTTTCTTTCTTTCTTTCTTTTTTTTTTGTCTTTTTGAGACAGGGTCTCGCTGTGCAATTGAGGATGGCCTTGAGCTCACTTTTGCAGCCCAGGCTGGTCTCGAACTTGCACCAATCCTCCTGCCTCTGCCTCCCGAGTTCTGGGATTACAGGCGTGAGCCACCACACCCGGCTCCCTATTGCCTTTCTATACAGAGGGCTCCTGAACTTTTTTCTGGGGCTGGTTTGTCTGCTTCCTAGACATAGGCAATCTAGTTGCATAGTTACCACTTTGAACCCTTAAGCCTTTCTTATGTCACCTGTTTGGCAGTTGTAGGTTGTATACTTAGTATAGGATATAACTTTTTTCGAATTTCTTATAATGTGAATTTACCAGTATCATAGCATCATTTTCTGAGTTCCTTGCAAGGTATGAAATCCTGCATGAGGGAAAAATCTCCCTTACAAACTTTATTTTCTCCTTGATTCTGACCATTAAGGACAGTCTCTGAACTTAGGCTTATATAGATCTTGTAGCAACTTTGTTATCATCTTTTCTGTCCTTTTCAGACCCAATTCAACCCAAAGGAGAGTGTTATTCTGAGCAAGGTCTGCTTAGACCGAACATTTTATCTTCTTTGAAAGTCTAATTATTAACAAATGTCATCAGCTTTTTCTGTTCTTCTCTACAGGAGATGAAAAGCTCTTTATATGTTACCAGAAAGTGCTATAACTTTCTACACTTGATCTTAGCTAAAAGGCCAAGAAGTGATAAATGTCGTAGCTTTCACACTTAGCTTTTGACCAAACATTAATCACTCTCAATGACTCTGGACTGCATTGGCACACTCAGTTCCAGAGTCCATCTGATTCTGATTTTCTCCATATTTTTCTAATGCATCACACCCTCATTTGTTCTTAAAAGTAAGGAAGTGTTTAGTGAACACGGCAACCCTGAAACAAAGGAAATTCTGAAAGCAGGCCAACAGCTGGCGATTGTCAGCTGCAGCAGTCTTGTCTGCCAGCAGTGGTACCAGTACCAGCAGTGCAGGTTGATACACTGGTACAGTAGAGGATCGTGAACAGTTTAGAATCACAGCTAGAGTTGCAGCCACATGATAGTGGACTCAGCCCATGCCTTTAAAATTAATCTAGTTACTATTCTCCTCTAACAAGCCACCTCTAGGAAGCCAAAGAAGGCAGCTCAACTCCTTGCTGTTCTTTTGGAGAAGCCATACACTATCTATTTTGTGTCCTAATACCACCAACCCCTCGTCATGAGACAAGAGGTACAGAATAGTGTCCCTGGCAGTATGCCCAGAACGCTGGCAGTATTCCAGTAGTTTGAATGCCTTTCAGTATCAGTTAATGACATTCCTTGTCTTTCCCCATACTCTGAGGTCAAGGATTCCTTATACTGTACTAGTCCTTCAAGGAGACTAGAATATTCTAATGTGTAGTGGGTACTGCTTTGATAACTTTTTTCCTGAGAAGCAGAGGACATAAGGAACTTCTACTTCCTATTTTTAGGGTTTGTTCTCATCTTCAAGCACAGTGCCAACTGAAATTAAAGGCATCTTTAAACACTTTGGTTTGTTTTAAGAAGTGAATTTTTCTCAATGCAAAAGTAATAAAAGCTGTTTCTAAAAAAATTGGCAATATTATACAAGAAAAAAGAAGACACAAAAACATTCATCCCATTGTACAGCTTATCATTTTGGTATGCATCATTCGTGTGTTTTCACAGTTTTGTTTTATGTAGATACGATGATTTAAAGCATTTGTTTTCTACTAGAGACTTCAATGTTACAACAGAAGCTTTGTTCCATTATTTTGATCTGTGTGAGTCTATCATGTGCGATCCTACACACAAATGAGTACTTCACTTACTTAATCACATTTTTTTGGGGGGGTTACAGAAGCTTCTTGACTTACACTGGATTTACATCTTAACATATTCAGCATAAGTTGAAAATACTATGAGCCAAAAATGTACCTGCCCAACCTATAGAACATTACAGCTTAGCCTAGTTTACCTTACACATGCTTAGAATATTTCCATTAGCCTATACTTGGGTAAGGTCACCTAATGAAAGACTATTTTATATTAAAAGGTTGAATATCACGTGAGGTTTATTGACTACTTGAGTCTGAACTGCTGCCAACACATATACTGTGAGGTATCAACAGTGTATTGCCCTCAAGGTGGTACGGCTGCTGTGGTCCACTATCAGACCACATGGTGCTAGCCCAGAAGAAAGTCAACACAAGAAGATTTTGCTGAACTATTATTGCTTTCATCCCATTTTAGAGTTGAAAATCTTTGATGAAGTCAAACCATTGTAAGTCAGGCACTATCTATACATGATATCTATGATAAATTTGCATATATATATTTTTAAATTAAAACAGAAAATATGGTTGTGTATTAGTTTTAAAATGATGCTGATGTTTTCCATGTAATAAAAATTATTTGTAAATCTATTATTTGCTGTGTGATATTTCACTACGTGAATGAACTAAAATTGTTCTGAACTGTTCTAGTGTTACCAATCATCTGATGTACTATCAATGTTTTACTATGCTAAATTGACCTGATCATTTTTTTCTTTCTTTTTTTTTTTTTTTTTTTTTTTTTTTTTTTTTTTTTTTTTTTTTTTTTTTTTTTTTTTTTTTTTTTTTTTTTTTTTTTTTTTTTTGTACTTTAGGGAAAGATCTACAGGATGTTCAGAGTCTCACTATCAGATCGGATTCATAGTGATCTACCTGTTTACAGCCTCCCAAGAGCTGGGATTATGGTGTACGCTACCATGTCCTATCTCAATCACAGCATGGATCAAACACTGGCCACTGCATCTGCTGGAGTATAACCCTTTAGTCTTATCTTTAACTCTATTCTCTCATATCTCTGCAAGTCATCTTTACCATGCCGAATGGCAATTCTGGTCAACCTAGTCTCAAATATTACTAGGATTTACAGTACAGTTCTATATTGAGTGCCTATTTACTGTGCTAAGAAGCTCTTCTAGACAATGGAATTAGAGGAGATAAGGTAGGGAAAAGGTCAAAATCATGGTTCTTGAGGAATTTACAAACAGCACACAATACATGTAAGTGTTGTTATGTAGCAAGTTGGGAAATGATGAGTGCTTTGGAGAAAATAGTGAGAGTAGGGAAATTGACATTGTGCTACCGAGTACCGTTCATCAATTAAATAAAAAAAAATTGGTGATATAACTCTGAATATAGTAATTTGCCTGTGGTCTAGGTCATATACATCTAAATAAGTGATTATAATATGAAATAAGTATAGAAGTTAGTAGAAACATAAAGAATGACTTCTACCTCCAATTTTTAGTGAGCAGAAAGTATGGGTGTTCCAGTTGGGGGTTGGGGAGCAGTACTAAGTTACTGTTATTGCTGCATTATGAACCCAATCTTGAATGAGAAGAACTTTGATGTATAGTAAGGCAATAATCTGGAAAAAGAATCAGAGGTCAAAAAACACCTCATATAAAGCACAGTCAGTCAATGACACTGCATGGTCACCAGAGCTAGTTTCTACACTACTTATTTGGCCATGTTGAGGTAAGTACACACATTGAGAATAAGTCCTTAAAAATTAAACACAATAGAAAAAGAAAAAAATATATATTTGCTGCAAACTTGTATACTTTTGAAACAAGAACTAAGGCCCATAGTTTTTATGTTTTTCGCTTTAAGTTATGTTTTACAAAAATAACAGTCATGAAAAACTTGTTCTTTACCCCAGATCTGTTGAGAAAATAATTCAATATTGCTGGATATTGGGCCTCAGATAACCTCCTGGAAAGGTTGCCCAGAGCCGTGCCGTGAAGACCCCTGACTTCCTGGCAGAGCAGACATTACACGGGGTAGTAAGTGGACTTGCTACTTCTTAAACAAAGTGAATATGTAATTGTTTTCTTTGAAGGAAGTGTGTGTCTGTGTGCACGCGGGTGTACTCAGGAGAGCCAGTATTTCATAAAAACAACTGTCTTTGATAAGAGCTTGGTTAAGCAGAGGAGTTGACACTTATTAAAACATAAAACGTTGAAAATACGTGAGCACATTCTCGGTGACCAGAGTTCGAGGGACTGCTAAGATAAGCTGCCTGGGTCAGGCTGCGGCTCTCCTCTGCCCCAGCAGTCTCCTAACACTGACACCGCACCAGAGCGAAGATCTGACCGGCCTGCGTCACTTCCTCTGCCCGAGCGAGAGCCCTGCCCCCACGGCAACCAAGTCGAGGCTGGAGAATCGCTTGTGGGCAACGGAGCCTGCGGGACCCAAGGAGCCGCCACACGATACCCACCTGGGCGGCTTTGCCTGGCTCTGTCGCCCCCGTCCGGAGGAGGCCGGGTGGGTCTTCAGTTGGCAGCCAGGAACCAGAAAGTGAGGCCGCCCGGGGTCGCAGCCGTGTCCTCCGCCCCGCCCTACCCCATCCCCGCCCTTCCAGCTGCGTCCCTCGGTGACAGTCCTGCGGAGCAGACACCCCTGGAGCTGGCGCCCGCGGTCTTTGCAGGGCTCATCCTGGGTATCTTCACCCCCCCGCTGGAGTCTCCCTACCCCACCTCCATCAGCGCTTTATGGGCTGCTTCCGTGGCTCTTTTCTCTTTCCTGCGGGTACTTTAGCTTTTGTGGGCGCTTATCCCATGGCGCCAAGTCCACGTGGGACCTGACGTGTTCTTAGGTGGGAAAAGGGAATGCAGACCTAGAGCCCAGTGAATGAAAGAGCCCGCGGATGGCCCCTAGGAAATAGCGAAAGAGCAGAAAGCATGTAACGAGATTATGCATCCCTCGGATGCATAAACTAGATGTTCAGGGTGTATCCCAAGGCAGCAGAGGACAGATTCACAGCTTTTATCTTTGAATGGTTTTTCAAAGAGTTATATAAGTGTCCCACTTTGGCGAATGCAGTTATTCTAATTGTGATTACTTAAGAGTAGTTTTCACCTATCCGTCAGTTAAAGTAATAATCAGAAACAGACTTTGCTGTATCCACTTCAGGCGTTTGGGCTGCATGTGTTTCTTCAGACCAAGACGTCTAAGCTTTTTCTTTCTTGTGCTTTGTTGTCTTCCACTTGCGACTGCTGAAGAATCATTGCTCCTGTAATATTATTTGATATATTTCTGCTAGATCAGGGTCAATCTCCCTCCACGTAGAACCACATGATGGACTTGTTTGGTGAGCCTGGCGTTCCTCTTGAATTCAGGTTGTGAAGAATCTTGTCTGTTTTCCTGGAACAGGTGCTGCTTGATTTGTGAGTGACTGAAAAGGCTAAGTAGCCCAGACATGGAAAAGGAGACATTTATTACGCTGAGCACACAGCACATGCCTGGTCACAGCAGCAGTTTGGTGCTTCTAGGGCATGCTGCAGAGACGCTGGATGGCCTTGGGCTTGCTGCTTGGTCTCTTTGGGCTTCAGTTTCTTAATCTCCATTGCAAGAGAGCATAGCTTCTGTATCAAGCTTTTGTGATGCTTTTATGTAAAGGTCAGAAGGCGAAATCACTGACGTTTTCATGGAGTTCTACCTTCTCTACCTGCTCTGCTGAGGCTTGTTCCTTTCTTGTCTGCAGATTACAGCTCACTTGCCTTCTACTCCACATTTGCAAGAAGAGGACTTGGGCTTGGAGGATGAAAGGAAGGCAAGATTTTCTGCAGAGGCCTGTCCCTGAGTCTAATTGTTTCCAGTGCCACCTGAGCAGATAATGCTATGCATTTCCAGGATTTTGAGGGAATTGTGTCACAAATATTTTATCTGCGTTTGAGATCAGCTATCATAGATCACAACATTTTGGAGCTGAAAGAACCTTGGAGATTTTCAAAGGCACTTAGACAATCATTTTATATACATATTAAAATATTTTGTGTGTGCCACATCTGACAAACATAAAGTCTAAAACTAAAATAAATGTACCCACTTCATTTATTTCAAGTCCTTTCGGAGAAGAGGGGCAGCTGTTTTGCTTGGTTTTCAAAAAAGACTGACTCTCTGAGATTCTTTTCCCAAAGAGCCAGTTATGTGGTCACATGGCAGTCATGGAATGTAACCAAGTTGACATTTGTGAAGCTGGGACCATGCACTGGGTACTGTTATACTTAGTCCCACTGAACTAGCACTGTAACTCTGAGACCCAGGTCTACTGTAATCCCTCCTTGCCTTTCTTAAATAGAAACAGTGCTTGTAAGGTGAAAAAGTCAGGTGTTGAAGCACAAGTAGATGGAGGCAGGTCTTGTCCCAGAAACACAATCTTTGCTAGCAAAGCTTGTGTATTGTTGAAGAATTGTGGTCTCTGTATGTTCCAGGATAAATACACAAAGTCTAGGGCACTGAGGGTAAGTGCATTTAGAATGAGAACCCAGGAGCACAAAGACTGGGACTGAATTATGGAGGAGCTGTCTGCTTTGTCATTTATTTGTTTGTTTGTTTGTTTATTATGTGTTTAGTACAGGGTCTACAGGGTCTCACTACCTAGACTGGATTCGTCATGATCCTCCTGTATTCAGCCTCCTAAGTGCAGGGATTGCAGGCATGTGCCACCATTCCCATTCTCAGTCCTCCTCTCAGCATACCCTGGGGGTGGGGCCAGCACAGTAAGCCAGGGATCCAACCCTGGTCCCTGCATCTGCCTAAGCAGGCACTTTAGTCCACTGAGCTATCTAGCTGGACTGTCATTTTAAGTATTGTTGAATTCCTTTGGGATTCTAGTAGAGTGATACTTTGAGGTAGGTGTTTTTACATCTTAGTTTTCTTTCTTTCTTTCTTTCTTTCTTTCTTTCTTTCTTTCTTTCTTTCTTTCCTCCTTCCTTTCTTTCTTTCTTTCTTTCTCTCTCTCTCTCTCTCTCTCTCTCTCTCTCTTTCTTTCTTTCTTTCCTTCTTTCTCTCTTTTTGTGTGTTTTTTGAGACAGAGTCTCACTATGCAGTTCAGGCTGGTCTTGAGCTCGCTTTGTAGCCCATGCTGGTCTCAAACTCACACCGATCCTCCTGCCTCAGCCTCTCAAGTGCTGGGATTACTGGTATGCGCCACCACTCCTGGCTTCACACATCCTAATTTTCATTGTAATAAGTCTTTCCAGTTTAGAGACTACAGAACAGGTGATATTGCAAGCCGTGACCAGGGAATGGCCTCGTGAAAGGGATTTGAACCATAGGTACTACGCACTGTTGTTTCTTGCCCTGACTTTGGGTCCTTGGTAAGGTGCTGCCAGCTAACCTGCTTCTTTGTAAGGACGGCTTGTGGTGTGGACAAAGTACAATGTTCATATCTCTATAATCCAGGGATAAGAGAACACACTGGGCTTCTAGGGTCCTTACAATAAATTGACAAGAGCATGAGAGGATAAGAGAAGCCTATAAAATCAGTGGAAAACTGTTTTATTTCTATTTTGTCAGCCAGGTTTAGCCTTGTGGAAGGCAGAGACCAATTGTGGCTCCCTGAAAAACTGAGTTGATGCCAGTTTGATTTAGCTCAGGAAGCTGAAACTTTTTGCCCTGCAGGCTGCTGTGATAGAATAGACTTTCCATTGCTCACAATAGTGTGTGTGTGTGTGTGTGTGTGTGTGTGTGTCCTAAAAGGAATCCTGAAACATTAACACAATAATTTTTATTACTTGCCCTGGAGCTAGAGCTTTAAAATGTACGTTCTTCTCTCCCTACCCTCCCTAAACCACTTAACTTTAAAAAACAATCCGTTCATGTGTTTCCTACTCTCAGATTGGTAGGTCTTTCTCTTTATTCCTGGGCTCCTCCCATTAATGCATCAAAGCAGTGGGAGTTGGTGTGTTTCTAGGCCTCTGGAGTTTTTCTTTATTGCTATTTTATTCATCAAATATTATTTTCAGTAGCCATTTCTTAAATAATAAAGACTGGGATACTGAGTTTAAAGACAGTGACCCATGATAAATAATTACACCACAGGGTGCAGTGTGGGGTTGTAGCTCCTCAGTCTCCCAGGACAGAGATGTGGTCAGCTTTTAGGAAGACTTGAGAGAGCAGGCAAACTTTCAACTATACTTTGAGCTGTAAAGTTTCAGAGGGGAGAGAAGGGCATTCCAAGCTGAGAAACTATGGTGGGTAAGTGCGGACATGGTAGTCTTAGGCACAGATGGAGATCATGCTTAGGAGTAGAGGGCAGGTCTTGTGAGATGGGGCCAGGCAGCAAAAGAGTGCTCACTTTCTCTCTGTCTCTGTCTCTGTCTCCATTGTAAAGTGAAGGAACATGCAATTGGATTTATTTGGAAAATAGCTCCAGCAATCAGGTTTTGGGGAACTGAAGAGTTTTGGAGGCCCAGGAGACCAGGGGAAAATGAGAATGCTACTGACATAGTCCAAATGAAACAAAACAAGGCAAGAATAAGTTTGAGATAGTTGTAGAAAATAGGTTAAGATTTACTGAGTAACTGGATGTGGGAGATAAAGTTGAAAATATTTCTGAGGTTTTAGATTGCCTGGAAAAATTGATATATCATTAATATGACACTATAAGACAAGAAAGAAGTTGTGGGAGAAACATAGTAAGTAGAGGCGACTGGAGAAACTTCATGTGAAGATGCTCTGGTTGTAGCTTTGCCTGTCACTGGATTGTGATGTCATATAGAGGAGACTCCTGCCAAACATTACGACAGGTCCTCAGTCCAGTTCCTGTATCACTTCAAAAGAAGAAGAAAAAGCACATTAGACTTGGCTAATTAATGACAATTACTATGTCACACTTCATGGGAGTTCTTAGACCTGTGGTCTGTATGTAAATTTCAGGGAAGGAAGAAAACTTGGTGACTCAAAACAATGAAAGATTATGATAAACCATCAAGAGAAACCGAAACTGAAAAAAAATGAATACATAAATAAATGAATAATAAGCTGAAAGGAACACAGATGGAACAAAGATAAGGAAATGGTGAGAGTGTAGTGCAGAGCAGTGGCCACTGAAATGTAGGTAGATGTGGAATACAGGGAGGACAAGGGAGCTGACTTGTCGAAATACTATTTTGCCAATAGCACAGAAAGCTTTGATTTCTCATCTTACTCAATTTGTCAGGAAGAGACAAACAGGACTATTCAGAGGCATGGGTGTTAGGCAGAGAGCTTGGTCTTATTTTTACAGAAAAAGTGTTGAGAAACCTTGAACTAATGAAAGACTAACAGGAGAATGAGATAAAAATTAAAAGGATGATTAGGGGGAATTTTCCAGAACATTTAGCAAATTCTATGGCAATTATTAACAAAGAAAGAGGTAGATTGAGATGGCATATCCTGGTGTAGTGGTATTAAATTTGCTTGCGATAAAGGGTACATTAGCACAGGTCCTTATATTTGAAAAGCATCATATTAGATTGTTATAAGCACACTTAGAAGTAGGTACTTCCAGGCACTGTCTGCTTTCTTTTGTATACTAAAAATCTGGTCTTAAGGTGTTTGTGGCTTGTCTCAGGCCCCATGGCTGCCATAACTCAGACTCCTGCCTTTTAGTGCCCTGCTCTGTCCATTGTTATAAAGCTTTGCACTGTCTTGGAGCTTCTGTCCTTCACAGTATGTTCTCTTTGCCTTCACCAAATCACATCAAATAAAAGTAAGAGGAAGACAGATGATATGAACAGGCTAGCAGAGTCAAGGTTTTCAAGGAAAGGGGAAATCTTAGGAAAGGATTCTTAGCTGTGGTCCTGCCATATTCATGAAGAGCTGCATGTAGAGAATATCTGTGGGAATCACGTAGCACTTTTAGTGCAATAAGGAAGTCCACAATAATATAAGACAAGCTTAAGAAGCAATCGTCTACGAGGAAGAAACCCTTTACAAAATGAACAGTCATTCCTTGATATATTGTCTGAAGAACAAGCATTTCAAACTGAGCTTGCTTAAAGCAAGATATATGTATAACATCCATGTGTGTTTGATGTGAAGGATTTCCTGATTTGGATAGCAAATATGAAGTAGGTGATCTGGGGCTGGATCCCCAAATTATAAGAGACTATTTGAGCCATGGTCAAGAAAATGATATTCTGTTACATCTAGTTACTTATATAGCACACCAATCACCTACAAGCAAGTATACTGGGTAGGATGAAGGTGAGCTGGGAGATGGAAGGGCCAGTCCAGCACTGGTGCTGCCCTCCGATGTGGCATCCATAGGAAGCCAGAGCCAGGTGACCAAAAACTTGTTGTCACTTTTGTTTTTGTGTTTTGGGAAAGAGTCTACAGGGGGTTCAGGGTCTTACTACTAGATCGAACTCATAGTGATCCGCCTGTTTATAGCTTCCCAAGGGCTGGAATTACAGGTGCGCACCACCACGCCCAGTCTCAGTTGCCATCTCAGGGTGCCCCTGGGTTGGGGCAGGCACGCCAGTCTGGGCAAAATCTTCTAGGGTCCTTCAGTTCCATGTCAGTATTAGAATGAAGAAAAGTATACTTCAACGTGAAGGGCACGGCACTAAGCCTAGAATTATTTTGTATTGATAAAAGCTACAAGCATGAGGTAGTTGTGACTTCTATGGATCAAACATTTAAAAATGCAGTCTTTGTGTATGCATCTGCTTCTTCTTAGTTCAAAGAGAAGAATTTTCTTTTCCTTTCTTCTTTTTTTTTTTCCTTTTCTTTTTTTCTTCTTAGCAACATCAATAGGGAGGTGGGTCACGATCACACACTGTGCTCTGTAGAATTATTGTGAGGACAATATGCAATGTGTCAACTTTTAAAATAAGAAAGGGGAAATGAAAAAAAAAACCAAAAAAAAATGTAATGTTGATTGAATGTGTGAATGTTTAATTGTTTGAACAATCTTATATACCTATATGTATTAATCTAAACTGATCTGATGATGAAAATATGTAAATAGCCATTGTTAAATTTATATAATAAAAAATGCAGTCTTCAAAATCCCTTAAAAAGTACAAGTATGAAATTTAGCAAAACAATTTGTAGGGAATGTCAGATCTGTTATTTTATATGATAAATTAAGCAGACAATAAAAATTTAAATAAAAATAATGAAATCAGAGGCTCATATATACCAGTAAATAGGGATATTGAATGTTTTAATAATATGTTTTTGCTCTTAAAGAACTCCTTTTACAGTTTCTATAAAGTAGCTATAGTGGCATTAACTCCTTTAACTTTTGCTTTTTTTCTGAGAAAAACGTATTTATTTCCCATTTCTGACATGATTTGGTGCATTTAGGGTGGTACGGTTGTAGACTATTTCGCATGTCTGAAAGATAGTTTTGACAGACAAAACTTCTTGGTGAATATTATATACAATGTTTTAAAAAATATAAACCTGGCCATTTTTCTTCCAGAATAATTATATGCATATATGTTATATGAAGATTAGTTCAGAAGCAGTCTCATAATTCCCATAGAGATCTTTATTTTTTCATTTTTTCCCACTCTTCTGACTGGATAATTTCAAGTGTTTGTAGTCTTTGGGCTCACCGGTTCTGTCTTCTGCTTGGTGAAGCTGTAATTGTTACACACGACTGTGCACTATACAGTGGTACCTTTGTTCATTCCTGCCTTTGTTTATAAATGATTTGGTTGACAAACAGAAATGTTTAGGGAAATTTTGTTTTCTTTTTTTTCAAACTCTGCCTTGGGTGACAAACAACCACACGCATCTTTCCCACACAAACACAAATATGGCCATGCTTTCTAGAATCATAGAACAAATTAAGTTCATGAACAGAGGTACTACTGTAGATCTATTCTTGATCATTAATGCATATGCACCATACCCTAAAACTCATTGTTCTCTGTTGAACATAATTATTGAATTTTTTATTTCAGACCTTATATTCTTCTTTATTAATTCATTTCATTTTCTATCTTCTCATTGTATGTTATATTCCAAATTTAATGCAGTTTTCCTATTTTCCTAATTTAATTTAGTTTTGTATGCCATAGTAAGTTTCTTTATGAGAATTGTTCTGAATTTGTCATCTGCCATTTCATAAATATCCAATAATATTATCATTTAAGCTTTTTGAGACAAGATAGTACTGTGCAGTTCATATTGGCCTTTAGCTCGCTATCATTTTTGTGTCAGCTTGCAGAGTGCTGGGATTGCAGGTATGTGCCCCTACACCCAGCTTTAGAGCTCTGTTTCTTATGGAGTTGTCATGAATCCCTGCTTCTTCATAGTCCTTGTGTTCCTGCACTGGTGCACGCAGAGTTGAGGACACAGACACCTCTGCAGGTATTCTGTGGGAGGGATTGACCTTCAGGACTCTCCTTAGCCTGTGACTCTGGTTGGGTCAGCTGGTAATGACTCCAGGGAGGTAGGGCTTATTGGTAGGCTCCTTAATTGGTGGGCTGGTACCTCTGTTCAGAGGTTGAGTGGGGTCTGCTCTCTGGGCTCCACTGCCTGGTGAGACCACCACCTGGGCTCTGTAGTTGAAAGAAATCGCTGGCTAGGTGCTGTGGCCAGGTCTGAATGGGCAGGGCTGCATAGTGCACTCTCCAGCGTGGCAGCACCGTTCTGTGGAAGGGAGTGGACTTCCCCATGTTCCCTGTTCTGCCACCTTGCTGACATCACTCATACATTTTGCAAAAAGTCATTTTGTTCCTTAAAATATTCATGAAATAATGCAAACAAACAAAGAAACAAACAAACGCCAAAACTACTAACTGAAGGCAAGTGAGCTCCAGAGCCGTTGTACTTACTGACCTGTACCTTGGTTATTGCTTTAGCCTGTTTTTAAAGCTAGTTTTGTTATAGGTGGAAGTGCTAAAACAAAAGGAAAACACCTTTCATTTTATGGTACTATCAAGCTGTTCATAAAATTCACTTTCTACTTTCTAGTTTTCAGGCTAAGATCCTTATTTTGTGATTATTTTATTAGTAAAATATATTGGATGTGTTACAAGCTGTATTTATTACATGTGCTTGAGTATTACAGATCTATTCTTGGTCATTAATACATATATATTGCATCCTAAAAGTTACTGTTGAAAACATCTGGTTGTTCTTTCATAGAAGCTTTCTTTTCATTAGCGTTCTACACCAAGGCTTAAGGAAAACCTAGAGATAATAAGGATGTTAAAAAACAAATGCAGGTATCACCAGCATCAATTGAATTCTTTGAGTAGCAGATGGTAAACCATAGAAATCGGCACTATTCTGACTGACTCCTGATACAGTCTCACTGCTTGCTCAGCCCAAATTTTAGAGCTTGTCACATTACCCACCAGCATCTGTGTTCTGTGTAACTTAATGGGTAAGAAAATGGACTTTTGAGGACTAGAGAGATAGTCAGTAGAATAAGCCCTTGCCTGACAAGCACAAGAGTCTGAGCTCAATCCCTGGTTCTGAAAAAAAAAAAAAAAAAGATGGAAAGAAAATGGACTTTGAACCAATGTCTTGGGGTCAGTTAGAGCTGATCTCTAGCACCGACTTTATGCTAATTACATGTCTATATTTCAGTTTCTTCATCTGTCAAATTGACCTAAATAACCATCTGTGGTAAGCAGATAATATCTCTTCCTCCTGAACAGAGTCTATGTCCTAATTCCTGGAACCTATGAACATGTTAAGTTCCATGGCAAAAGCAAATTGCAACTGTAGATGGAATTATTATTGCTATCCATCTGACCTTAAAGTAGGGAGATTACCCTAGGTTATCTGGGAGCTCCAGAGCAACCACAAGGTGCCTGAAAGTGGAAGCAGAAGTTGAAATGTGACTCTGGAAGATGGTCAGAGAAAAGCAAGGCTCCTGCCTTTGAAGACAGAGGAAGAGGATGGCAAGACAAGGAGTGTAGGTGACTATTAGAGAGAAGTGGTTGGCGAAGAAGCGAACATATTCTTTTTTAAGGTCTCCAGAAAAGGATATAGCTCTGCCAATACTTTCTTTGAGCTACTATGTGTAGTGTTTAGTATCTTATTTTTTTCAATACTGAATTGAACCCAGGATTTTTGCCTCTGAGCTGTATCCCAGAACACTTTCTATTTTTTATTTCGAGAAAGGATCTCATAACGTGACTAGGTTGAACTCGTTGGGCTCCTACCATCCTTCTGCCTCGGTCTCCCAGAGTGCTGGAATTACAGGCATTGTGCCACTACACCCAGCAGTGTGAGACGTCTTGTTGATAGAACTGTAAGATAGTAAGTTCCTACTGCTTAAAATACCAGACTGGTAGTAATTTGTTATTTTAACAATAGAAAACCAGTGTACTATCCTGTAGGATTGTTGCAAAGCTTAAACAATGCAAACATTTAGGACAAGCCTGATGTAGGGTAAGCACTGAATCAACATTAGCCACTACGAGTTTGCTGGTATTTTGTTTTCCCTTTTATCCTTGCCAATTTGTCATAGTTGGATTTCACCCAACAAGGTCACCTTCCTGACAAAGACTGTGACCCTCAGAGTTTCTTCCTCTCCAATAGTCTAGATTCAGCCTCCAGGAATTTGTCGGGTATCCATTGTAGTACTCTCACTGTCTTGTGGCTCCAGTGGGATCCTGGTTCAGGCCAGTGTATCTGGGCCTGTGACTCAGGATTTGCCTACTTCTCCAACTATAGGAGAGGCAGCAACCTCAGTGTTCTGATAGGTCTGAGGGAAGATGTTAGTTTTCAGTTTGTTCGCTTTTATTTATTGTTGTAAGGAATGGAGTGACAACTTGCAACTTCTTGGTGCTTCAGGGTTGAGGTGGCACAAGTTTGGGCAGTGCTGTCTTTACCTCATGGTTTTGTTTGTTTGTTTTTCCATTTTATGTATTTGATGCAAGGTCTCTCTATGCAGCTTGGACTCATAGAGATGCTCCTGTTTTCAGCCTCCCCAGCCCTGAGATTACAGGTATGCGCCACCACGTTACATCACGGTTTTAAGGATTTTTTTTTTTTTTTAGATGTGTAGTTTTAGTAGGACAAAGTGAAGGTATTATAAAAATGTGTGATAATTGCATTCTTTTGCACATTTCACTTTTAAGGCAAAATATTAATGGTCCTGTTGTTAAAGATGAATAGATATGTCATCTATTTGTAGTTTATTCTTATTTGTTCTGCCAAACAAGAACTTCTTTGCAGCCTACATGCTAAGGTTGTCTTGTTTGTTAGCTTAGCTACTAAGCTGTATTTTCCTTGGTTAATGAATAACAGAAACAATTTTAGAATAATGAAATCAGCCAACACCCAGTTTCTAGGTAGGGAGCTGGGGCCTAGTATTTGCTTTTGGTTGAGTTTTCACAAGCTATTGAAACTTCAACCTCAAACTTTTAGAGATGGAGTAATGCCTCAAACCTTATCCAGAGCCTTTGCCAAATCAAGACAAGAGATAGTAAAGATTGGCAGGGGAAGGACCAGTGCTTCAGAAGGAAAGAAGAGCTCTACTCTGAAAACACAGATGAGCCTTTGGAAATTTATAAGGCTCAGAGAGCGCTGAAGCATCTTTAGAAGCCAAGTCCAGCAGCATAATGGGAGGCTGTGTGCAGGCCTGGCACCAAAGTCTGGCTGGCACAAATCCCCCTGTAAACAACTCTTCAAACATTTACATCTGCATACATGACATTAGAGTCTCAAAATGCCTAATTAAATACTTGTCAATGGAAGAAATGTTTGCTTCATCAGGGGACATGGTGTCAGCCTTGGCATTTCTGATGAGGAAGCAGTTTCTGCTGACACCATGAATGCTCTTCCTTTTTGGGCTTGATCCTGTCTTTATGGTTCAGACAAAATTCCCTCTTGAAGCTGCATAGACTGTGCCAAGCTGTGGACCATGTGATTAGCTTCTGTAGCTAAAGAAAACTATCTGGGATTTGAGCACTTTTCAAACCCAATAAAATCTCAGTGCTTTTGTAGGGTCCTAAACTATCTGTGCTTGATTTTTTTTTTTTAAGAAAGTGATTGCATCTCAGAAAAAGTAAAGTAGAGCTGATATTAAAACATTTTTTTTCCTAAAAAGTGAATACATTTTTCCAACATTTCAATGAACATATATAGATCAAGTATTACTCCTGATGCCACATAGGTGTAATGATGTGTGTCTCTGTCTTGTTGACAGAAATGCTTAATTAGAAATCTCTGTGAATGAGAGAGCATTGAAAGATTTGGATGCATGCTATCAAAATACGGAGAAAGAGAGAAAAATAAGGCAGTGGAATAAAAATGCTTCAATCACTCTTTAGTAAAGCTTGTATGAAAGGAGAAAATTATACCTAGAGGAAATTTCCCACAAGCCATTTGCAATAGCTTGTGAACCACAAAGTCAGGTAGAATCACAGCAATGAGTCGGTTTATCTGATACCCAATTCTGTCTTGGTTACTCTTCTCTCACTGCTGAGACAGAACACTAGAAACTCAAAATTAAAGGAGGAAGGATTTATGTAGCTCACAGTTTGTGGAGGTTTCAGTCCATGCACAGCTGGCTCCAAGGCAAGCAGGCTTGGCACAGGGACAACAGTTCAAGGTGGCAGAAGACAACAAAAGCAACAAGACCAAGAGAGAGCAAGAGCAAGCCTCTTTTCCTTCCTTATGTTATGATCATGCACCCTCACCCAGGGTGGCAGCACTCCCACCATCTCCATGCCTTCCTCTTGCACAGGATGAGGATGTTTACAAACTGAGAGCCTTGGCCCACTGCCAAGTCCATTAGTTAAATTTCTAAACTTCTCAAGTGGACACGCTATATCAACATCAACCATTACAGTCCACCCCTTGGCAACTCAGAAACCAGACTCATTTCTTTAACCTGGTTCCAGATACAAAGACATGCTCATTCTCATCACTTCATAACTTGAACATTATAACACAGGTTTCACAATCCTTGAGAACTGGTATTAAGTCTATCAACATTGTGTTACACTAGATACATAACATTTTGTCCCTGGCTCCCCCAAAGACTCACCCATATCCCTCTGTGCAGAAGTCATTTGGTCTATCTGAAAAAGTTGCCAAACTCCTTACACTTGTACCACTGCTGAAAAGTACCAGTCCCAAGTCTCCTCTGAGATGTAACGCAAACATTTACCTGCCAGCTCCTGTACAAATGAAAAGTTAGAGACTTCTAACATTCAACAACATAAAATAAATATTTTCGTGGGGGAATACAAAGAACTGGGACTAAAGCAAGTCCAAACTCCAGTGGAGCAAACAAGTCCTATAGTTCCATGCCCAACATTTAAAGTAATCTGTGGCCAACAGTTAGAACCAAAGAGCTTGAATAGTTACCTTTAGGGTACTTCTGGTGGTTCTAGCTCACATGGTTTGTCTCTTAGGCTTGTTTTTCTCCCTCCATGCAACTTCCCTTACATGATCCATGTTCCTGACTTTTCCAACCTTCTGGGATCTCCACTCCACTTTCAGCTTCTTTTTTACAGCTTCACCCACTGCCTTCTCAGAGGCACACTGCCTGGACTCCTAGATCTTCTGAAATCAGGGTGGAAGCCTTCTTAACGTCAGAACTCTTGCATTTTCTGCATGTACCTAAGACAAGCACTTAATGGATGATGTTAAGGGCTTCTGCTAGCTCAATCAGTAGTCAGGCTTTCCTCTCTCTTGGCTGTAGGGGCTGAGTGCCTGGATTGCTGGGCATTCTGAATCCAATTAATAGGAACAAATTTCCTCTGCTGCCATCATTCTGGAACGTGCTCCACAACTTTCTCCTCAAAGCAGAGCCTTTCACATTTGCAGTTTTGGGGCTGCAAAAGGTGGAGACCTGCTGCTTGTGATGCATTCAAGCCATCTGTTCTGTTCTCCTGTTCCTTCTCTGCAATCAAGATTTCCTAAGCTCTATCTTTATACTGCAGTGTTTCAGTGGAGCTTCCTTTCTGGCCAAATTCACAACATTTTAAATCATATAGATGAGTCCTTTGTTCTTGATTCTCAACATAGATCTGGCTATAAAACTCCCCAAAAGTAGCCATGCCGCCCCCTCCACATTAGACTGCCTTGAAATTTCTTCTGCAGGATTAGTCCATCACCCTTAATCTCAGTCTCAGACAAAGTTTCTGGACACAAGCACTATGCAGACACTTTCCGCCAAACCATAATACACATTGTCTCCACACATGTACTTCCAATACAGTCCTTCTTCCTAACAGAAATCTCTGGAACCTCTTCTTTCCTGGCCAGATTTCTGTCAAACTGTTGGTCTTCTGAGCTCTGACCAATATCTGCCATGCAGAACAGCCTAAGGTATACCGACTCTATTTTTCCAGGACCATCTTCAAACTTTTTCAAAATTCTCCCACAGATCATTTCCAAAGACTCTTGAACCACAAGGTCAGGTAGAGTCACAGCAATGACCCTACTTAGCTGGTGCCAAATTCTGTCTCGGTTACTTTTCTTTCATTGCTGAGATAAAATACATGGCACCCAGAACTAAGCAAGGAGGAGTTTGTTTAGCTCAGCTTGTGAATGTTTCAGTTGGCTCCAAGACAGAGGGGCAACAGTTCAAGAGAGCAAAAGCAGCAAGAGAAAAAGGGAAGACCAAACAAGCCTCTTTTCCTCCCCTGTACTGTGTGCCAGTTATCCTTCCACACCATCTCCCTGCGCTCCTCTCCCACAAACTGAGGATGTTTACAAAGTGAGGACCCTGGCTCCCCGCTGAGTTAAATGTCTAAACTTCTCGAATTGGCACAATGTACCAACCGTTACAGGAGGTGAGGAAGAAAGGCCAAGACACCAGTGATACCATGGCTGAAATCATTGATCATCCACTAAGGTTGTGGACTGGCATAGTCTGAAGTGATGATTTTGGTGGATGGATGTGTGGAGAGACTGGAAATGGAGAGCTTTTATTCAGCTGACACTGATCTGGCTGTTACCCTGTACTGCACATGTATTAAACAGCAGTGGTGGAGGTGGTAGGGAAAATGAATTCACTCTGAAAGCTTAAAGATTGGGCAGATTATCTATATATAGGCAACCCCAGGGTTTAGTCTAGGGGTATAATCTGGGTAGTCTACTTTTTATTTGTTAAGTTTATATATTTGGTACAGTACGCAGCTCGGACTTGTAGTGATCCTCCTGTTTTTAGCCTCCCAAATGCTGGGATTGCAGAGGTGCAGCACTAAGCCTGGACTCAGTGACTGGCTCAGCATGCTCAAGGGCAGGGCTGGCACAGCATGTGGTGCCAGGACGGAACGCCAGTCCCTGTGCTTGCCTAGACGGGGGCTCAATCTGCTGAGCTATCTCACCAGCCTTAACCTGGTTAGTTTGAATTCTGCTTGTGAGGTGCTTTGAAGGAGGTTGAAGGGAATGCTAAGAAATTGCAAAAGACACTATTCAATGAAGCATGCGAGGACAGAGAAGTATCCTGGAGAAGGGCTTGCCTCCACTGCACTGTGGTGATTGTAGGAGAGCAGGAGAATGGGAGGAAGGAAGAGGACAGATCAGGGAGCAGAGAGAGAGCAAGGGACTGATTCAGCCCGAGCAGATAAAGGATTTCATGGGGAAGGTGATAATTGAGATGAGTCATATGTGACTGCATTGCTAGCACAAAAGAAATCAAGATGTGAATCCCTTCCTCACCCACACCCATACTCAAGTATTGTTTAACAGCCTGGACCAGACTGTGAATATCAGTGGTAATTATTTCCCAGAGAAGAAATAGAACAAACGCAAGACAGAAAATAGAAAGCTACACTGGTCTTTCTCAAGACGCCATCTTTCCTACGATGTCCATGTGGCAGTTCAAAGTGGTTCTTGGATCCTAGGCTTTAGAGTACTTCAGGGCTTTTCCTTCTAGTAGGTCTTGTTGCATAATATCTGTTGCTTCCTGGCTTGATTCCTTGCTTTCATGCCACATTTCTGCAAGCCTACATACTTCCTGAAACTTAGGGTCCTACACAAATTTGAGCTTTTGGTAGCATTTTAGGTTGTCCAGTTCCTTTGCGTGGCCACCAGTGTTTCCTTTAATGCCTAAAAAGGCAGCACAGTTTCCTCTTGGATTTTACTCCCTTGCTCCATTAAGCTATCTATATTCTTCTATAGCATAATCTAGATTTATTGCGTCCTTGCTCGTATTAGTGGCTGTCCTTCTAGTCTCTTCTTTTTAATGTCTTCTTGATATTATTAAATTTAATGACCAAGGACAAGGCCCTACCAGAGCCCACCCATTACTTGAATATTACATAGAGAGAGTGCTATGTGCATTAAATGGCTTACACAAGAAAATTGTGCATTAAAAACTATGAAATGTGATACACCTCAGGTTACCATAAGATGATTTCTTGACTTCTCGCTCTGTGTTGTATGAATTCTAAGTCTTTTTAAAGCCCTCAAAATATCTCGTTTCAATAAATTCTCTGTCTCCACCATTGGGCCCAATTTGTTTTTGTCTCTCTGTATTTATATGCATATACATATACATATTTTTTATTCATTCATTTATTTAATTTAGGGTCTCACTGCACAGCTCCAACTTGTAATGATCCTCCTGTCTCAGTCTTCTTGACATTAAGATTACAGGTGTGCACCACACGCCCAGTGTCAGCACCAGCATAACACATCCAGGATTCCAGAGCCAGCATGGTATGTAGTACTGGGTATTTGTAGTGGTCGATACAATGTGTCAACTTTGCTGAATGACTCAGCAGCCCAGTTCCCTGTTGGTGGGAGCCCCACTCTGGGGTACAATTGGTTCTTCCCTGGAGCATCACCAGGGCCTGCCTAGGATATGATTGGATTTCTCCCTAGATCGGGATCAAGGGCCCCTCCTGGGGTATGATTGGTCCACCCTAGGGCGCAATGAGTCCACATCAGAATGACTGAGCACAAAAAGACTTTTTAAAGGGCTGAAGGAGGAGTCAACACTTCACTTCGTTGGAGAAGCTTCGGTCTTCGCATTCAGACTGGACTTCATCGTCTGGCTTGCAGTGCAGACTCTTCGGCCTCCAGCTTAGATCTCTCGCCTTCCGCCGCAGACTCTTCAGCCTCCATCTACAGACACTTCAGTCCTCCATTACAGACCCGTCAGCCAACAGAGACTTACACGGAGTGCTGCAGTGAAGTCCAGGCCTCTGGATTGAGTTCTTCAGTCCGGAGTGTGCAGACGCCCTGTGCGCACTTCCTCATCTGACTCTGTGGCTATTGTAAGCCAATCTTACAATTTCTTATAGATTGTATATTTGGTGTTAATATCCATTCCTTATATCTATTCTGTTCCTCTAGTAAAACCCTGACCAATACAGTATTGAACCCTGAACCTTGTGCTTGCCAGGCAGGTGCTGAGACTGCCAAGCTATCTCCCTAGCCCTGTCTTTGAATATTTTTCTTGAAATTTTCTTCTCTTTTTACCTTCCTCTCTTCCAACTGCATTGTATGTGTTATTATAAGTGTTTCTGAAATTCTACATCTTATGAATTTTTTTTCTAATTATCTTGACTATACATGCTCTCTTTTCTGTCTTGCATGTTGATTTTACTTTTGATTATTTAATCTTTAATTAATTCATATCTTTTAGTTTCTGCAATGTTTTCTCCTTTGGAGGACAGGGATCCTTTCTATCACTTCCTTTGTATTATGGATGGTGCATAAATAGTTACTAATTAATAATTAATTTGAATAAGTGCTAATCTGAAATAATTGCATTTGGGACATACTTTGTAAGCATCTTTTTTCCCCAGGGGAAGAAATAAATTTGGATTGATTAGACTGACAGATGCTGAAACAATTTAGTTCAATTAAGCAAATCCTTATTAAGTTCTTGAACATATGGATAAGTGCTGACTAAATATGCATTTGTTCACTTATTGAGTCTACAAATATTTATTGAGTATCCACTATTTTCCTGGTACTGTGTTAGGTGCAATAGTAAATGTTTACTATTACTACTACTACTACTACTACATATTTATATGTTGAAAACCTAAGCAGAAATTTGATTGGTCTCATCTTCAGTTGGATTTACTTACCTTATAAATAGTCATTCTATTGGATAATTATAAAGCATCACAGGAAATTAAGAGATACTCTTTTGGACATAAGAAGAAAGGAGCAATTCATTCTGACTCAGGCAGTTCACAAAATGACTCATAGTTAGGAATAACACAGAAAAAAAAAGACACATCCTGGAAGGAAACATTATTATGCATGCCTGCTTATGTTGTTAAAAGTTATCATACTGAAATGTTTTCACTTCCAAGAAGAGGACATATAGTTTTTCCTATTTCCTCACCAAGGACAACTAAAATTATATATATTTACTACATTAAAAATACTGTGAAAAGTAGAAAGAAGAAGAGAGATAAGCTAGGAACCCTGGAACCTGAAGAATGACATTATAATGAGTTCTTTAGGTTTTCTTTCTACTTGACATACCTCAGACTAGGAGCTGAAAAAGCTGGCAACTTATAAATGCCCACAGATTCAGAGAAGCCTCAAGAAAAGACTGCCGTCTCTGGCTGTACAACAGGAAAAGGATAGAATAGCAAGAAGGAAAACTATTAGAAGGGAACCACTCCACTGCAGCCAAACATCACAGAAAAACAATGGTCAAATCTTCACTTGTGTCTGTAAGAACAGATGTCTTCCCTTATGAGGCTGGGTAAGATACGGCAATACTCTTGATAGGATGGTGTCAATCCAAGTAGGACTTTTATTACCATCAGTCAATAATGAGTTTTCCTTCATCTTCACCATTCCCCTATCTCTGATGTTAGCAGGGGCCATGTGGGGAACTTGGGCCTATGTACTAAGCAGCAATAATTCACCTTTTCCTACCTACTTGTATTGTGTCAAATGAGCGTCAGAACTTTCACCCTTGCCCAGCAGAAATGAGGCCATCATCGGAATATTATTGAGGACCCCAGGGGAGTCTTGCATCCTTCACTCAAAGTTTATGAGGAAAACTCTTCCTCCTCTAGAGTCATTGGAAGCCAAGGGCAGCACATGAACTTGGCATCTCTGTGGCACCGGTGATGCAGTGTCCCCTGTGCTCCTGTAACTGCCATCAGAGAAGAGTAATTATAATGGAAGATTTAAATAAGTCCAGACTCTCATGTAGGAGAAACACGTCTAGGTGTCAGCTGAAAATTATTTGTAATACAAAATTTCAGACAGTAAGGCAGTCAATAAATGTCAATTCCAAAACGACAGAGATTTCAGAATTACCTACTAGAGACTTTTGAGTACCCACAATTACAAACATGCATAAAACAAATAAATAGAAAACTCCAGAAAAGAAATACAAGTCTCATAAAGGAAATAGAATAACCAGGCTGGGAAGATAGCTTGGTGGTCTAAGCGCTTGCCTGGCAACCACAACCACAAGGTCCTGAGTTCTATCCCCAGTCCCGCATGCTGTGCTGGCCCTGGAACCCTGGGAGCACCATGCTGGCCACTGAAACTAGGCCTAGTGGTGCACACCTGTAACCCCAGTGCTGGAAAGGCTGAGACAGGAAGATCATTATGAGTCTCAGGTATGCAGTGAGATCCTGTGCCAAATAAATAGATAGATAGATAGATAGATAGATAGATAGATAGATAGATAGACAGATAGATAGAAAAATAAATAAATAAAATTTAAAAGGCATTCAAAAATTGCCTGAAAATTCCTCAAATTTAATAAAAACTACAAATACAGATTCAATAACCTGAACAAACTTCCAGTAAAATCATATATTGCCAACATATGTCCTAATTAAACTTTTAAACTAAAGATAAATGAAGTATTTTCAAAACAGCCAAAGAAAAATGATACTTCAAAGTCATATGAGGTTACAGTGTAAACTCAGTTACTGTTATACTCACTCTCAAGTAAATGGTTGATTAACAGCAAAAAAAAAAAAAAAAAAAAAAAAAAAAAAGAGAGCGTTAATTGAGAGTAAGAGACTGGGCCAAATGCCATAGGCTTGACAGGCTACAACTTTGTACATCCTTGGATTCCCAAATGTCTGCGTAGAAATTGTGTAACTGTTTTTATCCCATTCTATGGAGATTTATTAGAATATCAGTGATGGTCAGAAAATATCAATTCCAAGATAAGTCAAACATGTTTGATATTCAGAAAGCCAGTGATGATAAGCTCAATTACCCATGTTATAGAGTAGCAGTATCACGAAGCTTTTCTGCTGGAGGGTTGAGAATGTAAGTTAACAGACCAAAAATTGGAGAAAAAGAAGGGCTATGAGGATAGCCAATATTTTGGCCCTAGCCCTTTAAGGTGAGTAAGGACTCCGGACATAAGAGAACCTGTGCTGTAATATCCTATAACTCAGAGGTGTCCCAAATTTTCTGGTCAAGGAGATTATGGGACCTCAGAGGAAAGGGATAAATGAACTATAGTGTGTCTAAGGAGAGTTACCCAGAGAAAAACATTCTCTCAGGCTTTCACAGAAAGCAAACTGGTCAAGCAATGGCCGTGACTCATCCCGAAGGCTGACACTGACAACAGTTCTACAAAGTACTGTACATGGTTCCAAAGTTAATCCTGAGGGTATTTGACCTTGGAAGATACAAAAGATGAATGTTTTGTTATACAGGTCTTGCTTTGACTTGCCCTTGATCATCCAGCGGAAAAGCTTAATTATGTATGAGGCATGAAACACAGAGCTAGACTGATGTGATGAGTGTAGGAGGCTTGGAAGAAAAGAATTTTTTCTTTTCTTTTCTTATCAATAGCCTCCAACCTAGCCAGTTTCACTGGTGGCTCACTGCAATTGTGGAACATTGGACTGTATATGCAGCTGCTTCCTCTTAGTTCAACCAATATCAATTAGAAGGTGTGTCATGCCCACACCCCGTGCTCTGTATTACTATTATGAGGACAATATGCAGTGTGTCAATTGTTAAAAAAAATATTTATTGAAAGTGTTAATGTTTAATTGTTTGATCAGTCTTGTACACTTATACCTATTGATCTGAACTGATCCAATGGTGAGAATATGTAATATAATCATTGTTAAATTTTTCTGCTTTTTGAAATTCTGTACTATATGTACTCTTGCTTGTTGATGTTTTTATATCTCTGTTTCTGCTGTTTTTAGTCTTTAAAATAAAAAAAGTCATATGAGGTTTAAAAAAAATTAGAATGAAAGTGAATTTCTCATCAGAAACCATGAAACCGGAAATGAAAATAGCACCCTATTTTTCAGGTGCTAAAAGAAATAACTAACTCAGAATATTTATCTATTTGTTTGTTTGTTTGTTTGTTTATTTATTTGCTTATTTGCTTATTTTTTTTTTTTTGAAGTACTGAGGATTAAATGGCAACCATGTTCTTGTCAGACAGGAGCTTCTGGGGCTGAGGTATCCCCAGCCCCAACGCAGAACTTCATACTCAAGAATATGTCCTGCAGAAATGACGCAGAAATCAAGACCTTCTCAGATAAAAGGAAACAATCTTAAGCATACCTACACTGAAAGAATAGCTCAGTTAAATTTTCTGGACAGAAATGAAATTATAAAAGAAGGAATTGGGGACTTTAAGAGTGAAAGAAAGAACACGGCAAAGAAATATTTTTATAAATACAACCAGCTTTTTGTGTGGTATAGAGGTTTCAATGTAGGGCCTTCGCTCTGGTGTTTGTGATAGAGCTTCTCTAAGTTGCCTGGGCTAAGTTCAAACTTGTGATCCTCCTATGTCCGTTTCTCAGAGTGCTGGGATTAGAGAGGTACACATCCAGCTCTTCTTGGGTTTCTTAATTGGCTTTAGCAGGTGACATGAAAATCAGAACAACATTTAATGTAATGTTAAATATATATAGAAAATAGTTTAAATCACACTGTAATCATGGCGTGATGATGGAATGCAATGGCAGATATGATACTATGAATATATAGTAAAGAAACCATTCAAACAGCTATGGAAAGAGATGTTCTTAAAAACGTTATGGAATGCAAAATGAAATGCTCAGAATTTTTCAAGTAACCCATAGGATGGCAGAAAAAATTCCAGAGAAACAAAAATGTAGAAGAAAAATAGAAAATAAAACTAATCAGACAGCTTTAAATTCCAAAATCTCGCTGGGCGTGGTGGCGCACGCCTGTAATCCCAGCACTTGGGAGGCTGAGGCAGAGGGATCAGTGCGAGTTCGAGACCAGCCTGGGCTACAAAAGTGAACTCAAGGCCAGCCTCAACTGCATAGTGAGACCCTGTCTCAAAAAAAATAAAATAAAATAAATAAATAAATTCCAAAGTTTCAATAATTACATTAAATATTAGCGATATATATATCATATATATAAAAATTGACAGAGCAGATTATACAATGATGTTCCAACTGTACACTGTCTATGAGAAACACATTTCATGAATAATCATAAAGGGATGTTGATCACAACATGGAAGGCAGCAGTTTCTTGTTACTTGCAGTGGCTGAGTT
This sequence comes from Myocastor coypus, assembly GCA_004027025.1. NCBI lineage: Eukaryota > Metazoa > Chordata > Mammalia > Rodentia > Myocastoridae > Myocastor > Myocastor coypus. Next base: position 103,338 of record PVJA010000217.1, on the reverse strand, counting down.
AGCACATATGGAACCACTGCTCCCAGTGGAGACCCAAGATGTGGCGCTTGGATGTTCCAGAACTAGGAGCCTCTGCTTCTGTTTTGTCAGCGGGCTAACATGTGGCTTGCTTTACGTATGCTTGCACTTAAACCATCTCATTGAGCGTGTGTTATGACCTTGTTGATTGGAAACTCATGGCTGTTTTATGGTCTTCTTGTGCTTAGGAATGATAGTTAGCACTTGAGCATTGAACAGTGAAACCACCAAGGTGGAACACAAAATTATTAAAAATGTGACACAAGATAAACTGTGACAAGGACACTTATTTACTACCCGAGAATTCAAAGAAGAAGGAAGGGTAGCACCTTGTTTGACATTGAAAGGGAAGGTGTGCTCCCATTTTTTTTCCTGCTCTACATGTCCACAAATGAGTGCAAAAACATTGTAAGGTTTTATTTAGATGGCACAAATAAATTTTAGAGGTCGGTAGTTCACCAAATGTAGACTGCACAAATGAGAATAATTTGTATTAACCAAAGATTCATTAAGGAAAGCAGAAGTGGCTATTTGCTATCAGATAAAGTACATCTCAGATTAGGGAAAATTATCAGGAAAAGAGGAAGACATTATATAATGATAAAAAGTTAATCGACTCAAAAAACAGATAAGAATTCTAAGCGTATAGTGATAAAAACTGCAAAACATAAGTAGCAAAATACAAAAACGAAGGAGGAAAAAGTTAAATCTAAAAATTGGGGAAATCAGTTTCAGCTATTGCTTGAACAACTGGGTAGAAAATGCTGAAGGCTGTAATAGAATTTAACATCCCTGAAAGTGAAAGCATTCGTAAGTCATTGATAAAAACTGTACCTAAGAGCAAAATACATACTCATTGTAAGTGCCCATTAAAATATTATGTAAGACAAACAATGTTATAGGCCTTAAAACAAACCTCATCACATCTAAAAGAATGGAAGTAATACAGAGTATGTTTTCTGACAATGAAATTAAATAAAAGTCACTAACGGGAATATAACACCAAAAAATCAACAATCATTTGGGAACTGAACAGCACACTTGTAAGTAATCTATGAATCAATAGAAATATCAGAGGATGTTAAAATACACTGAAGGAAATAAATATGAAAAGACGTGTTAAATTTTGTGAGACACAGTCAAAATAGTGTTAAGTGAGACATTTATAGCACTACGTGCAGACCTAAAGAGAGGAAAAGTTATATATCAACTTAGCCACATACCTTAAGGTTAGAAAAGAAAATTATAATTAACCAAAGTAAGAAGAAGGAAGGAAATAAAGATCAAGAGCAATGAAACTCAAGGAAGAAAATCAATAGAGGAAAAAAAAAAATCAACAAAACAGAGGCAACTCTTTGCAAGGATCAATAAAATGAACAGTGATCTACCAGGATTGACCAGCTAACAAACAACAACTTCCAAATACGCGCGCGCGCACACACACACACACACAGAGACATACACAAACACATGCAAAGACATAACAAATAAATTCAAGGAATGAAATGGGTTGCCATTGATACTATAGATGCTCAAAGATCAAGGTAAACAGCTTTATATACATAAATTTGACAGTGTAAGTGAAGTGGAGCAACTCTTCGAGAAAGACAAAATGCCAGAACTCATTCAATATGAAACAAAGAATTTTCATATTAATATAACCATTAAATTTAACTTATATTTAAAAAATCCTAACTAAGAAATCTCTAGCCCCAGATACTTTCATTAGAGAATTCTACCAAGTATTTGAAGAAGGGAAACTGGGAATATGGCTCAATGGCTCAAGTGCCTGCCTGGCATGCACAAGGATCTGAGTTTAATTCCTGGTACCAAAAATAAATAAATAAATAAATAAATAAATACTTATTACTTGAGGGAATGGGGAGATAGCTCAGTGGAATAAGCTCTGGCCTAGCAAGTGCAGGGTCCTGAGTTCAATCCCCAGTACAGAAAAAAAAAAAAAAGAAATAACATCATTTCTGTATATTTTAATATAGAGAACAGAAGGGGGAACATTTTGAAATTTGTTTTACAAAGGTATTATTATTACCAGGTACCAAAAGACCAACACAGAGAAAGAAAAAGTACATATTAGTGTTTCTTGTGAATATGGACGACCAAAAATTTTATCAAGATATTAGCAAATATGGGCCAGGGAGATAATTCAGTGGCTTAAGCACTTGCTTGCCAAATTCAGGGTCCTGAGTTTGATCCCTAATACAAAAAAAAAAAAAAAAAAAAGATTAACAAATATAACTCAGCAATGTAGAAAAAATTGCACAGCATGACCAACAAAATTTATTTTTGGGGTGCTGGGCTGTTTGATATTTGAACATCAATCAGTTTAATCCATCATATTAAAAAGAAAAAGAATAAAAATCATGTGATTCTATTAACTGATGCATAAAAGTATTTGTCAAATCCAGCATTTGTTTGTGGTTACAATTGTCAGAAAGATAGAAATAAAGAAAACTTCTCCAATGGGATAAATAGCTTCAACAAAAAGCTAGTGGTTAAAATTTTGCTTTGTGGTGAAAAACTTACTATTTCCCCTCTGAGATGAGAATAAAGTGGGAGGAATTATTCTACTTAATTTTAGGCCTTACTGTGGTAATGACAGAGGGATAGAAATTTCAGATAAATGTGTCCTGAAGATTTTTCATGAAGGTATAAAACAACATAATAGAGGAAAGATAAGCTTTTGAACAGAAGATGGAGGAGCAATACACACCATCAGCAACCGCTAATCCTGGACCTAATCCTTATATTTTCTGTAAAGATTAGCTCCAGGGCGTCATGGATCTAAATGTAAAATGTAAAAGCCACAAAACTTACAGGGAAAACACGAGTAGTACTTATGACAGGCCTCGTCAAAAAGTTCTTAGATTAGACTCCAGAGTATAATCCACAAAAGAAAAAAGAAAGAAAATGTTTGCTCTGTTTAAAACCGTGCTATGAAGAGGAAAAGGCAAGATACAGATTAAGAGAAAATATTTGACCATCAGTTGTATGACGGCAGACTAGATATCTAGAGTACATAAGCTCTCAAGACTGTGCAGTTAAAAAGCACATAATCAAAGCAGGACTTGGATAAAAGAAGAAACATTTTACAGAAAACACACAAATGGGAAATGAACACCTGGAAAATGGTGCTGCCATCACACGTCATTCCAACAGCTAAACTAAGAAATAGTGAGCATGCCAATGACACATCAGGATGTTAAAAATCTGCATCTCCCAAACATTGTTGTCGGGAATGTGACTGAAGGGAGCCACTCTGGAAAAGGAGTTTGGCAGTTTCAAGACAAAAATATGTGACTGCTATGAAAGCCACCCAGCACTTGTGTTCCTGGACCATCATCCCTGAGAAATAAAGACTTAAGTTGATACAAAAGCCGATACAGGGATGTGCTTAGCAGCTTTTTTTTTTTTTTTTTTTTTTTTTGGCATAGCCTCAAGCTGAAAACGATTAAGATGTCCTTCAGTGGGTTAATCCTTATTTAAAAAAATCGAAGGAATATCACTCCTGTGGGACACTACTTAGTAATAAAAAAGCACAGACTATTGGCATCAGCAGTGACCTGGGTAAATTTCAAAAGACTATATATTGTGCAATTCCGTTTCTAGAATGTTCTTGAAATGACAGAGTTATAGAAATGGACAACAGAATAGTGTTTACCAGGATTTAAGGAGTGGGTAGGTGGGTGAGTGGTACGGGACAAGGATGGGCATCACTGTAAAAGACCAAAATAAGGACCCTGCTGGGTGTGGTGGTGCATGCCTGTAATCCCAGCACTCGGGAGGCTGAGGCAGGAGGATTGGTGTGAGTTCGAGACCAGCCTGGGCTACAAAAGTGAGCTCAGGACCAGCCTCAACTGCATAGCGAGACCCTGTCTCAAAAAGACAAAAAAAAAAAAAAAAAAAAAAATAAGGACCCCTTGTGACAATGGACTGACTGACCTATATTCTAAATGGTGATATTCTGGTTCTGATATTGTGCTGTAGTTTTCTAAGATGCTATGGTGGTAGAAATAGAAAGAAGCATTCATGGGATCTCTCTGTTCTCTTATAACTGTAGGTGAATTTACAGAGATCTCACAAAAAAGCTATAATAGGGCTGAGGATGTAGCTCACTGGTAGAGCCCTAGAAGCCTAGCATCCTGCATTTGACCCCTAGCACAAAACAACAACAAAAAACCTCCTAAAACCTATAAACAAAACAAACAAACAAACAAACAAACAAAAACCTTTATGCATTTTCCTGTGGTTTCTTTCTCAATCATTGATCATTCTTAAATCTTTTTTTCTCAACCAGTGACATGATGATCTACAATAATTTATTCTGACCTCCTACTTTGCACTCAGAATTACGATGGCTGCAGCTATTAGCAATATGATTAAAGAAGCAAAAGATTTGACATGCATCCAAACAACTGTGAGGCTGACTGCGTGCGTGCATGCATGTGCGTGCGTAAAGCATGTGAAAGCATAGGTAAGAGAGTAGACCTAACTCTTCTCTTGCGGAGTCTTGCTCTAATGTTCTAATGTAACTCACAAGAATTGTAGTGTAAAGTGGCATTTGTAATCCTATTCAGCTCCTAACTTGCCAGAGTATTCTGTTTTAGGAGATGTAGATTCAACACAGGCCAACCATTGTATTGTCAAATCCAGGTGAAATATGCAAAACAAAAGAAAAAAAAAAAAAAAACAAGAGACCTAGCTAAGGTTTTGGCAGCTGCAGCAAGGAGCCTGTCAGTTTGCGATTTGCTGTAATGTGTTATGTTTAAAAGAGTATTCTTCCAAATTATTCTACGGCTTGGAATGAATGCATAATCATACGAAGAATCTGTAACTCATTTCCAAAAGATTGTAAGAAAGAATAAAAAAGAAATTGTCAACATTTCCTTGGTTTGTATTTATGGAATACAGAAAGGTTTAGCATTTCAAATTTTTTCTTAGTTATCAGTTAATTTACCTGTGGAACTCACTTGAAAGACTCCACATTTACTCAAATTTGAGAAAAAAATATAGAAAACTCAGGGTAACTATGAAAAGTGTTTACACGGAATGAATTGCTCATTAATATGGTTTTGGGGGGCTGGTAAGAAAACAGATTCTATTAAATCTCATGGTTTGGAAGATTCTTATAGAATTAAATGGAATAGATGAGGATTTCTGCTCTTGTGGAATCAGATTATTGTCTTTCTATGCAATGTGCAGTACTAGCTCACTGTGTAAGAAAATGAAGCAGCCATGAAAAGAAAAAAAAAGAATAAAAAACAAATTTTCATGGATGCAGACCACTTATAGATGCTCCTATGCTACAAATGATGGAACAGGTCACTAATAGGTACCCTGTCCCTTGCCAGGACTGAACCCCTCAGCACTCTAAGCCTGGAGAATGACGTCCTTGGGGTTTTGTGGAGCTGCCTGCCTCGCTCTGGGGAGCTGCCTGCCTCGCTCTGGACAGCTGCCCTTGAACCTGCCAGGTGCCTGATCCAGTGCTCTCTATTGAAGACACAACAAGAAAAACACACTTAAAAAAATCACCTCCTTCATGGAATCTCCATTCTGGATTGAAAATAGGGACAGTAAGCTAAGTGAGTAAGTCAGCAAGTTAATTTTGTAGGTTGAGTATTCCTTGAACTGAATGCTTTGGACCAGAATTGTTTCCAGCTTTATATTGCATTTAGAATATTTGTATACACACACACACACACACACACACACACACACACACACACACACACACACACACTGAGGTATCTTGGGAATCTGACCCAAGTCTAAATGCAGAGTTCTCTTGCATTTCATACGTACTTTATACATAAACCCTTCAAGGAGTTTACATAATATTTAGTTTACATAATATTGCATACAATTTTGTGCATAAAACAGGGTGCCATGTGTGGAATTTTCTACTTATGGAATCAGACACGTTAGTATTCAAAGTGTTTTTTTTTAATTTTGGAGCACTGTTAATTTTGGATTTTTAGACTCTGAATGCTTAGTCTATAGTAAATTGGAAGTGGCACACTGCAGAAAATAAGAGGAGGAAGTGGATTTCTAGAGTTGGAGGAGTTACCATAATTTTAAATAAGCTGCTGAGGAAGAATTCAGTGATTTGGAGCAAAGTCTGGAAGCACTGTGTTCCCTCTGAATGTGTGAATGTTCTGAGCAGAGGGACTAAGGTGAGAATGTCTCACAGGGTGGCAATGCCAGTAAGGAGGCCAGAAGGCCTGGGGCAGAGGGAGGCAGAGCTAAATGGGCGCTGTCCCAGAGTGAGGAGATCCCAATAGGATGCTGGCGCTCAGGCTGCAACTGGGGAGGAGCCCATTAGGAGCTCATTAGGAAGAAATAACAAAAGCAAAAACCATTGGAAATATTTTTTGATTGCTTTTAAAATAGTGGAGGTGGAAGAGTAGATGATTTTACCTTATCCTAAGAACTTAGTTTTATTTCTAAAAATGTATTATTGTACTTGAAACAATAAAAGCTATTATAGCAATCCTGTTTTAGGAAGTAGTGCAATATATCAATCAGTCATTGTTGCAGTGGGCTCAGCTTTCCAACACTGGGACAATACCTAAAGCTGATACTCCTTTTACTGGAAGAAACAATTGCAAGCTGAAAGGACAAAGAAGTCAGAACTAGAAAAGACTGAAATGCATGCATTTCCTGAACTTTTTTGTTTCTCCTGTAACAATGCTGTGCTTAAAAATTTGTGTGGATTAATAGGCACTAGGAAGCATATTTATTTATGTCTCAGGAATGTCAGGCGCACATAGTGAAACAGTACACTGTGGTAGTGTCCAATGCACAAGACTGTACGGCTTCAGGAGACTCCCATGTTGCCCTTGCTGGTGTTATGGGGAAATATTATGGAGACTTTAAAATAATGCAAATCATCAAGTACACCCGGCTGTGACTGTTGCATGACATTCCCCTCCTGTAGCTAAAGGTCTGGCAGCACCTTCGTGCCAGGGCGTATTTGCGGGATGCAGCTTGGCATAATGGCTCAAAAGAGGAAAGAGGATCAAACTACACCTGAATGAAGTCTTTCTTTTGTTTGAAGAAGACACGCCCTTTGGACCCTAATAGAGCTACATCCCACAAAACTTTAGGAATCTTATTTTTGTTTTTGGTTTAAAGTAATACCTTCAGAAACAGTTCATCTTTGGATGAAGATGAAAAAAAGCAAACTCTTTTGATGTTTGGCAATGGATTTGCTTAAGAACAGAAATGATTTATCAGGATTTCTTTTTAAAGTCAGTGTTGTCATTTTTTTCTTCTCCAGATCATAATCACACTGAAAATTGAATCATTAATACTTTTAGGGGAAAACTTGCATCGGTCTGTCTCTGGTACAGAAAAGCATGCTCACAAATGGGCCCTGCTTGGAACAGTGGCCATTAAATGCATGTTTGTGGAGAAACGGGAAAGATGTAGGAGTCAGATAAAAGAAACTGTATATAATAGGTTTAACAATTCTGTTTTGCCCTTGCGTGGTGGTGCACATCTGTAATCCCAGCTACTCGGGAGGCTGAGGGTGAAGAATCACAAGTTTCAGATCATTCTGAGCAACACAGAGAGATCCCGGCTTAAGCAAAACAAGACAGTAGCATCTATGTTTCTGCTTCACCACCCTCAGGCTTGGTCACGTTTATTTACAGGCGTGAACTTAAACACACAGCTGCGGCAATGGACAGAGAAAAGTGTGGTTTCTCTCTCACGTTTCCTTCTAAAAGCAGAAAAGTGTGTCCGCTCACTTCTCACTGACCAGATGGCCAGGATGGAACCATGGTCATGATAAAACTAGTGAATATCAAGGGATGTAGGTTTACCAAGACTTGTGAAAAGCTACGCAGACCACTCCCAGAACTGGGGAGACTCTGTTCCTGGCTCTGCCAGTGAAGGAGCGGGAAGGAGGGACTTGAGCAGGTCCCTAGTGGAGCCCGCTGTCGCTGACTGTAGGATGCAAGGTACTTCCTTGCTCCCTGGTCTTGTTTGTGGTGACCGGCATCAGTGCATGTGAGGGCTTCTAAGTCCTTTCATGCTACTCTGTAACAGGACCACTGTATTTTTTTTGGCCTTAGAGGTAGTGACTGTGATACAATGAAGGTCAGAGATGGACTCCAGATGTGACTGTACTCCCATGCAATTAGAATGGAGCTTAGAAATTTCTGTTACCTACTGATGTCAGAGTCATCATCTGACATAGCACAAGGCATTACTCAAGTGTTTGTGGCGGTACTGGAATAAATAAACATATTGTGCTGCCACTCCTATAAACCACAGCATTTACAATTGTGGAAGAACTTAATACTCGACAACAATAAACAACTATGCTACTGGCATATACATTTACTACGCTATATTCTTTATCATTCTTTCACAGTACATTCCTACTTATCAAAGGCTTACTGTAAATCAGTATGTTTTATTTTGCTGGTAGCAGCTGCCTGTATTTTATATTTATTGCATCTGATTGCATCATTTTCTCTTGTACATTTATTCATCATAGTCTGAGGAACAATAGGCTACACAAAGTATATGTACCACTTGGCACAGGTGTGCAGTAGGCCGTGCAATCTAGATTTGGGGGTGCATACTCTCTGATGGTCATGCAGTGACAAAATTGCCTAACACATTTCTCAGGGCATGTTCTTGTTTAAAAGTTGCATGACTGTATTGTGATTTTGCCAGAAAAATTCTTTTTATGTACTTCTAAAAATTTTAGTATTTTTTATTTTAAAATTATCTTATTAGTGTATGCTTACAGTGCATACTGATTACACTCACCATGGCGTGCAGGTGCATGTACACAATGCATCTTCTTTTTATATCTTTTTCCTCTCTCTCTGTCTCTCTGACTCTGTCTCTGACTCTCGCTGTCTCTCTGTCTTTCTGTCTCTCTCTCTCTCTCTTTCTGTCTGTCTGTCTGTCTGTCTCTCATACTGAACTCACAACCTCATGTCAGGCAGGTGCTGTGCTGCTGAGCTGTATCCTTGGCCCCCTCTATCCATCTCTTTATGCCCTGTTGAGTGAAATTAATGTAATTTCCTTCAGGGATGGCAGAGGAAAAGAGGGAACAAAATTCTTTCAGCTCAAAAAGTGTTTGTCAGCCTTTCCTCCTTTCTATAATTCAGAAGAGCCTTTGAGAGTCTGGACAGGCCAACAGCTACATCACTGGAAGAGCCAGGTATGTATCATGCTCTCTGCTTGGGACATTAACACTTTGACATTTATGCCTCTGCCAGAAGACTGGGTCATTCTCTGTCATGGATGGATCTAGAGTGAAGCAAGTAGAAAGCATCATACCACTCCAAGTGAACCACATGTGCTTTTTGAGTAGAAATCATCAAATTAGTGAAGGGCACTAGCATTAGGGAGAACCAGCTAGCGTGGGAGCCCCACCAGGTGCTCACTTCTCCAGGTAGTTGGTCACAGACAGTTGCCCCTGTCACCGCTCTCTGCTCACAGCACCGCCCTCCCTGCTCTAACTCACAGGTACACTAAAGGCTGGGGAGATAGAGGAAGGAGGAGGCACCCTGAGCTCAGACTGCAAAGGGTGAGGGGAGCAGAACTCACTGCCTGCGGTCTCCAGGCCAGGATCCACAGCCTGGTGGGTCCCAGGAGAGGAGGGGGGAGAGCCTTAAACTAGGTAAGAAACCGGAATTTCAAATAGTTCCAGCTTAATTACTGGAATGAGTGTCCTAACAACAGAAGGTAAATGAATAGTTGTGGAATGTGCCCAGATACTATTAAGTAAGAATAAAATATGATTTGACCTAGCAAAGTTGGCAGCAGTGCTTAGAGAAATCAAGCCAGTTTGTACTTGCATTCTACTGGTGCACACTGTACGATGACCTGGTGCAAGAGAGTAGAAAGGGCACAGGTGTTGACTTGGTTTGAATTCTTCCTCAGCTCCCGACTTTCTGCATGCCTTTTAGCAAGTTATTTTCTACCATTTTGTTAACTAGAAGGAGGATGTTTGGAAACACCAACCTCGCAGGATTTGGGGTAAGATTAAGTGAAACAGAATCTAGGAAATATCTCATGTGATCCTTGCAGCAGAGATCTTTGAGTGGGGCAGTGATTATGATTACAGCTGGAGACAGATGTGGTATATCAAGGGTTAGTGGTCGATGTAGCTATCAAATATAGTTTGCAGTGGTTAGATGTGTCTGATTTGAGAAGTATTTGATGTTTTCTCTGACCTGAACTATCTTTTCAAATGAAGTCCATATAGTCAAGACATTTTTCCTAGTTAATTGGAAGTAACTGGAAACAAGTACTTTACAAACCATGAAAAAGGGCTTCTTGTCTTGATCAGGAAGCTCCAAAGAGATCTGAGGCAGGGCCTCTGCCAGCCCCTAATGTGCCACCCACATTTCCCTGGGAAGATGCATTAAATAACATGCCCTGGACCATGGGAGTGCATTCCTTGGCAACTCCAGCCCCGTAGAGTTTGGCAGGAAGAGATTTTCATCCTGCCAGCTAAATCCTTGCTATTCTGAGCTAGCTTTATGTCTTTGTTTCAAACCCTTTCCCTATTCCCAGTGGAAGGAACCTGGGCAGTTGTATCTCATCCCTAGATCTGACCCTAACTTCCTCTATCTTCCAGCTTGTATGTATGCTTGGGAGGCTATCTTTGAGAAGCTCCCAGCTATGACACTGCCTGTTGCTCATCTGCTTCCCAATCTCTTCCATTGTTTAAGGCTCCCTTCTTCATGACCCACTGAAAACTGAAGATGTATGCAAGACAGAGACTGCATATCCTCCTTCTGGCCTGGGAGGAGTCAATTGTGGAGAGCTGGGTGATTAATAAGAAGTGATTTTTTTTCTTCCCAAAGGTGGCTAGTAGAGGTATAGGAAAGAGGAGGGACTGTCCTAGAAGAAGCCCAATCTTTTCTTGAGGTAGGTGTCATCTGAGAGCAGATTGCTTCTTGAGCAAACTTTGTCAGCAGTCTCCCAAAAGGAGGAGACCTTCCAGAATTCTGGGTAGGACCCTCGGAGTCCAAGGCATAGACAAAAAGGAAACAACGAAGGTGGTGAAGAAAAGGTCTGGGGCAAGAAAAGGAAAAGAGTAAGAAGAGTTATTGAATACTCATCCTCTATCTGTCATACATTTTTACTAAAGGTTTAAGATAATAGCCCATAGTATTTTTATAGCCAACAAATAAATAGTACTTATTGTGGACTAGGCTCTGTACCAAACACTTTTCATGTATTTCCTTTTAATATGCACTACAATTACACGAAATACAGTGTCTGCCAAAAAATGTATACACACTTCAGGAAAGGAAAAATAGTATGATGTTTTTTCCAACATATAGTATTACCCTCGCATGGGAATCCTAGAGAATGTCATATATTGCAGAAAACCCATGACACTTCCAATCTTTAGGGAAGAAACTGAAAATGCATATGCAGAAATCTGTGTGACTAAGTTACTCAAGCATCTGTTTGCTGTACTAATAAATGCCAGGGAGCTAACAGTCATCACGCTGAGGACCTGTTTAATTGTAGAAGACAAAAGTAACTCTTGATGTTAATCATTGGTGGTGTTAACCATAATGCTGATCATTAATCTCATGATGTCTCAGTATATTCTGTATCAAAATATTTGTATGATCTTTTATTTTCCCGAAGTGTGTGTACATTTTTGGCAGACCTTATAGGTAATAGTATTATTTTCATTTTGGAAATGGGTAAATTGAGGCATGGAGTCATTGTGTAACTCTCTTCATTGAATCATTAAATAAGTTTCCTAAGCACACACAATGAATAAATGGGGGAATCAGGTCTCAAATCCAGGAATTATATTTTCTTCTGCTTTCCTTGACTTTCTTGTCACCTCCCTTCCTTTTTTGAGCTGTAGAGAAGTGTCCTTTGTGTGGTTTCTTGAGCATTGTATACTTTGCAAAATTTTGCTGTTTATTTTGGGTGATTGCATTGTTGGAAGTGGCCCCCAAAGAGTAGGATTTAAGTGCTGTTCAGTGTTCCTTAGTGCAGAAAGGTTACAAAGCACTTTATACAGAAAACATGTGTGTTAGAGAAACATAGCTCTGGAATTGTTAGCTAGAACCATTAGAGAAGAGAGAGAAATAAAAGTAACAAGAATAGGTAAAGAAAAACTTAAACTAACATTATTTGAAGATGACATGATACTCTGCTTGGAGGACCCCCCCCCCAAAAAAAAAAAAAAAAAAAAAAAACTCCACTAAGAAGCTACCAGAATTTTTTTTATAGAGATTTAATTTTATTTCAAAGAGTAAAAATAGCAGAAACAAGGATAGAAAAAAAAAGTAACAAGGAAGAGTACATATAGTACAGAATTTCAAAACAAAAATTTAACAATGGTTGCATTACATATTTTCATCATCGAATCAGTTTAGTGAGCAGAATGTATTTATTGAGGGAAACAAAGCTCCTGCCTGAGAGAGAGACAGGAGGGGGGTCCTGAGTGGGTGTCCCCCAAGAAGCTACCAGAATTAATACACAAATTCAGTAGCATAGCAGGATATAAAGTCAACCACCAAAAGTCAGTAGCATTCCTCTACACAGATAAGAGACACACTGAGAGCGAAATTAGAGAAACAATACCTTTTACAATATCACCAGAGAAAATGAAATACTTAGGAATTAATTTAACTAAAGAAGTACAAGATCTATTCAATGAAAATTATAGTATTCTGAAAAAAAAAAAAAGATCCTAAAGGATTTCAGAAAATGGAAAGATATTCCCTGATTCTGAATAGGAAAATCCAACATTGTGAAGATGACCCCACTGCTCAAATTATTATACAGACTTAATGCATTCCCTATCAAAATACCACTAATGTACCTCAGAGATCTAAAGAAATCATTCCTAAAATTTATTTATAATTAGAAAAAAACCTAAAATAACAAAGACAATCCTGGGCAACAAAGGCAAGGCAGGATGAACTACAATTCCTCACTTGAAATTATACTGCAAAGTCACTGTGATAAAATCAGCATGGAATTGGTGGGGAAAAAAACAGACCTGAGGATCAGTGGAACAAATTAGAAGATGCAGAAGGAACTGCAAACACAGCCATCTTATCTTCAACAAAGGGCCCAGGAATGCTCACTGTAAGAAAGATAGCCTTTTTACTAAATGGTGTTGGAAAAACTGGTTCTATATGCCGAAAACTAAAATCTGACCTAGGCCTATCACCATGCACTAAACTAAAGTCAAAATGGATTAAAGATATAAACATTAAAACAGAAACACTCAATCTTCTGGAATAAAAAGGTAAGTGGAAATCTTGAAGACCATGGAGTATGCCAACAGTTCATGAACAAAAATCAAACTGCATAGGAAATACCTGAAGGAATTAACCACTGGGACATCATAAAAGATATTACCAATAGAATGAAAAGGCAACCCACAAATTTGGAAAAAATCTTGACTGATAAACACTCAAACAAAGCTCTTCTTTCTAGAATTTGTAAAGAACTAAAAAACATAAGGGCCCCCAAATTTAAAAACTCAGTCATAAAATGGGCATCCAAAATGAACACAGACTTTTCAGAGGAAGAAATACAAGAGGTAAATAAATGCATGAAAAAATGCTCCACGTCACTAGCCATCCATGAAATGAAAATTAAAACAACACTGAGCTAACATCTCACCCCAGAAAGAATGGCCATCATAAAGAAATCAACCAACAACAAATGTCGGAGAGGCTGTGGGGAAAAAGGAAACCTTCTCTACTGCTGGTGCAAATGTAGACCAGTGCAACCATTATGGAAATCAGTGTGGAGACTCCTTCAAAACCTAGGACTGGAAATCCCATTCAGTGCAGCTGTGTTCCTCCTGGGAATTTCCCCCAAAAGAACTGAAAAACATCATATCATAGTGATATATGTGTGCCTGTGTTTATAGCACAATAATTTGTGATAGCCAAATCTTGGAAACAACCAAAATGTCCATCACCTGAGGAATGTATGAAAAAAGTGTGCTGTTTTTATATAATGGAGTATTATTCAGCTATAAAGTGAAATAAATTAGAAGTCTTCATATGTAAGTGGATGCAACTTGAAGATACACTCATAAGTGTAATAAACCGGACCCACATGTGTAAATGTTATACTGTCTTCTTAATATAAGAACTCAAAAGAAGAACTAAAAATGGAAAGGTATAACACAGTTAAACATAAAGAGATATTTTAAAGAGTTAAACAATGGAAAGAGAGAAGGAAAAGAAGTTAGGAAATATACTAGGGGCAAAATCATACATTTATATTAAGAAGGTGGTTATGGCAGTAGTCCTGTCTCTGTTGCTCTTTGTTGCCTTGGTTGGTTGGTTGCATCTGTCGCAATTTGTTGCTGTCCCACTGCCGTGAACTACATGCTCTCTGCCTTATGCCAGTCTGCTTTGGAGCCAACTGAATATGGACTGAAATCTCCTATAACTGTGAGCTAAATAAACCTTTGCTTCCTTCATTTTGGGTCACAAATTCTTTCTCAGTTACTCTTCTCTCATTCCTGGGAAAAATCATGTCATTTCGATCTTCTAAATGTACACTGCTTCTAGTGCCATATCAATCATTGCTATACTCTCTTTAAAGTAAATATTTGTAAAAAATGGCAATAAAAGCAAACGCTGAATAAGAAAAAACAAATGTGGCAGGATGGTACTGCTACAATGTGGTATATGGTTTGATTTCTAAATATTTGTGTAAAAATGTGTGATTTTTTTTTTAACATCCTATGAGGACTTAAATTTTACAAAGTGGTTATCAAATACCTGCATGGGTATCTTATAGTCACAGTAGGGTTAAAAGGTCAAGACTGAAGGACTTAAGACAGGTAGTTCGTACAAGAGAATAGAACCTTTTATGTGCCTAGAGACTCTGTGGATTTTTCATTTATCCATCTATATTTTAAAGACATAATGGTAATATAAATCGTTATATTAAAATGTGACATATTTGAGGTTCCTCTCTGGTACAATGACCAACAGCCGTATTTCCAGAGCACATCTTTATTCTTAAATATTCGCTTCACACTTATGCCCCCATGTACAAAGTATACCGCAGTTAAGACAAAGCTCCTACCATCTGGAGCTTACATTCCCTCAGGAAAAACAGATATTGAACAACCCATTCACAGCTCTCTCTGTCTTGGCCCTGGTATGGTCTCAGCCACTTTCTATTGTATCATCTTCTTTATTATACTATTCTTTTTTTTTTTTTTTAAATTTTTATTTATTTATTTTTTTCTTGTTTCAGAACCTTTGTTTGTTTATTCACTCATTTTTATGGCTGGCTCAGCCCGCCCCGAGGGTAGGGCTGGCGCAGCATGTGGTACCGGGGATCGAACCGCGGTCCCTGAAGTCGCCCAAGCCCTCCCATGCAGGCGCTCCAGACCACTGAGCCATCCCGCCAGGCCCGATTATACTATTATTTTCTTAGTCAATTTTTTTGTTGTTGGGACAAAATACGGAACAACCACAAGACAGAGGTAGGTTGATTTTAGTTCACAGGCTGTTGAAGAGGTTTCAGTTCATAGCTGACTGGCTCCAAGGCAGAATAGCAAGGCAGAGGGGCATGGCAGAAGAGAAACCCTCCATGGAAGGGCAGGCGGAAAAAGAGCAGCAACCTTTCTTTCCCTGTTTCCCTTTATATTCTATCCAGGGTGCAAACTTATTGGTTAGTGTCACCCATACAGGGTGGAACTTCTATTTTCAGCAAATCCATCCAGCCACATCTCAAACCATGCTGAACCAGTGAGTAGATCAATCCAGTTATCACATGCTTAATCCAGTATTGCATGCCCATGACCAAGCCACCTCCACAAGCTGCATCTATGAGAGCATGAGGCTTTGGAAGAATATCTAGATATAAACTATAATGTTCTTATTATCTGAAATTATCTTCTTTGTATTTATTTACTTATTCTCTCCTTAGGCCAGGTGTGTAGCCCCCAAAGAGCAGAGATCCAGTTTGTCTTCCTATTGCTTACTGTCCATTGCCTATAATGATGTTTCACCCAATTGTTGATGTTTAATAAATGTTTGTTCTTATTTAGTTAGAATAGTGCTATAAAATATATTCATGAAAATATTGACTTAATATGCGAAATCAGAAGGACTTTGTTAAAAATATGATTGATTATATTATTTTTTAATTTTAATTTTAAAAAGAGTGCAAAAATAGTATTAAAACAGAAAGATTACAGATGATACAGAATTTCACTAAATAACACAAGATGAATTTCACAGTATTTGTTGTATTGCATAGCGTTGTCTTCAAATTAGCTGTTCATATGAAAAATTGGAATAAGAAAGAAAAAAGGAAAGAAATATATAAGAAATTAAAAAGAGAAAAACATCAAAGTATAAAAAAGGACAAAATAAATTAAGCACCAACTTGTCCTTTCCACAGACTAGGAGAAATGCAGTTTTAAAACTATTCTGCTAACACACACACACACACACACACACACACACACACACACACACATACATATATATATATATATATATATATATATATATATATATATATACATCTTCCTGTCTCTCTCTCTCTCTCTCTCTCTCTCTCTCTGTCTCTCTCTCCCCCCTGTCTTTCTCCTCAACTAAATAATTCCCTCCTTTTGAATAGGTTAATCAAAAGAAATGAACCTAATTGACTATATTTGGAGAAAAAAAAAAGGGAGTTATTGAAAGGGGCAGAGCATGTATTTCAGTCAGCAGGATGAGCAGAAAAGATTACACAGTGGCAGTTGTGAGACAGAATTAGTTTATTGGAGTTTAGGAGTAGTAAAGCAGATGTGATGAACCAAAGAGAGCAGGAGGCTGAGTATATTTTGGAGCTCTGACCTAAAAGTAGTGGAAGGCTCCTGAAGGAGCACACACAGGAAATCAGTCTGCTGCTCTGTGAGTTAGCAGGGACCACTGAATGGGTGTGTTATCACTCCTAGTCTTGAAAATTAGTCTTTCTGCTTTGGAAATGTTGAGTCAAAGTACAAGTGAAGCAAGAAGTAGGTAATTGGATCTATCTATCCATCTATCTATCTATCTATCTATCTATCTATCTATCTATCTATCTATCCATCTATCCATCCATCCATCTATCTATCTATCTATCTATCTATCTATATCTATCTATCTATCTATCCATCTATCTATCCATCTATCTATCTATCTATCTATCTATCTATCTATCTATCTATCTGGAGGGAGGCAGTCAAAGAAGAGATCTGAAATGAATAGACCCATTTGAGTGGCAGCATTGTGGATAGTGATGGAAGTCAGGACACTGACAGCAGTAGCTAAGGAGTGAATATGGAAGAAGAGAAACAGCGCTCGTTCAGACTGAGCCTTCAAAGACTCGAAGAGTGAACAGAGAATAATTCTGAAGTTAAAAGAGACTGAACCAGTTATACTATTTTTTTTTTTTTTTTTTTTTTTTTTTTTTGTCTTTTTGATACAAGGTCTCACTATGTAGTTCAGGCTGGCCTTGAGCTCATTTTTGTAGCCCAGGCTGGAATCGAACTCACATCAATACTCTTGCCTCAGCCTCTTAAGTGCTGGGATTACAGGTGTGCACCACCACGCCCAGCAGTTATACTATTTCTAAAGCCTCTAAAGATGATTTTTTTCAAGTACCCACGCGTTTCAATAAATGCCCTCTATTTAACTTACCATATGGTAATAACTTATTTGCTTATCTTGTTCCTTTTATTGCCCTTCAGCCTAGGGCTTTGTTTTATAAAGTAATGCTTGAAATCCTAGCACCCAGCATATTGCCTGCTTGGTAGGCACCCGACATGTCTGTGATTGAGAGGAATCAAGCTCCCAAAGGCAGGATGAACAAGAGTAGAAAGCAAATGTTTCCTCCCCCAGCTTCTTCTGGGTGGGAGACATTCAACATTTTGTTTTAAGCTTTTTGTTTGTAACTATGAAATGGTGGATTTCAGGTATCAGCAAGCAGATGGAAAACTTCTGGAGGGCCAGAAGAGTAAGTTCTGTGTCTGTGGTTTCTTTGCACAGATGTGCTCCAAATCCTACAATTGTGGCCGCTTGAAGTTACTTCTAGAAGTTATTGCAGCTGAGAACTTGGTGTGCCCCTTACCGCCTCAGGGTGTGGCCTGCCCAGCTTGGCCAGTGAGCCTTTCACCTCTACATTCTCTTCCTGAGCACTCTCAGGGACTCGCATCCCTAACTTTACTGCTATTACCCTTTTGTTTTGCCCAAAGAATGCCAGAGGCATATTTCATAATGATAGCCATTATTTTGCACAGGATATAAATGAAATTTTTGTATGGTCAGCACCTTCATTTGCCCTTTGTATTCCAAAACACATTTTTTTTTCCGTTCATGTAATTTTTACCTTTGGCAGTAGGATTTCTGTATTCTGTTTGACAAAGCATTTAACAATGTGACCAGCATGTGGAGTTCGGCGGATCTTTTTCCATCCTGTCCCTTCGCATGCTGGCTGGCTGCCTCTGCTAGCTTTAGCCACATAGAGGACGGGCTTGTTTTCTGAATCGGGATACATGGTTGTTAGTATTAAAGCTTTTCAATAACCAGTGATCCAGTCGTTTTTGAGTGGACTTTGCTCTAATTCATGATCTTTGTTCCCAGAATTTTATTTTTTTCTAGACTTAATGTTTGCTCTTGATCTGCGGAATTTTATGCTTACTTAAACTGTGGAATTTTTCCTAAGTCTCTGGTTTTGAGCCAGAGATTCTGTTATTTGAAGGAAGGCAGTGATTTTTTTTTTAGCCTGCATCTGTCATCTTTTATGCTGCCTGTTACATTTCCAATCTCCAAGTGACTTGGCTCAATGAGCATTTTGTTAGTTTTGGGGAGGAAGAGCACAGACTGAACTCACCAGTGGTTAGAGAAGAGGGCTTAGCTCCTGAGGGTTGGGCATGAGTGCATAAAGGGTGTCCGTGGGCACTTGAGGAGAGACAGGGAAGTGGTGAGGAAATTTTGGACCAAAGGATTTCACTATTTCAAATCAAGTTGAATTTGAAGTTCTCTATGCAGGAATGAAGACTCATTGTTTAAGCATTTGAAGGCATACATTTAAAAGTGACAGCTTAATGTTGAAGTGGGAAGCTGTGATTCATGAGCAGTAGTATAAATTGGAGTAATACGGTCTTATTCATTGACACAAACTGCCTTACATCGTTAGCTTTTATCGTATAAGTTTTGCAAATAAAATTCAGAAAAGTTGTAACAGAAAAATGAGGTTCAAGTTTTCATTCAGTAGTCATTATTTATATCTTTGCCCATGTTTGAAGATTTTTAAACTGCCGTAATGACCTTGCCTTTCAAATTTTCTATTTCTTATAACTGTAACCTTATGGAATAGCCTCAAAGATGAGAATAAGGTGAAATTAAAAAAAATCTTGAGTTAAGGGTAAGTGCCTTTCTCAAAACTCGATGGTAAACTCAGAAGAGTGTCTGCTTTTCTATGGGAAAACTTAATTTCATTCCATCCCCAAACTTATTCCACTTTAGTATATTCATGGCATTTCACTTATTTTCTCCTGACAATGTACAGATTTTACTCTTTCTCTAGGAAGGAAGGAAGTAGACTGAGAGATGTGGTAAAAGCCCTGCACAAGCAAATGGTCCCCAAAGCGTAATGAGGAGAGGCCCAGCAAGATCACTGTGCTATTTAGTACAAATTTCTATGATGATGGAAGCGTCTGCCAGTACTGTCTAATCACTCACTGCAGGTAGCTAATGAACCCTCAAAATACAACTAGTGAGTGCAGAGGCTGAATTTTATTTTAAATTGATTTCACAGTCACCTGTGGGTAGTGGCTAGTGGCTGCTGTACTGAAGAGGGCAATTCTAGATCACTTCATTAGCTTTCCTTTTTTTTTTTTTTTTTTCATAAATGATGACAAAGTTGGTGGCTTAAGCAACACCATTTTCATTATTGTATTTTCAGTTCTATAGAAATCTGGAACAAAAAATCAAAGTATGGTCAAAGTTGCTTTCTTTATTGGAGGCTTGCAGAGAAGGTCCATTTTTTTGCTCCTCTAGCGTCTAATGATGCCCACATTCCTTAGGCCGGAGCCCCTTGCCTCTATGTGCGAAGCTTTCAGCATTGCATTTACATTTCCCTCTCTTCCATAGCTTCTCCAGCTCTTTTGCTTCTTTCTCTTACACCTTTAAGGGTGCTGTGATTACAGGGGGCCTACATAGCTAATACAGGAAAATCTCTCTGTTTTAATGTCAGCTGGCTAAGTGACCTTATTTCTCCTTTGTTCTGTAACAATACATTCAGAGGTTCTTGGAATTAAGATTTGACCATCTTTACCTCTTAGTGTCTACTTTAGAAGCACTTAGTAATTCTTTCGTTATAGTTATCATTTCCTTTTTTTTTTTTTTTTACTTTGAGATTATTTCTGATCTGATTTCCTATATACCTTTCTGCAGTTGTTTCTCTACTTCAGACATTATTTCAGAGATTTCAAGAGTGTGACTTTCAATTTCTTCCATGCTGGTGCCTCCTGCATTTGTTCTGGGTGGGCTTGGTGCCCGAGAATGTATTTTGTTCCTTGTCTTTGTCATTTTGTATAGCACTGTCCTCTGACCTTTGGTGTAGAGCTTCGGTGTAGTAGTTACCTTAGCACCTAACCAATATTATTACCCCGAAGAGATTATGTGGTTAAAGCAGTTGCAATTTTGTATTTATAGAACTATAATTAGTAACACTAATAATGGATAGCAAGATTTAGCAATTGACAAACTTTTATAATTAATGAGGCATTATGACTATACAACTAAGCAGATATAAAATTGAGAGTTTATGTTTATGTTAGCTCCCCTAAGTTCTTTCTGATCACCTCCTTTGATGTACCTGGAGTTTTCTGGGCAGACTTTCATCCTGGTTATCTGTTGCTCCCACCCCCACTCCACCTGGAGGATGCTCTTATAGATCTGGGTCTAACAGTGTGTCTCAGCTTAATGGGTCCAGATCTACCAAGTTTGAACTCATCCAGCTGGGCTTGGCTTCTTCCTGCCGCAGCCCATGGAAGTGAACCTGCTGTGCCCCATTGGCAAGCTGTTCTATTCCTGAGTTAGTTGGCTGGGTTTTGCCCCTAGCCTCTCTGCAGAGAGCTCTGCTACAGGGATCCAAACCAGGCCTAAATGCTGGCCGGAGGAAGGTACCAGCAGGCAGTGGGTTCCAAGCCCTGGGCCTGGCCGATGGCTGGAGGTGGGAGGCAGGAGGTTCCACCCATCTTTGCCTCTTCTAAATCTGGGCCATTTTAGTGAAAGATTGGGCAAGGCTCTCTATATCTTTTTTTGTATTATTTGTTGCACCTATACTATGTCTATTCTATATTCCTAATGCTATGAAAACCTCATGATTCAAGAATAATAGAATATTAACTGTGAAAGATAACTTATGATACCTAGTCCAATAATGTATATACCTATACATTATGATTTTCTTCCGCAGAATCAGTACCTTATTTAGTTTCTTAAAAAGGTGATTTGATTCTCTACCAAGCAACAACATCAGCAGTACTGTTACATACTGCTATGCCACATCATACTGTCATTTGAGTCTAATCTCCACATAGTGATTCTCTGGAGTTGTTTGGAACCATGTTAACCTGTTTTTCCTATACCAACCCATCTCAATAAGTGGCATTACGGACCACAGTTTCCTGAACAAACTTTTGACAGTCCCCTTTATTTCACTCCCTATTCATTCACCACTATTGAATGTCCTTTATATATAATTCCTAAAATATTTCTGTTATCTATCCAGAGATCTATCCAGCTTTAGCTTTTATGTTCAGAATCTTATATTTAGTTCCTTCTTACAATTCCCATTTTTCTGCTGAGACTTCCATTTATTTCTTTCAGTCATTGATAAATTGAATAACGGGCCACCATTTTTTTTTGGAAGGTTTCAATGGTACTTTATTTCTTCAATAGGCTATATTTTAATGGACACACAGAGCTTTTACTTGGCATCAATTATGACTGCATTTAGGAATAATTTAGCTGTATCATACCAGCTGGCATGCTTACCAATCTCTCCATTCCTTGGGAGTGTCTCTGCCCACAGAGGAAAGGTTCCATTCTATTCCAATTTGTGTTGCTGTCTAGCTCCATGCAACAACACAGAATATGGCTCTGCCAACTACTACAGCATTGCCATATTTGTCATGGAAATCAGGTGCACATTTTTGGTGGCTCTGCCTTGCCTCCATCTGTTAAATGCTTTGAACTGGAAAATGACCTAATGCGTTTTTGACCAAAGGAAATATTGTAGGGTAGAAGTTGAAATGGTAGTTTCACTAGCTGCTAGGTTGGTGCAAATTACTTCCAGATACCCTTGCCCACATGGGTCATCTCGAAAGCTTCTTCTGTTGATTAACTTTTATAAAATTATGCATCATATCTTCATTATCCAGAAGTAGCGGGACTGATATAAAAGTGAAATGGCCTTTTGAAGATACAATTACAGTGCCAGCTAGGTAGCAATAACTTGCAGAACTGGAGCAAGTTTATTCAACAGGTTGTATATGCTTTGACTAACCATCCACGATATGGTACTGTGTCTTCCATAGCCAGAATTCCATCGAGGGGTGGAAGTGGGAATGGTACCACTCACCATTACCCCTAATGATACACTAGCAAAAGTTTTGTTTCACTTCCCATTAATGTATCTTGAAGTCTTAGCTCCATCGGGAGGAAGGCTTATATCAGAAAGCCTGACAATGATTCCATGGAAATGGATGGAAGCTATAACTTCCCTCTGGCCATTTTGGTCTCTTCATTTCTCCGAGTAAACAAGCTAAAAATGGAGTTATGTGTTGGCAGGGGTGATTATCCTAGACTATCAAGGGGGAAGGAGAACTCTGAAGGTATGGTCATATCACCAGGGAAAGAACCAAAACCTCCTGAAGTGATTGCTGAAAACTAAGAGAATACGGAAGAAGAAGGTAGTTACAAACACCATGCATGGCCCCTTGATCAGTTACAGAAAAGAGGGCCATAGTTGTTATAGTTCTCTCTTAATATGCTTCCTGTTTAATAGGATGCTGATAGACTTCATATTGGTTCATGAGTATTGTTAAACCTGGCTTATAATGTTTAGGTTATAAAAGATTAGAGGTAAGCATCACCCAAGGAAAATTTGCCTTCTATGCTGGGGAGGGAATTACCATTTCCATTAGTAGGCAGAAAGTTACAGCACATTAGGTACAGTTGCAAACTTTTTTTTAGTACAAACTTTTATTCTGAATGAACTAAAAGAAAGCTGTATATCTATCCTAACTCTTATGTATACATATATATTTTTTCTTTTTAAAGTTCCTAATACTAGGAGAAAATATCATGCCATGTCTTATAAGTAGATTGTAAGTCAAAGATACAGTATGACTCATAAAACAAAAATTGTAATTAAACAATATTCAGAAAATTAATTAAATATTAATTAATTAAAATTAAATTAAATATTTTAAAATAATATTCCAAAATTCAAATCAAGTCGTGAATCCAATTTAGAAGCCAGAATGTTGTGCATCATATGTATGAATCTGTAATCAATTCAGAGTACTTGCATAGTATTTGAATAGGTGAATATATATAAAACTACTGTCTTAGTTACTCTTCTCTCATTGCTGGGACAAATACCCAGCACCCAAGTGAAGAAAGGAAAGGCTTATTCAGCTCACAGTTACTGGAGGTTTCAGTCCATATTCAGCTGGCTTCAAAGCTGAGTGGAGCAGGGCAGAGAGCATCCACTTCATGGTGGCGGGAAAGCAACAAATGGTGGCAGAGGCAACCAAACAACCAGGGCAACAGAGAGCAAAAGGAAGAGTCTGTTGCTTTGTCTCTCATATATTACATATATACCTCTTTGCCTCAGGGTATCTGACTCAGGCCACACCCATAATCCCAACAGTACTAAAATCCATAATCCCAGAAGTACTAAGACACATAATCCCAGTGGATCATGAGTTAGTCTCAAATTATAGAAGTCCTGGCCCTATGACTGCATGAAGTTTTGGGGTGGCAACTAGACAGCAGCCATAACAAATATCAACTAAGGAGAAGTGTTCATGGTAGTAAAGAATTTCTAAGAATAAAACATAATATAAATACCGAAATGGTAAATATATGACCAGAACTTCTAAGAGTTTGAGGATAGCATGTTGCACTAAGTTCTAGTATGTCATGAACATGGACAATGTCCATAATGCTTACTGGTGGCCAGGTGTCACTTGTGGGACTGAGCTACAGCTATTTCCTTGATATCCACCCTATAGACTCAGACAGAATCATGACTCATAAAGTGTAGAAGAAGTCCATTTGTAGAATATACTGATGGAACTATTTTGCTGCTGCATACAAAAGAATAGTTGACAGACTGCTGTTGTATAGTGTTTTTCTCCAGTGTTTAATTGTTTGTTCTATCTGGTGGGTTCTTGTCATTGTCCTTCATGGAGTTGTGGTCAGTTTGATCCTGCTGTAGAATATCTTTTAATACACTGTGTGGGGTTGGCTTTGTCATCATGAAATTCTTTAGTTGTTCTTTGTTCTGTAAGTATTTCATTTCCCTATTATACTTGAAAGAGAGTTTTTCAGGGTACATCAATCTACTTTGGAATTTGTTTTCTTGTAGTCCTTTGTTCCCTGTTTTTCTTAACTTGATGGTTTGTAAAGAGAAATCTGCCATTATTCTGGTGGGTTTTCCTTTAAATGTGATCTGTTTCTTTTCTTCAGTGGCTTTTACTATACTGTTCCTGTGCTGAATTTCTAGGATCTTGATTATAATATGTCTGGTTGTGGTTTTAATTGGTTTGATGTTATTTGGAGTTCTATATGCTTTGGTTACCTAAATGTCAAATTGTTTCCCTATGTTTGGGAAGTTTTCTGCTATTACTTCTGCCCATATTCTATTTATATCATTTGTATTGACTCTTATGCCTATTAGTCTTACATTGTTCATCTTTGCATCATCTTGCAGATGTTGAATTATTTTTTCCTGCGTCCTATTTGTTTTTAAGAGATCTTTTCTTACCTCTTCACTAGCTGCAAGATGTCTTTAAGGTCTGAAAGTCTATTTTCACATTCAATGAAACAGTTTTGCCAGCTTGTGATTGAGGTTTTATGTTCCTGTATAGCACTTTGAATCTGGTTCATGCATTCTATTACTGTTCCATACTGCTCATTCAAGAATTCCATCATTGCCGGGCGTGGTGGCGCACGCCTGTAATCCCAGCACTTGGGAGGCTGAGACAGGAGGATTGGTGCGAGTTCGAGACCAGCCTGGGCTACAAAAGTGAGCTCAGGACCAGCCTCAACTGCGTAGTGAGACCCTGTCTCAAAAAAGACAAAAAAAAAAAAAAAAAAAAAAAAAAAAAGAATTCCATCATTTTTCTATTCTCCTCTATTTTTTTTTATCAGTGTCTTCTTTATAAGCAATGAGCACTTCTTTATTATAGTTATGATTTCTTTTTTTACTTCAGAAATTATTTCTGATCTGATTTCCTTTATACCTTGCTTCAGTTGTTTCTTTACTTCAGATGTTATTTCAGACATTTCAGGTGCGTGATTTTTCAACTTCTTCTATGCTTGTGTTTCCTGCATTTGTTCTGGGTGGGCTTTGGGCCTGAGAGTGCATTTTGCTCCTTCTCTTTGACATTTTGTATAGCACTGTCTTCTGACCTTTGGTGTAGAGCTTTGATAGGGTTCTTACCTTAGCACCAGGTCTGGATCTATCCAGCTCAAACTTGTCCAGGTGGGTGTGGCTTGGGTCTTGCTGCTGCACTCCACTTCTTCATGCTGTAGCCCTTGGAGGTGAACCAGTTGTGCCACAGTTGGAAGATGTTCTCCTCCTGGATCAGCTGGGTGAGTCTTGTCTCTAGCCTCTCTGTGGGGAGTTCTGCCACAGTTTCCCACACTGGGCCTGTTTGACTAAGTTCCACTCACATGCCAGGCCCTGTTGCTGGGTTGAAAGAGCCTCCAGCAAGCCCCAGCAGTCTCACTCACATGCTAGTCTTGGTTTCTGGGTCCTAGCTATAAACTTATCTCTGTGTCTAGAAAATAAATATGCTCTAAGGAAATGTGTCCGGTTGTCAATTTAATAAGAGGTAGATTGTGAGAGTCAGCTTGAGTAAGAAATACCCATTTAAATATATCAGCATTGTTTTGAGTGTCACTGAATGGATTTACTGAGGACAGAAGACCCTCCTGAGTGTACGCAGCACCAACCAACCATCTTGTGGTGTGAAAGGGATAAAAAGAAAAAGAAATGTCTGTGCTCCCTGCTGACCATGCCAGGAGCTGTTCCTTCTCTTCATGGCTTTCTGCCATGCTACTTTGCTGTGGATGCAGCCAACTATGAAGTGAAATCTCTGAAAACTGAGAGCTAAAGTAACCCTTTTCTCTTGTAACTTGTGGGCATCAAGTATTTAGCTCCAGCATCAAGAGAGTAACTAAGACACTCATCCATTTGCCACTCTTGAATATCTTTCATTTATACTTCCTAAAATGTCTGAGATTGGCCATCCCCAAACTCCAGCCTGGACTCATGCACCATCCCAGCTGGCTACACGGTGCCCAGCTCAAACTCTGGCCTTTGGACCTGGCCTGTCATCTCCAAACTCCAACCCGCACCTGTGCCTCATCCCAAAACTCTAGCCCAGACCTCGTCCGCCATCCCGACCAGCCACGCAGTCGACTCAGCCCTGGTCCATCCTCTGACTCATCTACAGCATGAGTTCCAATTCCAACCACCTTCATGACCAGGGCTCATGACAGTCAGGTAAGAACTCTCTCAGCCCACATTCATCCCTCAACTCAACAACTGCCCAAACTCCGAGTACATCCAAAGTCCCCGCACAACCTACCATTGTACTGACCCACAGGGCCTCGTGGTAACCAGCCACCTGAGCTACCACTCTCAGCAAGGTACGTCTAGAGGTGAACAAGCTTGGTGGATCCAAACCCAAATATCCATAGGCACTAACTGTATAAGTTCACCAAAGTTCAGAGATCACTGCTATAAAAAATGATAAAGACAAGGAGCAAGATCCAATCACAGGCCCCAAGTCCACCCAAAACATGGTAGGAGACACTACCATGGAAGAAAATGGGAAACATGCAGACAAAATCTCTGAGTCGGTAGCATCTGAGGTAGACACACAAGTGCAGAAATGTATAGAGCAACTCAGATCAGAGATAACATCTGAAGTAAAAAAAGAAATGCATGAATTAATAGACTCTGACATAGAAAAACAACTGCAGAAACATATAGAGGAAACCAGAGCAGAAATGACCTCTGAAGTTAAGAAAAACAACTCTAAATTAATAGCATCTAAAGTAGGGGAACAACTACAGAAAGGTAGAGAGGAGAATGGAGCAGAAATAATCTTTGAACTAGAGAGAGAAAGGATAATTATAATGGGAGACTTCAGTACTACTAAAAAAGACATTGATAAAAAAATTAGAGAATAGAAAAATGATGGGTTCCATGACTGAGCAATATAGGAAAGAAATAGATCACATGAAACAACTTCAAAGATAAATACAAGAAAATAAAAACTCAATCACAAGCTGGCAAAACCATATGAATGAAAGTGAAAATAGAGTCTCTGATCTTGAAAACACAGTTGCAGCTAGTGAAAAGGTAAGAAAGGATCTCTTAAAAATGACTAGGATTCAGGAAAAAAATCATTCAACATCTGCAAGATGATGCAAAAAATGAACAACTTGAGATTAATAGGAATCAATGAGAAAAGAGTCAAACAAATGATATGAAAAGAATATGGGCAGAAGTAATAGTAGAAAACTTCCCAAATATGAAAAAATAATCAGATATTCAGGAAATTGAAGCATACAGTATCCCAAATAACATCGACCTGACTAAAAACAAACCCAGACATATAATAGTCAAGATTCCAGAAATTCAGCAGAAGAACAATATACTGAAAGCTGCTAGAGAAAAGAAACAGATCACATTTAAAGGAAAACCCATCAGAATAACGGCAGATAAATCTTCAGAAACCATGAAGTCAAGAAGAGCAGGGAGCAGAGTGCTTCAAGTCCACCAGGAAAACCAATTCCAGCCTAGACTGCTATACCCTAAAAAAACTCTCTTTCAAGTATGAGGGATAAGTAAAATACTTCCATGACAATGAACAACTAAAGAATTTCATGATGTCAAAGCCAATCCTACACAGTATACTAAAAATATTTTAGAGAGGGACCAAAATGACTCAAACTCAAGAAATGAAAACAGAAAGATCCCACCAAATTGGGAACTCAATTAAACACAGGACAAAAAGGGGTAACTAGTAGTAAGTAAAAGTCATGTCAATTGTAAGTCAATGCATTTCAATTGTAACCATCAATGTAAATGGACTCAATTCTCCAATTAAAAGAAATAGACTGACAGAGTGAATAAGGAAGTAAAATCCAACAATATGCTGTATACAAGAAATGCACTTAACTCATAAAGAAACTCAAAGGCTAAAAGTGAAAGAATAGAAAACAATACTACATGCTCCAGCACCCGCCAAAAAAAGCAGCGGTAGCAATCCTGTTTGCAGGAGTCTAAACTTCAAATTAAGATTGATCAAATGAAATAAAGAAGGCTACTACATACTGGTTAGGGGAAAAATTCAAGATGAAGAAATATGTATGCACCCACACTGGAGCAGTAAGTTATATAAAGCAAACCTTAATGGACATGAAAAATCTAATATCCAATACAACAATCTTAACAGGAGACCTTAACACCCCCTTGTCCAAAAAAAGATAGGTGAAGCAGACAAAAAATTAGCAAAGATGTAGCAAAACTGAACCAGAACTTGAAACAACTGGAATTAGTGGACATACACAGAGTGTTCCACCGAAACACTTCAGAATACACATTTTTTTTCAGCTGCACATGGGGCATTTTCTAAAGTAGACCACATATTAGTACATAGGTCATGCTTAAGTATATGCAAGAAAACAGAAATTATCCCATGCATATTATCTGACCACAGTGCAGTGAAATTGGAAATAAATGACAACAGAAACCACAAGAACCCCAGAAATACATGGAAATTAAACAACACTCTTCTCAACAACCAATGGGTTACAGATGAAATTAAACAATATCTACAATTTAATGAAAATTCAAACACAGCCTACCGGAATTTATGGGATGCAATCAAAGCAGTTCTTAAAGGGAAATTTATAACTCTGAACTCATACATTAAGAAAACAGAATGGGGAGAAATAAATACTCTCGTGGAGCACCTAAATCGACTAGAAACAGAAAAGCAAATGAAATGTAAAGCCCAGAGATGGGAGGAAATTATAAAGATTAGAGCAGAAATTAATTCAATTGAGACAAAGAAAACAATACAAAGAATTAATGAATCCAAAAGCTGGTTCTTTGAAAGACTAAATAAGATTGATAAGCCCCTAGCTAACCTCATCAAAAAAGAGGAAAGAAAGGACTCATATTCAAGCAATAAGGAACGAAAAGGATGAAATTACTACAGGCCCAGCAAAGATTCAGAGGATCATAAATAGCTACTTTGAGAGCCTTTACTCTCACAGAATTGAAGACACAGATGAAATGGATAGATTCCTAGAAAAAGTACAAATTACCCAAACAATCAAGATATAAGAACTCTCAAAAACCCCAAAACAGCCAATGAAATATGAAATGTAATAAAAAGCCTACCGACAAAGAAAAGTCTGGGACCTGATGGATTTACCACTGAATTCTACAAGAAATTTATAGAAGACTTAATCCCAACACTCCTCAAACTCTTCAGTGAAATCAGAAAGGAAGCAAATCTTCCAAAATCATTCCTATGGGCAAGTATTACACTGATACCAAAACCAGAGAGAGATGCAACTAAAAAGGAAAACTACAGGCCAATTTCTCTCATGAATATAGATGTAAAAATCCTCCATAAAATTCTCACCACTAGAATACAACAAATCATCAAGAAGATTATACACCACGACCAGGTAGGATTCATCCCAGGTATGCAAGGATGGCTCAATATACGCAAATCTATAGACACAATACACTGTATAAGTATAGTCAAAATCAAAAAATCACATGATCATCTCAATTGATGCAGACAAGTCCTTTGACAAAGTTCCAACACTCATTCATGTTCAAAGTCCTACAGAAAATTGAAATAGAGGGCCTCTACCTCAACCTGATAAAAGCCATCTATGACAATCCAACAGCTACCACAATTCTAAATAGGAAAAAATGGGTCTTTCAGTCTCAAATCTGGCACAAGACAAGGATGTCCTCTATCAGCACTCCTATTCAATACAGTTCTGGAATCATTAGCTACAGCCATTAGATAAGAAAGAGAAATAAAAGGAATAAGGGTAGGTAAAGAAGAAGTGAAACTGTCATTTGAAGATGGCATGATAATCTACTTGGAAGACCCCAAAAACTCCACCAAGAAGCTACTAGAATTAATACACAAATTCAGTAGCACAATAAGTTACAAAGTCAACATGCAAAAGTCAACAGCATTTCTCTACACAGATAACAAACACACTGAGAGAAATTAGAGAAGCAGTACCTTTTATGATAGCACTGAAGAAATTGAAATACTTAGGAATTAACCTAAGGAAGTGAAAGACCTTTTCAAAGAAGAGTACAGTACTGTGAAAAAAGATATCCTAGAGGATTTCAGAAAATGGAAAAATATTACCTGCTCCTAGATAGGAAGAATCAACATTGTGAAGATGGCCATACTCCCTAAATTGTTTCACAGATTTAGGACAATTTTTCGTTTTTTTCCCCCTAGTTTTCTAAAAAAGTTATTGTTATTGCCATCCAAAACGAGCTTTTAAACATTTTTCTCCCAATTATGGTCCCCTTGCTAAATCTTCATACCCAAAATGTAGCTGGATATCTGTTTGTGTGCTATGATTCTTTTGAAGGCTGCTCTTTAACATAGCTCGTGGGACTTCCTCTGTGATAGGTCTCTTACTTCCTTTTCTAGCGTTGGCTGTTTGTCTCTTGAACCCATGTGCACGCCACTAGTGATTTGGACAAATGTGTGGTGATGTCAATTTCATTTTCATATTTACCCTTCTATGTCTGAAACTCCCACTTTCTGGCTCTTCATCTTCCTCCAAAAAGGATAATCCTTGTTCAGTCTTTAGGTGGAAGCCAGCCTTGCATTTTTCTAGGAAGCCTATATCAATATAGAACCCCTAGTTTATGTTCCATATAATATCCTAACACAGTTACTTTACAGTTCTTTTTATTCTCCTTACCCCCACTAGAAAGAGGCTCTATAAATCTATTATTTTATGTCTTATCTAGTGCTTATCTATAATCCTTAGTACAATGCTCAATGCATAACTAGGTATTCCACTGATATTTACTTATTGAATAAATGAGTGAATACATACTGTATGCTTTGTCCCTTTCTCATAAAAGTATTCTTCACATGACAGGGTCGTAGTTATAGATTCCTTAGTCTTTACTTCTGGTTACATATCCAGATATCATAATGGAAAAGATCAAATATTTGCTGCAGGAGTTGGCCGGCTGTGACTCTTACACCAGGTCTGGCTTGCCAACTGTTTTATAAATAAAATTTTATTGAAGTACAGTCACACCAATTTCTATACAAACTTGTGGCTTTATTTCCACAATGGTAGTGTTGAGTTACTATGACAGAGTTGAGTTACTATGACAGACACATACGTTCCATGCAGGCTAAAATGTTTACTTTCTGGCCCTTTACAGAAAAATTTGTTAGCACAGGTCTACAGCCTTCTCTTATTTAAATGGGAGAAACCTGGGCTACCATATTGGAGTTGTTATTGTAGGTTATGTACTAGACTTATCTGAGGTCAGAAATGAGCTTTGAAATCTTTATAACTTAGTGTTATTTATCACTCTTGTATATTCCTACATTTCTTAGGCAACTTTCCAGAAGTCTGCTCCCCATATAGTGGTTCAGCGATCCAGATAGCTTCCATCTTTTGTTCTGCCCTGTCTTCTTGACCGAGGGAGAGGAAGGTGGAAGACCTGCAGGTAATGGAGTTCAAAGGAACCCCATTACCTCTGTTCATCTCAGTTATATGTCCCCACCTAGGGAAGGGGTGTTGGAAGGTGAGGAAGAGCACCTACGCGTTTGATGAATAGTAAGCATCCCTGTCACAGAAAGATTGCCTGAAAATGATTAAAAATACTTGGGGAGAATTTTAACCTAACATTTTCATTATCAGTAATTTTGCAAATGTACTCCCTCATACACTGCATTATAATTATGCTTTTTATTTTACAGGTACCATGTCCAAAGTATCAAAATACCATTAAGAGTAAATATAAGGAATTTTTCAAATAAGAAAATTTAAAACCATTTTCTTTTAAAGTTAGGGTCTGCTGATTCTTAAATGGATGACTTCATTTTAAAATATTCAAGTGACACAATTCTTCAAGAATATATCATGAAAGCTAGCTGAAATGCAGCATCATTTTAAATGGCCCCAAAGACCTCTCAGACACACAAGGATCCATTAGGAACACTCTTTCTATTTACATTGAAAATTACCCTTTCAACTCGGTATGTTTTAGAGGGATGATTTTTAAGTTTTTTTCCTCCCACTTTTGTCTGTTTTAAGCAATGGGACATTTTCAACAAATGAAATGCTGAGAGCAAACTGCTTTATAAAATACAGAAGAGGAGGCTGCTGCTGTCCCAGAGAAGTGGCTGTCTACAGGTCTCTTCTCGTTACTCCCCTCTACCCCTACCTGAATGAACCATGGCAGTGTCTTTGAGCCACTGCTCTGAGTCCACTAGAGGTCAAAATTTTACATTGTGGATCTACAGATTTCAGGACTCAAGGAAATTTAAGGATCATCTATGCTGATTCTACTTTTAGTGGTTGTTGCTTTTTAAATTTATTGGAAGTATAGAACAATCATCCTGTGTGACAGATCTATAAAAGGAGGGAATGTCAACCAAAAATAACTAAAAGATGTTGAAGATGTTATTTATTCTTACAGTGAAGATAGATAACTAATTTTTGTCAAGATATATTATGAAGGGCATTTTCCAATTCATGCTTCTTAATTTCTATTTTTAAATAACATCAAACTACCCAGGAACCAGACACCTAAACTACATTCAAGGTCTTGAAAATAATTTACTTTATTCCTTTCTGAATTAATCACTATTCTGAACCCGTTGTTCATATTTCCTTTTTATAAAGTTTCTTTCTCTCTTCCTTTCTGTTTCCCTCACTCTTTCCCATTACATTTCTTTCTTTCTTTCTTTTTTCTGGTGTTAGGGATTGAACCCATGGCTTTTGACATGCTAAGCACCTGCTTCACCACTGAGATATATTTCTCTGTCTTTGTGACTGTCTTGCTCTTAGTCTCTCTTTTTCTATGCTTTTTTAAAAGTAAAAAATAGGATATCAATCTATTTATAATCTCTTAAAATTTTTTTGTATTTCAGTGTTATATTACTAAGAATCATTCATACTGTTTCTTGCTATAGTAGTTAATTTATTCTGACTTCTCTGTAAAAGTCAATTGTATCAGTATAACAGTTTATCTATCTACTCTCCAGGCAAAGGAAATATAGTTTGCATCTGTGTTCCTCATGTAGAATATAGTGATGGCTGTGTATACTCTTTTATGTGCCTCTCTCTGCACAAGTGCCAACGTTTATTTTGGGTAGTTACATAGGAGCTCAATTATTAGGTCATAGAACATGTGAGCTCAGTTTTAGAAGCAACGTTAAACTGTTTTCTGTCTGTTTAGCCAACGTTTCCTACCTTTTCTTTTGAAATAGTTTCTGCCTACTTCTGTTCCTGCCGTCTCCGTTCCATCCCCTGTACTGAGACCTGCATTACATCTCTTGTGAAGCTGGCTGACTTTAGAAACAGGTTGGATCAGTCATATACCTTTACCTTAGGTCTTCATTGGTCTGGTTAGAAGTTGCTGCTGCTGATGCGATCCTAGTAACATTGTCAGGGCCTCTGCAGATTTAGTCTTCTCATTGCTGAGTTCTGTGCATTTGCTGTGTTGATTTTCCAAGCGGTTCAGTCTTGACAGTTCCTTGGCATATCTTCTTACCTTCTGCTTCCAAGATCCTTAGCTTGACACTAACTGTTAAGGAAAGTAACTCTAGGAACCCCTTGATCTCCAGACCTCTGGTCCTTCTTCACCTCAGGCAGCAGAGAGATCCTTAAAGCAAAGATGACAGCCTCCAAATAGTATACAATACAGACCATGGTGGGAACACTAATGAGGGATCCGGGACCCAAGAGTGCTATAACACTACCTGGGCTCTGGAGATCTGATGGTGGATAGTCTCTGCTCGTAGGGCTGCTCCCAGATCTTTCAATTTCTAGATGAAAATAGGGATCTAAATTCTCTACTTGAATCTGTTGACTTTAGAGTGTCAACTGTATTTGCTAATAACACTGTGTAGATCAAACAAAATAGATGGGACCTGGACTCAGCCCACTGAACATTGATTTGCAAACCTTGGCCCATTTGTCTTTTGCTTTGCTGTTGGCTTCTCTGGTTGTCTGGGACAGGAAGTCACCCTCCTTGGAAAGATGCTGCATTACTTCTCTCAGGTTAACTTTGCAGGTGATCTGATACTGAAGGCGGACAGGATAATATCTGATTACTTCATCTTTTAACTTCACTGTTTACCATAAGTGTGTCTATCAGATGCTAGTGCTTAGTAAGCTAACTTGTTTTGATAAGTTTAATATAACAGAAATGCTACAAGGAAGGACTTTTTAACTATTGAAAAAGTATGTCTGACAAGAGACTGTGTATTTCACCATTCAGTGCTTCTTCCATGTGTTTTCACTCAAAAGGATCTCTATGAGCTCTTGCTCTGATTTTCATCAGATGACCTCGACATCAGCAGGTGCTGGATTCCCTCCACCCCACCTTATTATAACTTTCTTATTATAACTGCTGCCAAAAGCAGTTTTTTGATTTATTGAGAAAATCTCCGACCATCTACCACCTTAGAAATAGTGTCCCGTGATTCGTGGAATCTAGGCTACTGACCATTTAAAGCAGGGCTTTCTTGAAGCAGAAAACCTTTGCTTTCCTTGCAATTATTTGGCACAATTTAGGGGTGGATGTGATCAGTAGTAAGTCAGGGAATTAAGAATGCACCTCATAAATCATAGATTTTTTTTCTTGATTCTTGAGTCCGTAGTGAACTCGGTATTTTCTGAGTTGAGTCTGCTTCTCTGCCAAATATAGGATTATAGGTGAGATTGCTAAAATCCAGTGGAATCTGTTAGAACAAGGCACACAGGACCATGGGTTTCATCCCCGCATCCACCTTGCAAATGTGTAGTCTCAGATTTAAGAAAGCTTAGATGACTGAACAAATACTTCAGCACCAGAGAAAAATGGAACTCATTCCACAGGTCCTGCTGGATGTGGCAGGTGAGGTCGTCTGTGGTGGGAGTTGGCATCTGTGCCACCTGCATGCGGGAGGCTGCGTATGTCCCTTGAAATTTCATGGCACATGTAACATAGGGCACATGAGGTTAAATAACCAATGGAAATTGTAGCGGCTTCCAAGAAATACAGCAAAAAAAGAGCCTTCTAGCTAAGGGGGTTTGGGTGGAATTCTCGTGGCCAAGTTGGAACTCTTTTTGGACTAGGCAGAATGCTGTGGTGTGCTTCCGGGTTTGCAGCAAGTCACACCCATGCATGTTAGCACAGTGCTGTCTTCTCATGCAGCATGGGTGGAAGGGGAGAGAGGACTGATTGTCCCTGGGCCTGGGATTGTGGATACTTGTGCTAGAGCAGTCTATACACCCTGTACATCTGCATACTTAGTTGCCTATTTCCCTAGCGTTTTCCTGTGGAAATTTTCATTATGATAGGGTTTTTACGTGTACTTATTGCTTTAAGACTAATTAAAAATTATATTTCATCCCGAAAAACTTCAAAGAAAGTACTGAGAATCAAACGAGTGAACAACCATAGACATGTAGTGTGCTACATAGACATGTAATTTGCTATAATTTGTTCCATCATTTTTTTGCTCTTTTTAAAATAATTTTTCTTTGCTCTTATTTTATCCTCATAAATTTTTCTAAAATAATGATAGTTTTATACATACACACAACACTACAATCACTCTAATTAAGTTGCACTATTATTCCTTAGGATTATCTAATACTTGGTCTAAGTTCATATTTCCCAGTGATCCCCACAATGTCTTTGAAGCCCATGTGTTTAGCTCAAGATCCATTGGTGCACAATGCATTTCACTGGGTTATGTTTAAGCCTTCTAGAATCACCACTTCCCATCCATGCTGTGTTGTGTGTCCACATATGATTTGTTGATGAGATAAGCCAGTTGGTCCGTACCACTGTGTTTCATCTTCTGTATTTGTCTGATTTTCCAGGATGAGTTTTAAGGCTTTGCATTTGGAATTGCACAGGGAGCATGGCCTGGAGGCTGGCGGTGAATAGGAACCCCAGCCACAGAGGGCCTTTGATGATGATTGTACACAGAGCTAACGGGAGTCTTCTACATTCCATGTACTGCTCCAAAGGCTGACAGCAAAGAGAGTCATGTTACTATACAGGTCCACTGTCATTTCTAAAATAACAAGGGGTTATTCTTTTTCTCTTAGGCCACAGCACAGAGATTAAGTATGTAATGATCCTATGTGGTATAGTATGCCCCGAATACAATTAGATAAATCCAGACAAGAGGCAGAAAAATGAAAGAGATCTGAAGCTAGGAGGAGGTCATTTTGCTTTTACTTTCCTAAGTGTTCCCATTTCTCTTGGCAACTGAGAGCACAGATTTGAAATAAAGAATTACAGAGGACTAAGTACCTTGAGAGAAACAGAGATCGGATTTCAAGATAAGACTGGGGAAGATGGCTGCCACAGACAGGGGTTTAGTGTGGGCAGGCACAGGGCACAGTGCACTGCTTTGAATCAGGAGTGTTCTTCCCTCTCCTGCTCTCAGAGGTGTGGCTTTGCAAGGGTGGTCGGATCACGGGGGTGCTGTGCTAATGGCACCCCTACAGACTCACGCAGCAGCCAAGTGAACTGTAGACGCTGGGGCCTGGTTAGAGGTGGGTCCCTTGGGTGTGACCCGGAAGGGTGCATCGCCTTGCTAGGCTCCTCCTTTCTCTCTGTGCTCTCTGGCCATTGTGATAGGAGCAGCTTTTGGCCATGTCAGGCTCTTCCTCCATGCTGCTTCTACCTTGCAGCCTGCCAAGTACAGTCTTAAAGTTCCGAAACCATCAGCCAAAGGAAACCACTCTTCCTCTATATTGTAGGCATTAGGTACTGCATCTCAGCACAGAGGAAAGTGACTATGATAATAAATTTTTTAAGAAAAAAAATTACTGTATTTTTATTTACTTATTGGATATAAGGTCTCACTATGCAATTAAGACTCACAGTGATGCTCCTGTCTCAACCTCTCCAGAGCTGGGATTACAGGCGTGTGCCGTGACACCCAGTTCTAGCGCTAACACGGCATGCAGTACAGACTGAGCCTGGGTCTTTGCAATTGCCAGGCAGGCACTTAGACTGCTTAACTATCTCCGCAGCCTGACAAGGAATTTTAAGTAGGCATGGACCTGAACATTGTTTTCCATTTTGCTGTTCCAACATGGTCAAACTAAATTCCAAGAAAATGCCTTTCTTCCTTTGTGAATTTTTGCTAACGAATGAAGTTGCTAATTGATGTTGTCACGTGACACAAATTTCACTTTCTGCTTTCTCTTCCTGCTGAAATTTTGATAAAGAGTGAAATGGCTAGAAGCATTTAGAAAGATGACAGGAACGAGAGGCTTGGAGAATTACAAAGTTAGATGATGTGTAATTGAACAACAACGAGTAGAACACACAAATCAAGAGTGACCTGAGGTCTGTTAGAGGAGAAACTCACGTGGGTCTGGCCCTGTCTTCAGGACACTGAATGTTCCAAGTCTTAACCATGGCCAGAAGTGGTACTTCCTATTTATCTTTCAGAAAGCTGGCAGCAATTTTTACATTGTGTTCTCTACAGCATCCCTGACCTCTGCGGAATGAGAAGTGATTTTTAGGTTTGCTTTTTTCTTTTTCTTTCTTTCTTTCTTTCTTTCTTTCTTTCTTTCTTTCTTTCTTTCTTTCTCTCTCTCTCTCTCTCTCTCTCTCTCTCTCTTTCTCTCTCTCTTTCTTTTTCACTTAGCATTCACAATGGCAAACCTTTCAGAGAAGGTTCCTTTTCTTCTCACCCTCTGGATAAATGGTAGCTTAGTGCCAAGAAGTAGGTGTTTGGACCAGTTAGGACATTTAATGGGATAAGTGTTAGTGTTAAAATTTTATTTTGGGAAATAATTCTATTCATATATTAGTATCCAAACATGGTGATGGGTTTGGATATGACATACATGAATGTTGTAGCGATATTTTAAATTTTCATCTAAAAAATTCTGTACTGTAGAAATAAAGAAAAAAGCCCCTAGAAAATTCTCAAGAAATAAACAAATGGAAATGCTTATTTTGGACAATAAAATCTGTTTGCCCTTACCACCATTTTGGGTGACACTGGGATGCCATTTGTGCTACTGCCTTCTTTTTTATATTACCATCCCACCACCAGTCACACACATCTGGGTATCCAAGTGTTTAGCAGGGCCCACATGGGAGCTCTGGGATCCTCAGTGTCCACTTGTCTATGGCATCCCATTGAGAATACTTTTGGAAAGCTATTCCATTCTCATTGTGAAGATCTTTGTTCTTTTCTTCACCATGTAAGGAAAAAGTTTCCAAAAATATAGTAGTTCAGTAAGCTCAAGTATCCATGTTTTGGAGTAATAGTATCACTAAACTTTTCTTCTGGAAGGCTAAGAATGTAAATTTACAGACCAAAATTAAAGAAGTAAGAAAAGGGCTATAAGGATAGCCAATATTTTGGCCCTAGCCCTTCAAGATCAGTGAAGACTCAGGGACAGAACAGAACCTGTGTTGTAATATCAGTGGTTTCCCAAATACTCTGTTCAAGGAGATTAAGGGACCACAGAGGACAGTGATTAAAGGTATATAGTGTGCCTAAGGAGAGTCACCTGGAGAGAAAGCATTCTCTCAGGCTTTCATAGGGAGCAAACTGGTCAAGCAATGGCCATGACTCATTCAGATGGCTGACAATGACAACAGTTCTACAAAGCACTGTACATGGTTCCAAAGTAAATCCTGAGGAAAGTTGACTGACCTTGAGAGGTACAAAAATATATGTTTTGCCATACAAGTCTTGCTTTAACTTGCCCTTGACCACCCAGCAGAAAAGTTTATACAAGACACATAAAACTTAAGGGTAGTTTAGTATGCTGAGCTGTAAAAGGCACAAATCAACAGCTTCCAACATTGCCAGTTTTGCCAGTAGCACACTTCAGTTATGGAACATTTGACTATGTATACAACTACCTTCTCTCAGATCAAAGAGAAGAAATGTATTGTACCAATAACCATTAGAAAATTTATCATGTCTATGCCCTGTGCCCTATATAACTATAACGAGGACAACAATATGCATTGTATCAATTATTGTGAATGTTTTACTAACGTGTTTTGAAATTGTTACATTGTAATTTCTTATTAAAAGTAATAAAAATACAGTAGTTCAGATTAATGTGTATGCAAGAGACTAACCAATGGTAGTGCTCAGTAGTTCATCTCTTATAAACCACAGCTCATGCATATGCAAAGGCATCATCAGGATTTCAGGCATGGATTTGATTCCTGGGGGAGCATAATGTACAGTCTTTCATTTACACCCTCTCAGATTTCAACACATGACTTCTATTTTTTTTTTTTTTTCCTGGTTTCAGAACTTTTGTTTGTTTATTTATTTATTTTTATGGCTGGCTCAGCCTGCCCTGAGGGCAGGGCTGGCGCAGCATGTAGTGCTGGGGACTGAACCGTGGTTCCTGCAGCTGCCCAAGCTTTCCTAAGCAGGCGCTTTAGACCATTGAGCCATCCTGCCTGGCCTCACGACTTATATTTTAAACCTGGTTTAAAAACAGGAACTAGTGGAATTTTACATTAACACCAGCAAACTCTATTTTTCTTGTGTCTTGCCATTGCTAGGATATTTAAGAATTCTTTCATTTCTACCCAAGAAAAGGAATCATTTGTCGACCTTGTGACTGACTGTTCTCCAAGTTGGAGAAGAGAGAGACTGCGTGCACTAAGAGTGAAAATCCCTCTCTTTGTGTTCAACTAACAGATGATGTCAGCAACTGTGATCCTCCCCATTCAGATTGAGGCACGTTACTCACTTTTCTAGCCCTGAGACACAACATCTGGCATCCACACTTTAACAGAGGGATGGTTTAGTTAGGCTCAGAGCTTCAGGGGACTCAGTCCCTGGTCAGCTGGCTCCAGAGCAGAAACCTCGTGCAAAAGAGGTGTGGTGAAGCTCAACCGCTTAAATTTATGGTGGCCAGGAAGGAAAACAGGGAACCAGCGATGAAGGAGTAACCAAGGTCACACCTCCATGACTCACCCAGACATACCCAAAGTGCAATCCACCAATCCTATTGGTGGTTCCCTAGCCAATCAGATTGGAAATTAAGCTTCATGGCTCAAGGCACATCTTCTACTTTGCCTCCTGCAGTGTTAACAATGAACATTTTTCACTGGGAAAAACAAACAAACAAACAAACAAAAACAATGAACATTTTTCCCATCATTATTTAATGAAGGCAAGATTAATAGTGAATAGATTGTTCAGTTATTTCTTAGAACAGTTAATGATATGTAATGTGAGCCTCATATATAATTTAAATTTTCTGGCAGTCATATTAAAAAAGAAACAAGTAACATACGTTTTTAATAATTGTTTTCTTTAATCTAATATGCCAAATGTAATTATCTTTTTTTTAAACTTTATTTATTTATGTTATGGCTGGCTCAGCCTGCCCTGGGGGTGAAGCTAGTGCCACATGTGTTGCCCGAGATCAAACCACGGTCCCTGTGGCTGCCTAGGCTTGCCTAAGCAGGCACTTAGGACCACTGAGCTATCTTGCCAGCCCATAATTACCATTTAACACACAAACAATATAAATAATGAGATATCTTATATCCTTTTTACTTTTTTGTACTTAGTCTTGGAATCTAGGGCCTATTTCAGAATTACAGTACATCTCTTTATAATAGGTGCACTTTGAATATTCACTAGCTAAGTATGACTGGTGTTCATCACATTTCCAAGCCTTAGCAAATTTCTGAGTAAGAAGAGGATGAAACTCTGAGTTTGTACTTAGTGTCAATTAGACCATCTTCTTCATAAAAATATTGAAATCTACTCTTATAATTTTTTTCCCTAATTCTGCTTTTCTGCTATCACTCTCCAATTCAGTAATTGTCCCTCATGGGCTTACAATAAAGGGCTGCTAAAGATTTAAAAAGTGTATTTAAGTTAAAAAATCATTGCAATAAAGACACATTACCATGAATGCCCCTCAGAATACTCCACCTCACTTCAGAAACGTTAGTTGCATCCTCCCTGCCACTCTTTCTGCAACCATTCTGGAAATCTTCTTTCATGAGTGTCTTTATGACATGTGATAAAAACTATGGTGAATACTGGTGCCAAGTGCCAACCAGAAAAAAACTAGGCTCATAAAAGCTATGCTGTGTCCTTTTCCACGTTACTAACTGACTCTGGTGCTGTGACAGTTGGGGCTCTTATTCAAACTCAAGATGACCATGAAAGGTAAACACTGTGAATCAGCTCAGGGCATGGAGAAATCTGTGGCAGTGCAGCTAATGACATGAAGGAGGACTTCCGGAACTGCTTCCTGAACTGGCAAATACTGTGGCCTAAGTGGGTTTGAAGTGGGAGAAAACAAATTGTAGGGGATTCATGGCAAAATATTTTCTACTGCAGCATTTTTTGAGAAATTATTTTTAAAAATACACTCAGCTGTATGCCACACTGATGTTTCAACACCACCACCCAGTTGTCTGTGCCAGGCAGGGACTCACTCCAACGCTTCCTGTCTGTCACTTCTACGTCCATCCTCTAAACATCTAAGCTGAGCTTAGTTCTAGTTCCAAAGTGAGTCTGCGATCACACATGTCCCAGGCTCCCCTACCATACCTTTAGACGGGATGCTCTTCAGGACTGCTGCCAGCGCCTCTCCTCGGCTTCCCACACCCCTGGAGATGTTCCCTAGTCAAAAGCAAAGCTGAGTGTACTACTCTCTCATCTAAGTCATCTGACAACTCACTAGGCTTTTAGCTGAGGTTCCAAAATCTTGCGATCCACACAAGGTCTTTTGATGTGCCTTCTACCTACATATTACTCCTTCATCTTTGCTCTGCCGTGCTCTTCTCCCTTCTGTGTTAAGATGTATCACACTCTCTTACTCTCACTTCCTATGCCTGGTGCCCTCTCTCTTTCTTTATCTACCCTGTTTCCCTCACTCCTTCTCAATGTCATTTTCTAAGGCACCCGACGTTAACTTCTTGAGCTTCCTTCTATGTATTCTTACAGCATCTATTATGTCTTCTTCCTACTACTTATAACAATTTAATTTTGTGATTATTTGTGTAATTCTAGTAGACTATTTGTATAGACCAATATAACTTTCCTGAGAAAAGAGAAACGCATTCCCCTTGTGTATCCCCTTTATGTCTGTGATAGTAGCCTGGGCTTGGCACATAGTGAGCATTCCGTATTTCCCAGCCAAATCTGCAACTGCATGGTCCCAGCCTATATTCTTTGTAGTTTTGGCTTCTACAGATTGTTTAAAGGCTTGATTGTCTAAGTGGACTAGCTTTTGCATTTTTAAAAATTTTGTACAGTGTCCACAGGAAAACCACCATAAATCGGATTTACATAGATTCTCCTGGTTGCAGCTTCCCAAGCACTGGGATTACAGGCGTGTGCCACTATGTCCAGTCCTGATCCACCGTCTCAGCATGCCCCGGGGGCGGGGCTGGCGCGGCACACCAGGGACCAAATCCCAGTGACTGTACTCTTCCTAAGCAGGCACTTTAGTCTACTGATCTATCTGGACAGCCCTGTACTAGTTTTTCCCATTGTGAGGATTTTTAGGGTACATTTTCTAAGTTATTCCATTGTACTGACAAAAGCAAAAAAATCCTGAAAATAACAAAGGGAGAGGACATGGAACCAAAAAAAAAAAAAAAAAAATATATATATATATATATATATATATATATATATATATATATATATATATATTTGGACTTTTAGTCTTTTAGTCATCCTCCTGTCTCAGCCCCCTAGCACTGGGATTACAGGGCCAGCATGGAATGTAGTACTGGGGATTGAATCTGGGTCCTTATGCTTGCCAGGCAGGTGTGTTGACCACCAAGCTATCTCTTCAGCCCTCCAAAAGTATATATTGACACAAACACTTTGAAAACAGTTTGGAATAATAAACTTAAACTACAATGAGTGGTACAAGGGACCAGTACTAAAAGCATGCTTATTTAGCAGGGCTAACTGGCAACATAATTTTCTGAAGACCTTGCACAAGTTTCCTGGGTTGATTGGTTGACCATATTAGTCAAGATTTTACTAGAGGAACAGATATTAATATAAGGAACAGATATAATACAAGATGTACAAATGTTTAAGAAATTACAAGACTGGATCACAATGGTTAACTGCAGAGTCGGATGACGAAGTGAGCAGAGAGCATCTGCACTTGAGACTGAAGGATTCATTCTCAAGGTCTAAAGCTCACTGCAGTGTTTTATGCAAGTCTCTATCAGTCAGCTGACGATAGAAGGCTGAAGGATCCAAACCAGAGGCTGAATAGTCTGTAATGGAAGCCAGGAGATGATGTACAAGCTGACTGTGAAGACAGAAGTTGCTCCAAGCAAGTGGAAAACCAAATCTTTCCTCAACCCCTTTATACACTCTTTTTGTGAGGAGTCATTCTGGGGCAGGCCCTCCATGCGCTAGGGCAGGCCCTTCTCACCCTGTGGGGTGGGGCCCCCATGGCCAAGAGTGTGGAACCACCCAGCCAAATTGATGCAATGTATTGACCACTAACTACACTACACTGACCTCTCCTGCTAGGGAGATTGAACACTCCGCAGTAGTAACATCCAGGTGAGTGAGAGCACCTGCTTTTTGCTCCATCCAGGGCCTCTATTCCTGCCATCATAATTATTGCACTCCAATGCATATTGTTCTGGTACTATTGTGCTGTATGGTGGTTAAGCTTAGTTGTGTCAAGCTGATTGGCTTGGGAGATTCAAGCAACATCTGGGTATGTCTGTGTGGGTCATGAGGGCAGAACCAGGGGACTTCTATCTAGATGCTCACCTATTTATCTCTAGTACTATTCCAATTATCTGCTTTCCTACTGGATGCCATGAACTCAGCTTCTTCTCTCTGTCTTATCTTTCTGCCACCATGGTTTTGCCTTAGAGCCAGGTGACTGTGGAATTAGCCCTTGAAGTCATGAGTCAAACG
This sequence comes from Myocastor coypus, assembly GCA_004027025.1. Taxonomy (NCBI): domain Eukaryota; kingdom Metazoa; phylum Chordata; class Mammalia; order Rodentia; family Myocastoridae; genus Myocastor; species Myocastor coypus. The sequence goes on along the minus strand of PVJA010000217.1, from coordinate 58,832 downwards.
AAACCTCTCTCCCTTGAAGTTGTGAGTGTCATTGTGTATTGTGCCTCAACAACAAGATGCATATGCTAGAACAGAAGCTAAGCTATTCTGTGTTTGGTGACTGCTTTCTCTATGAGATATTCATCCTCTGTTGAGTCCTAATGTGCTAGAAACATCTGCATGATGTTGAACTTCCAGAGTTCCACCTGCAGCTAAGCCTCTATCCTAGATCTTCTCATCCCTAATGACTCAGTCTTTCTTCTTCCATAGAACTCTGAATGACACTTTAGTTCTTGTATCTGCTAATAGCTGGTCACTTCCTTTCCATATAAAGAATGCCTAGGTAGAACATCTGGAGGTTCTTTGATTGGGAAGATTTTTCTTCTTTGTTTTCATTTGGGGTCAGCTCTGAGTAGATCTGGTCATTTTTTAGTCACACTATTATACTGAGCTGACTCACTGATGAACTATTTTTCCTTTCTCTTGCCTGTCACTAAGGCCTCTCTGTGTGATCATATGTATAATTTGATAAGCTGCAGATGACGTGGCTTCAGGGTCATGGAATTCGTGTGTACTCCATGGCCTTATTTAGATCTTATGAGCTACTGCCAGACCTGCCTGACTGTGATTTGGTGCACTGGGTAGAACTCAGTTCATGCTGGTCATCTCTTATGGTAGGGTAATTGATGCCCTGTGGTACTTACTTGGTCTCTTCCAGGGCTTAATAGTATCCCAGGAGATAGTTTGTGAGTAGCATGTTATTTCCTGGAGATAGCATGGCCATTTCCAGATCCTATGGGACTGATTATGTTGTATGCTCCTATTGTTTGTTTTTGTAAAATACATAGGGTGTCTTTTCATACCATGGAAATCTCAAAAAAAAAAAAAATGTGTATACCAGATCAGGCCTGTTCTATCACAGCCTTTGCCGGAGCAGAGCTTTCTGTCCCACTCCACGCTGACACTGTGGACTGAGTCTAATCCGTGTAAATGGACATTGCTTCTGTCCCTCCTCATTGATGAGAGTGGAAAATTGCCTTTGCCAGCTCAGTGGCTGCACGTCCAGGCCATGTGTGCTAGTCTGCACTAGCAAGGGTACAGAGGTCCAGCCACCGCAGCTGAGGAACTTGGCCTTAAAATGTTATAGATTTAGTTTCTTTAATAATTAATACACTGTTGAGATTTTTCTAAATCTCTTTTGAGGCTGTTTGGATAGCTTATTCTTTACTAGAACAATGTCCATTTCATTTAAAGGAGTTCATAAAATTTTCATTCATTTCATAGTGCCTAAGTTGTATCTCTTTTTTATTCCAAGTAATATTTGTGTTTTCTATCTATTTTTCTCACTCTCTTTGGCCAGAAATGTACCAATTTTATTAGCTTTTCACAAAGAGCCAATATTTGGATTTGTTTAGCCCTTCCACTGTATTTTTGCTTTGTGTTTTATTAATTTTTTCATCTTTATTATTTTGCTTTTTAAAGTTTATTTTTCCCGCTTGTCTTTCTTCCTAGTGTATTAAATTGGATGCTTGGCTCATTAATTTTTCATACTTTCCTTTTATTAAAAATATTTAATTATGTATATGTTTTACATTGGATTTTTATCATATATATATGTATTTATATGTTTTAGTTGTAAAAGCAAAAAATCTTTGTCTAGCTGTATCTTCTGAGTTTTAACTAGTGTATTTTTGCTATTGTTCAGTTATTCATATTTTTTTATTTTGTTCTATAAGCAATGTGTAATTTAGAAATGTTTTTTAATTTTAATTGTATATATTTCCCTGATAATTCTTTTAGCTCTATATTAATTTAAATAATTTGCTGCCAGTTAACTCAATTCATCAGAGAGTAACTGTGAAATTTTCTAGGATCTATTTTATAATCCACATATAGTTTATTTTTAAATGTACTTTCTCAAGTTAAATGCATTGCCTCCTAGATTCACCTTATATCATGATTGTTCAAATTTTTATACCTCTACTGATTTATTCTTTAGGGTATTAGTTACTGATGAGTTGTATTAAATTGTCCACTATCATGTGAATTTGCTCCATTTCTGTATTATATATATATATATATATATATATATATATATATATATATATATATAATTTAAAAATACGAAGAACTGAACAATAGCAAAAATACACTAGTTAAAACTCAGGAGATACAAGAATAGTTTTTGCTTTTACATATATATATATGTATGTATATATTACTGTCTTAATTTTTTTTTGTCTTACACTGTTAACACTTTGCCAGTTTTTAAATCAGCATTGTACTGAAACAGGTTTCTTAAATTCCATACTAAGTTTTTGCCTGTTATGATCAAAAATTGGAGAAAAAGAAGGGCTATGAGGATAGCCAATATTTTGGCCCTAGCCCTTCAAAGTCAGGAAGGACTTAGGACATAAGAGAACCTGTGCTGTAATATCCTATAATTCAGAAATGTCTTAAATTTTCTGGTCAAGGAGATTATGGGACCTCAGAGGAAAGGGATAAATGAACTATAGTGTGTCTAAGGAGAGTCACTCAGAGAAAAACATTCTCTCAGGCTTTCACAGAAAGCAAACTGGTCAAGCAATGGCTGTGACTCATCCCGAAGGCTGACACTGACAACAGTTCTACAAAGTACCGCACATGGTTCCAAAGTTAATCCTGAGGGTATGTGACCTTGGAAGATACAAAAGATGAATGTTTTGTTATACAGGTCTTGCTTTGACTTGCCCTTGATCATCCAGCAAAAAACCTTAATTATGAGGCATGAAACGCAGAGCTACATTGATGAGATGAGCTGTAGGAGGCTTGGATCAATAGCCTCCAACACTGCAAGTTTAACTGGTGGCCCACTGCAACTGTGGGCTGTATATACGTCCGCTTCCTCTTAATTCAAAGAGAACTTTTTTTTTTTTTCTTTCCTTAGCAACATCAATAGGAAGGCAGGTCATGCCCACACACTGTGCTCTGTATAACTATTGTGAGGAAAATATAGCATGTGTCAACTGTTAAAAAAAGAAAGAGAAAAAAATTAATGTTTATTGAAAGTGTTAATGTTTAACTGTTTGATCAGTCTTATACACCGATATCTATTAATCTAAACTGATCCAATGATGAAAATATGTAACATAACCATTGTTAAATTTAAAAAATTAATTTAAAAAAATATGTATTCTTTGCAAATGAATTGAAGTTTTATTTTATTTTTAATCCAGTCTGATGGTATGTGTCTTTTAATAAAAGGAATGCCAGTTCACCAAGTTGTTATGGTCTGTGTCTAGTTTTCCCCTGAAATCTTCATGCAGTCATGGGGTGAGGATTTCTAGAGTTTGAGATTAACTCGTGATCCACTAGGATTATAGGTTTTAGTGCTGCTGGAATTATAGGTGTGAGTACTACACCCAGCCTGAGACATATAGTCTGAATGCACCTTGAGAGAAACAGACTTCCTCTCTGTTGCCATTATTGCTGCTACTCCTTTAGATCTCTGTTCTTTGCCATCACCATGAAAGGTTGCTGTCTGCCCTGTGCCACTCTGCCTGGGAGCCAACCAAGTATGGACCGAAACCTCCAGAAACTGTGAGCTAAATAAACTTTTCCTTCCTTCATTTTGACTATCAGGTATTTGTCTCAGCAATGACAGCAGAGTAAATGAGACACAAATCTATTTATGTTGGCTGTGATTAACGTTATATTTAAATTTATTTCTGTCATTCTGTAATGGTTTGGACTCAAGTGTTGCCCTGGATTTGTCCGCATTTCTTGGTGCAAAAGATACTCAGTTTTATGTGTGATGTAACTCATGCAATGAACAGTGAGGGGAAAAGTGCATTATCCTTATCATACAGGCAAGGAAACTGAGGCTCAGAGACTAAAGAAGACAACATCTGAACAACTAGTGAGGGACAGAAATGGTCATCGTACTCAGTTTTCTATTGCTCTGATACCCTTGCTTGGTTCACAGGGACGTGAACTAATAAATATTCAATGATGGGTGGACTCTCTTAAAATTGACCTCAAATGTAATGAATTATCCTTTGAAGATATGGGTATCCCATCACTGGATATTTCCAGGCAAAGATGATGCGGTCATATAGTACGACTATTACCCTGAGGACAACCTTGGAGCAGGAAGTTGTTTCTTACGACAGTGGCTTGGGTTACATGATCATTCAAGTCTATTTCAGTTTCCATCAGTCCCTAGAAACTATCAGTGCTTAGCAAATATATGATTTTCAAAAGTCTCCCTCTTTCTGAAAGTAGACTACGCTCAGTGGGAACTTGTTATTGCTTCTCAGCCCTCTTCATTTGCTGTAACATTGGGCGACATATCCAAGAGGAGCCTTAGTATGGTGCTGTTTGATGATTCCGTGCTGAAAGTCTATTTGGCTTGTTTAGAGAAGAGAAAAACAAATCATGTGTGCTTCCTGGAGTGAAAACATGAGTGCACCGGAAGGCTTCTTTATCTGTACGCTGGAGCCAAGAAATGCAACAGCTGACAGGTTCTTAATTGCATATTCCTATCACATTAACAACTTTAATAAGTTCATTATACATTTTAAACACAATTCATAGTTTTGGAATGTAATATTTTACATATAACCTTTTAGTAAATATTTGGAATTTGGGTTGCAGGGGGACCCGGTCCATTCTTCCCTGCTTTGGTGACACTTTTTACCTGTAAAGGCCAGGAGTCCACAAGAATGAAAAACTAATCAATGCCTATCAACAATAATCTTAGCAAGCAGATCCTTCTGTAGACCCTGTCTTCTTCTTTTTTTTTTTTTTTTTTTTTTTTATCATCACTGCTACTCCTTCAGTAACTGCCCCTTTCTTGGAAAGTCCAGTTAAAAATATGGCACTCTCAGAAGGCTCATTTACCCACACATACTGCCCTGCACTGTATCTCTCTGGGTATCCAGTAGTGGTGGCTGAAATAAGGCTTTAGATAGTCTTAATTTCTGTTTCGAGTAGTTCTTTAAAACCTTGTGAAAACAGTCTGTAGGGCGCTTCCTGTAGCATCTCTCCATGGTGTGTAGGAGCGTGGTCAGCACAGTAGTGCTCTTGTGTGTGAAGGACATGTTCCAGCATTAGAGTGAAGACAAATGTTAGAAAAAACCTTTGTATATGAATCACTTAAAAGTAAGGAAGTTCTAAATATTACATTTAAAAAATCAGACCCACGACAGACTGGAAAAGCTGGTTAGTATGGAGTTTAAACAGTGGAACACCCTGCTTCAGCAGATGGGGTGCCAGTGTTTTCTGTGCACAACTTGAGTATACTTGGGCCTGGGGCCTTGTGGGTCCCTGTCTGGGTAGGTTTCTTTAAGCTTTTCCTATGGAAAAAACAACTACTCAATCCAGAATTTTTTCACCTTTGCTGGGAAGCCTTCTTTATCCAAGAATAACCAATATCCTTCTTCTATGGTTTCCATAGTACTTGGAATATTTGCCTGTAATATATTTTTAAATTCATATCGAACACAAAAGTCTCAGTGATTCTTCTGCTTCTAGCCCTTTTGCTAGGCTCTGTTTCATCCAGCTTTCTAGCTAGGTGTCTCTGTGGTGCCCATACAGAGTTGGTGTTCAGTAGTTTGACATTTTTGCCAGTGTTTTCTTGACTAGCATGAATATCCCTCAAAAAACTTGTCCTTTTACTGTTTTCTGAAGTACCTAGAACCTGAGGTCTCACATGCAACCATTTAGCTATGACAATCTGGCCGCGTGATCTGGCTTTTCTCCTTGCTGTCTAAGAAATAGTTCACCTCTGCCCAAGACCTGTCAGGAGAAGTTCTGTTATTGAGAATGATGTGATGGCTACGTGAAAGGCTTGGGGATCGCTTTGTAGATCAATAGACTGATGTCTGCCTCAAGTCTGGATTAGGGCTATTGCTTTGATAGGCCAGTCAGCAAGGATCAAAAGTCAGGAATTCACAGTCTTTCATTCTGTTCTAAAAAAATGGCCGCAATGCTTTGTCAGTAAACAAGAACCTTCCAGGGCTGAGTGTGAGAGGAAAGGAGCCTAGAGCTCGGGAGGTTTGCACTTCTCTTAGCTTCCATGGTGAACTGGATTGTGCAGGCTCCTAACTGCAGGTCTGGTAGGACCCTAGGAATGAAAGCTAGGCAAGGCACAGTGCTCATTAGCAGGTGACAGTCACCTTACCCTGTTGGTGGGAGAACAGAAGTATATATTGGTACAATCTTTCTGCAGTGCAGTTTTGTGATACATAGAAAGGATCTTACAGGTATTTGTGCTGTCTTTTCTCAACAGTGTTACTTGTATGGATCTTTCTTAATGAGTTAATCTAACAAATGTCTCAAGATATCTAGTTGTATAGGACATTTACTTAGAAGTAACATAAAGATCATAATCTACAAATAGGCAGCCATTCAAATTGGTTCAACTGTCACAAAGCACTTTCACATAGGCATTTAAATAATTTTTCAGAGAGAGGGAAAGAGGTGGATGATGTGCTGGCAAGTTTTATACATACAGTTATCTCTGAGGTCATAGGATTTGACTGAGTTTTGTAAAGCACACATTTCCACCTGTAGTTTATCCACCATAACTTGTGAGTTCTTACCATAGTGTGATGTTTAGAAAGTTCTTCCTCTTTGAAATTTGGCAAATATTTACCTATTCTGCTTTAAGGAATTTTTTTAATCATTCTAAAATTTATTTGGAATGCATTTTTGTGAGACTACAAAGAATTATGAGACTGTAAATTGATTTTTTGCTCCAAAATAACTGAACTAATTCTATCCAAAGCATTTCTGGAGTAACTCATTTGTTCACATACTGTCTTTTGACACGGACTTGGCCACATATTAAGCTGCAAAATATACAAGGGTTTATTTCAGGCCTGCTTGTTTGGTTGAACTGATCTATATATTGATTGTTATGTCAACATTATGCCTTTTTAATTATTTAAGGATTAAAATGCAGTTTAATATTAAGTCAGAGTATATTTCCACTGATTTCACTTTTTAAAAAATTATTTATTACACACAATATTTATCATATATAATGCTTATCATTGTGTCCATAATACAAATTAATTCAGAAATAATTGCACTTTTCACTATTTAATCAATCCCTCTACAAGCACGTTTTATCAATTTGTTTAAGTTTTCTTGTGAAGTTATGTTCCATCTCTCAGGGTTTCGCTCAAGTAATTTATCATTTGTAAACATTGTGGATTGAAACTTTGCCTCATTGCATTTTCTCATTGATTATTGATAATATATGGGAAACCAGGAATTTCATAATTAGCTTCTTGGTTTTTTTTTTTTTTTTTTTTCCCCTTGTCTGGTCAGGAATCCTTATCTCTCCCTGATTTAATGAGAGAAGCCTCAGTAATTTGTTGCTCAGAGAAATTGACAATTGGCCTGAAAGTTTAGGAAGGATATTTTATTTCTTAGTTTATTAAGAGATGTAAAAATCAGAAAAGAGTATACAATATTTCCAATGATCTTTTGTGCTTTCATAATTATGTGCTCTTATTTGGTTCAGTGGTGTCATATGTCATGTTACTTATATTAATATTCTTTGTAATGTTAAACAAGTCTTGCATTTCAAGGCAGCTTCCCTACTTAACTGTGTTGGCTTGTCATTTTAACATAATTTCGTTTGATGTGACTGTTGTATTATTATGATGTGCGTTGAAAGAGGAAATATAGTGAAGCAAAGTCATGGCTTTGTGGTCGCACACATTTGAGAAAGGTAGATTAAAACAGTTTAACAACTGTCATTGCCTTAGGCTTCTGGGAGACCTTAGGATGATCACATGAGCTATGATCGCTGGGAGAGCCTTCCTCAGTCAATCCATTATAAATGCTGCTCTTCCTTCAGATCAGGGTGCCGGTTTGCATAGAAGTCTCACTAGTATATACCTTTGGCATCCTGACTTTTCCTAACTTTGTATATTCTAGAATGGCTTATCTGGTATAGACTGTGTAATTCTTGCAAACCTGCAAGGTCTTGCCCCTAGTATTGCCTGGACCTTGGCTCTGTTTGTCACGTTGTTCCCTGATCACATTTGCTGTGTCATCCATGGAGAGTCAGCCTTCCTAGGCTGTGGAATAGAGGTAATTCAATTTTCTAGAAAGTTGTTCACTGTATTGAGACTTCTAAGGCTGTAACTATAGATAAAATTCTCTTTAACTCTTGAAACATTTCTTAGTTACTCATTGATAAAGTGATAGATTATTTGGACCAAATGGATGAGGCAGGAATGCATATGACAATAAATGTGAGCTCTTTTACTACCAACCCTGCTTCTAAAATTTAGATTTTATTATATTTCTGTCAGTCTGAAAACTTATCCCCAAAAAGCCATTTCTTCTTTGTATCTGTGTATCAATCCATTTATTTTATGGTTCAAAATTTTGTGTTTTGTCCTGGAAGTTTGCTTTTTATTTTTTCCTGTTTTCCTCGTAGGTGCTTTTTTTTCCTTCTTGAATTGATCAAATAGTTCATTTAAAACACAATCCTTAGATAATAAATGAAAATATTCACACCTATGAAATTGATTTCAGCCCTCATTTTTCTGATATTTTAGGTACATGGTACACAAAATGAAGCCTACTGAGTGAACATCTAGTGTTTCCCTCCTGCCCTGCCCAGCTGCTGGGTTTCCTCCTGGAGGTAACCACTGTTATCAAGTTCATCTTTCCTTTCAGTGCTACTCTAATGGGCTGGGCTTTTTGCTATGGCCTCATCAGGAATGTGCACATTTTCACTTAGTTATTATTTTCATTATTTTAAAACAGAATGTACTTGCAATTTAATTTTCTCATTGATACAGTAATTAGGAGAGTAGTTTTAGAACACTTATTCACAGGATATTATTTTGTCAATAATTTCCAGTTTTGTGGTAATTAGAGAAAATAGTACAGAATTTTTACCAATTGGATAGTCCTGGTGTTTACTGTTGTTTTGTTTTTTTGTGGTACTGAGGATCAAACCTGGGAACTTGCACTTGCCAGACAGGCATTTTTGCCACTGTGCTAATACCCAACTCAGTCCTGGTGCTTATTACATGATCAACTACATGGTCAATTTTGTTGTAAATATTTCCTACCTATTTAAAATGCATTTTCTAAAAGACATAAAGTATATAATTATTAATTCAGAATAATTATTTATTGTGACTTACTCTATTTATTGTAGAAAATGGTAAATGTCCCTTTCTCAAATTGAAATTCATTCAACTTTTATTTATATTCCTGATACATTTTGCTTTTTGCTTTTTCTTTTTGAGAACAGGATCTTGCTATGTAGCCCATATAGTCCTTGAGCTGGCTGTGTGAGGTGCAGTGACTTCAAACTCATAATTGTCTTGCCTCAGGTTTTTAGAATTAAAGAGTACACAACTCTATTTAGTAAAAATTTTTTTTTTTACATTTTGTACCATCATATTTGGCATGATTGTGTTAAACTTCGATGACAATTTCAAATTGTTTATACCATTTTAATCTCTTTTGATGAGTACCTTAACAACTGTAAATAATATATTTGTGTCTAGCCTCAGTTTAATAACTATGGACCTATATTACCTATTGATTCTTCAATAGGAAAGATTGAGCCAGGGTCAATTATTTATTTATTTAATTAATTAGCTAGTTAGTTAGTTATTAAATGTCTTTAGTACAGGGTCTATAGGGTCTCACTACATAGATTAGACTTGCAGTGATTTTCTTGTTGTCAGCCTCCCAAGCGCTGGAATTACAGGCACCGCCACAATGCCCAATCTCAATCACCATTTTAGCACACCCTTGGGTTGGGAATGGTATGGCAAGCTGGGGATCGAACCCAGGCCACTGTGCTCACCTAAGCAGGTGCTTTAGTACACTGGGTTGCCCCTCAATTATTTATTTGTGCTGCACTTCCTTCTCTTTTTCAAATCGTTTCCAAGTTGTACTTTCTTTCTTAGGCACATAAACTTTCAATTTTTAAAAATAATCCCACGTCTTCATTTACCAGTGCTAACTATGTTTTGAGTATTGTTTAGGATGGTGTTTCAATCAGCTTTCTGTCACTGTAATGGAATACCTGAGGTCATTATAGGAGAACAGTTGTATTGGGCTCAGAGTTTGGAGAGGTCAGTTCATGGCCACCAACCCCAGTGAGTCAGCACAGGGTGCAAGATCTTGTGGCAAAAGCTCCTGCCTTGCGCAGTGTGGAAGAGGATGGTGGAGCTCTACAATCCCTCACTAAGAGCACTGCCCTTAGTGATCTGAACTTTCCTCAGCAGACTCTGCCTCCTGAAGCTTCCATGGACTCCCCAAGCTCTACTCTGGGGCCCAAGCCTTTCACGCTTGGCCTTAGGGAGTCATTTACTATCTAAGCCACGCAAGTGGGAAATGAATTTCCTAACTGAAGAGTCTTTCTAATTCCCTTCCTCTGTTTCATAACTACCATTAGCTACTTTACCACTTTTATGTAGGAAATGTTCAGAGCATTCTGTTTTCTAAAATCTATGCTTTTTAAATAGGCTAATTTTAAAACTCAAAATCTAGTAGCATTTTAATATCATAATCATGTAATTATTCACTGCAAATTTGGTAATAAAATTGGCGATGTGGAGAAATCAGTGCCACTCAACAGATACATACCCTTGAAGGAAAATGTTCCCAAGGTCATGAATCAACTTTTCCAATTTTTAATATTTTATCTATTATTTAGATTCATACCATAACATTAACTGAGTAGTTATTTAGACCTTAGAAAACTTGTTTTGCTTCAGTTTCCAATTATTTTCTTTCTTTCTATACGTTAGAAACATATATACCTTTTAAAGATATTTACCAGTATCTTACATTTGTTGATTGAATGCCCATGTAGCAAGATTTGCCTTATTTCTTGATCTGTCACATATCTGTCATCTTGGTATTTCCCTGTATTTCTTCTATATTAGTAACCAAAAATTTATTAGTCCTACAAATTATTTTTTAAAAATTCCTTTGTCCTACCTGCAGTTGTCTTTTCCCAGAAAGGACGTAGAAAGTCAACTTGGAATTCTTATTTTAATGTCTTTATTTTGTCCTCATATTTCACTGGAGATTTTGCATAGAATTCTAGATTTGAAACAATTTCCTCTTAGCAATTTCAAGTCATTGGTCCTTTGTCTTTTCTCATCGTCTTTAATTGGTCGTCTGATGCTGTTGTGGCTTATATCGAGACACGCCCCCAAGGCCTCATGGGCTCACAGGCAGGGCTTTGGGGAGGTGGCTGCATTCTGGGAGTGTGGTACTGGATTAGTCTGATGATGGGCTTGATGTTGGGAGGAAGGCCTGGTGGGCAGAGGGGGCTCACCGTGGATAAGACACGGATGCTCTATGGCCCTCCTCCCCACTGACCCACTTCCTTCTGCCATGTCCTGAGCAAGACTTCTCTGCCATGCCCACCTGCGATACAACCTGCCTTAGAACCAGCTGACTACAGAATAAAATTGTTACATACTGGGAGAAAAAATAAACCTTTTGTTAAAGATTCTTAAATTGTGGGTGTTCGATGTTGTGTTCTAACAAAGAAAGTAACTGAGACAGATAACAAGCTAATTATTTTTTAAAGATAGGGTCTCTCACTAAATTCAGGCTGACCTCGAACTCACAATGTAATCTAAGCTGGCCTTGAACTTGTAATAATAGACCTGGCTCAGCCTCCCAAATGATGAGATTACAGGCATGTAGCACCATCCCTGGGTTCTTTCCTAGTTTTAGACGTTGTTATTTCTGGGGCTGGGGAGATAGCTCTGGGACACAAGTGCCTCCCTGACAAGTGCAAGATCATCAGTTAGAACCCAGTCTCCACCCCCACAAAAACGAAGTTGTTTTTTCAGTAGACTTTCAAGGGGAAGAAGAGTTCTGTATGAAAAAGCAGTCAACTTCCTCAACTGGAAAATATTATAAATTTTTAAAATACCCATTTGGTTAGCACTTTATTCTATGGAGTATTATAGGGGAAGACAGAAACCAGCTTCTGTTCCATTCCTCTGTTCTCCTTCCACGGATCTCTCTCTCTCTCTCTCTCTCTCTCTCTCTCTCTCTCTCTCTCTCTCTCTCTCTCTCTCTGTTTTCAAAATAAAATTCAGACATTTGTCCACATGTAATCGTTCCATGACTTTGGGTCAAGCTGGGATGTGTCTCACTTTGGTACCTCTTCTCCAGTTCCCTTCGCTGTCTGTATACTACCGTCGGACGTGTTCTTTTCCCTCTGGCACAGATACACCAGTTTAATTCAGTGTTCATTCCACTTACCGTCATCCTTCTCATAACTTGCTTCTCAGTATTCTGGGAGGGTTTTTCAAGCTCCTTCTCTCTATTCTCCTTATGCAGCCCCTAGATCAGCAGTTTCGGCATCTTAACAGCTTGTTAGAAATGTAGAATTTGGGTTGTGTTGCAGACTGAATTAAAATGTAGTTACCAAGATACCTAAGGGACTTACATGGGCACAAAAGTTTGAGAAGCCCTGCTCTACCATAAATTCCATCTTCTTTACTTTTATCCCCCCCCCACCCCTTTTCCCCCTGCATTTAGGACATGGTCTATAGGGTTTCACTATGTAAACTGAACTCGTAGTGATTCTCCCGTTTTCAGCCTTCCATGCAGAATTTCTTTTTTTTTTTTTTTTTTTTTTTAATGGCCAGCTCAGCCTGCCCAAAGGGCAGGGCTAGCGCAGCACGTGGTGCCAGAGATCGAACCGCGGTCCCTGCAGCCGCCCAAGCTTTCCTAAGCAGGTGCTTTAGACCACTGAGTCATCCTGCCGGGCCCCCTTTCAGCCTTCCAAAGTGCTAGAATTACAGGTGCACGCCACCATTCCCAGTCTAAGTCTCGATCTCAGCATGCCCAGTGGGTGGGGCCAGATGGCACGCTGGGAGTAGAACTCCAGCCACTGCCCTCTGCTTAAGCAGGCACCCTTTTCTTTGTGGTTCTAAATGTGCTTTTAAACTTCTGATTACATTTAGAGGTTCCTCATTTTTTCAAATTTTAGCCAATTCTTTTGTTGGCTTATTTTCTATTTACTACATTTTTTGTTAGAGATAGTTACCTATGACACTTATAAGGATAAAAAGTATATTTTAAATTTTAACCTATTATAGGGCTCAACGGGCTAAAGTACCTACTGAAGCAGAGCACAGTGGTCAGGGTTTGATCCCCAGAGTGCTGTGCCGCCCTGAGACAGTGACTGAGACTCAGCGTGGTGGCGCGCACCTGCAATTCCAGGGCATGGGAGGCTGAAAACAGGAGAATCACTATGAGCTGGATCTATGCAGTGAGACCCCGTAGACCCTGTACTAAATACAGAAAATACCTGAATAAATAAATAAATAAATAAATAAATAAATAAATAAATAAATAAATTTTAACCTATTGGAGAAAACTTTTTTTAAGAGAAATCTTTATTTCTAAGAGGCTTTAGAGCATTACTCATTTTTTTCTTTTGCTAGAATATCATTGCTTTTCAGAATCTCACCCTGGGTTCTGTTTCTGTTTCCTCATCCTTAATTGGTGATATATTCAGACTTTGTCTTTGTTAGCAAAAAGACTACAAGGCTTCTTTTTTTTTGCTCTACATACTGCTAGCCTGTTCTATGCAGATGAAAACAAAAAGTTTAATTTCCTATTTTTTCGCCAGTGTTTAACACACACCAATCTACCACAGAGTTAAGTGTTGCAATCACCTCTTAAAACAGTGCTTATATTTTTAAACCCTAAAGCTGCATGTAATTGAAACTATTTAAATAGAGTAAAGCACTAAATGCTCTTTTACTCTTTCACATGCTCTTCCAGAAGGTGATTTCTTTGCTCTTATCCATAAACACTTTTTTGACTCTGTGTATCTTGCTATTAAGGCTTAGATAGACAGAGCTCACGGAACAGGAAGCCTGGTTGGTGTACTAGTCCACGATGGTGGGGAATCATAAAGCCATGACGTCAGATGCTGCTTGCGGTATATCTGATGCTGTAGCCCCCGCTTAGGAAACTTGGCATAACTCTAGTAGCGAAGGGGCCATCAAGGTCTTTTCCCCCATTCTTTGGGAGCACCCCTTCTGTCTGCTTAGGAGGACAAGTTGTGAGATTTGTTGTTGAAGTGAACTGCCCAGCCAGTTGGAATTTTCTTTTTTTAGCCATGACTTTTTCTCAGCTTTGACTTTTTGAAGTTGTGTGTGTGTGTATGTGCATCTGCTTTTTAGATAAGGGGAATGGAGGAATCCACATTGCATACATCTAATTTGTGACCTGCTGCCACAGGAGCGCGAGCCTTTCAGGGAGCTCGATGACCTGGGCCTCTCTGATAGTCCTTTTGATTTTCTCTTGCATTGTTATTGTGTTACTTTGCTTTCCATGTTTTGTATTCATCTTTGTGTCTTTCATCCATCCTAGGGCTGCGCTTGCTCTCACTGAAGTCCTCTTGGATTCCTTCTGAGCATTTCTAACCCACGAATCCTCTATGAGTTTCCCGTTGTCTTCACATCCCAGCCTTCTGTCTATACTGGGAACGACTCGTCACAACCACAGGATGGCCCATTAGATTGTGAACCATTTTCATAATGATAGAAACATGTCTGATTCTATGTTTCCCAGGTGACAGGTGTTCAAATCACACCCGGTAATACACTGGTCTGCTTCATGAAGAAGATAGGTGCGAGCACCTAGCACTCTTTCTTATTCCAAAGGCAAGCCCCAGAAAAGGATAGGTGGATCTTGGAACCCAGACCACTAGGATGGCTGCCCTCTCCGCTTGCTCCTGGTCTCCTGGCGGGGAATTATGCTATCCAGTCCTGTTTCCTGGCACTACGGGTGTGCGGCTCTCAGATTCTGCAGGACAGACTCACTCACCTGCTCACTGGCTCCTCCCTGCCCCACCCCTCATCTACTTTTGGAGGCTTGGCTTATCCTTTTGTCTCCTTTCATTCCATTCTTCCAAATCTCCAGTGAAAGAAGAGATTTCAGCATTAGAAAAACGGGCTGTTGAATTTCCAAATCCAAACTAGACTACATAAATATGTATGAAGCACTAAAACCCTCCTTTGAAGTGTGATTTCCTGGCTAATGGATGCTTCTGGGCTGACTTTTTATTTTTCCCCTCCATTAAGTGTTATTCAGATCAACTTGGTTTCTGGATAAACTTAAGGACCTTATGATTAACAACCATTAACATTGCTGTAACACTGGGTATAGCAATAATAATGCCTTCTAAATTTTTCTACACCATATCTTTTCCAAAGTGCTTTTACATCCAATTATTTTATTTGGTGCTCCCAATGGTCCTGTGAGGAATACTGAGTCTGTCATTCCTATTCTGTAGATGAGGAGACTGAGAGGCAGGACATTTGAGTGGCTACCCAAGATGCAGTAGGTAAGGTAGACCAGGCTGAACAGGAGCCCTGTCTTCAGCTCAGATGCTGTTACAGCACCTATTGCTGGCTCTGAGTATCTGCAGCTTGCCAGCTGTTGTATTAGGCCTATGGAATGTCTTCTCATTTAATGCTCTTCATAGCCCTGCAAAGCAGGCGTTACTGCTATTCTTCCAATCACCCATGAAGAAACTGCACTTTAGTGAGATTAAGGAATTTAATCGAGGTCACACAGCCGGTCCTAGTACAGCTGCAGCTGGAAGCAGACATCCCTAAGTTTAGACTCCCTGCTTCTAGCTATTAGCTTTATTGTATCAAACCAAAGAAGATGGTCAACACAGCACAGCTTATAACAAGCTGGACTCTTGCTCACAATTTCTTGCACTGTGGTTCCGAACTCTAGTCTCCCAGTGACTCCTGTAGGCTTGGGGCCTATTGCCAGGGGCAGAATTAGAAGCCAAGTAAGGAAGAGGGGCAGAGAAAATGGAAGGAACTAACATTTCAGGAGTGCTTGATTTATGTCATGTTGGCTAAAGGCAGCCCAGTGGTGAGAAGCGTGGAAGTCTGGCTGCATCACTCTCATGTGATGGAGGAGGAAGCACAAGTTCTGAGGGATGAAGATAAATTTTTATCTTCATAAATTTTTAAACATATCTATCTGAGCTTCCAGCCCATATTTACCCCTGTATGCCTTCTTCAAGCTGGGATCATTTTCCCAAGACCTAGGGAGGGCTTACCTAACAAACATGAATTTCACCCTGCCGCTTATAAGGCGCCGCAGTTGGCATTCTGGAGTCCCATAAAGTATGCTCTGAAGGACTCGTAAGAGAACCCTAAAGAGAAGAAAACTACGGCAAGTTGTAGGCTACAATTGTTAGCTTATGTCGGGATGCCAGCAGGCCTTTGACTGAAATGCATAGGAATTGGGACTTAACCAGCAAAAACACATTGGTAAACAGCATAATGATACACACATTTAGGAAAGTGATGTTTTTAATTTTAAATGCTGTGCAGTCTTGCCTTTTATAGTCAGTGCTGGGAAGTTGTGGTATACCAAGAAATGATTTACATTTTAGCCCTAGGGCAAAAATATGGAACTTGTAATTATGTCAGAGAGGCAAAGTCTTCTAACTAGCAAAACAAAAGCTGTAAAAATGTCCTAGTCAGGATGTGTGCTGATTAAACTATTGGGTGGCAGAGCATCTTGTTGGGACATTTCATAAGGAATAGGCCACTGTTAATGACCTTCAGGTGAAATCTCCCTTCTGATCCAAAGTGCTGCCCGTTGCCAAAGTGGTGGGCGACAAGCATGCTCCCGTCCTTCTGAGGCCTTCCTGGTGCAAGGTCATTTTGAGCCTGCAAGGCTTGCGGGCTGGGCTTTTGGTAGAAAGAGAAGAAAGGCACACATCGGGCTTCAGATCGGTGCTGGCCAGCCTGAGCTCCTCAGATGCAGAGACCCTGCCAGCTGGGCTGCAGATGTGACTCGGCCACCTCTAGGGACAAAGGCACCTGTGATCTAAATGCCCATTAGATTTTTTCTCCAGCCTTCCAGAACTGACTTCTCCAAGAGGGAACTCCCTGGGATGGGGATGGGTAGCATGACTGCCTCTCCTCTAAGAACAAGGAACAGGAGTGGTGATGTTACAAAGCGATGTTCCTTTGTTCTTCCTCTCCTAGAGAGAGATAGGCTGTCCTAGTCATTCAAAGCTCCAACCTTGCAGTCATTAAGGTAGGTGCAAATTGTGACTTTGTCCCTTATTTGCCATGTGGCCTTGACTACATCCTTTATTTTCTCTTAGCCTCTTTTTCATCTTATCATACTTGGTTAATGATACCTGGCTCACAGGATTCCTGTGAAGATTAAATGAGGTAATATATACTGTCCTTAGGACCAGATGGAGTTTAGGTATTATCGTACCTCCACTAATAGCATCAAAAATGGAATCTAATCAAAGCTCGGTCTCTTCCATGTGCATGACCTTATGTATTTTTAACAAGTTTGTTCTTCTGTTCTCTTCTAATGCAGCTTAGGCTTTAACAAAATGGGTTTCATTACCTGCAGATGCCTGTGTGCCACCAGCTTGATAGGGATGAACGTGCATGTAGGGGAGATGTCCCAGAGATGTTTGTTCTGTCCCTGGCAACTACCATGTACTACTGTGACCTTGTGCTACTGTGGGATCCTGGACAGTCATTACAAATTAGCTGAAGTTTATTTTTCTGGGGAAATGTAAGGTGTTTTTCTTTATTTCCTAAGAATGGACAATAATTTTATAGACATGATTTATATCTGCATGAACTCCATGGTTTTTATGTTTTACATTTGGTTGCAATTGCTACACGTCACATATCTTGGATCACTGGAACCCTGAAGAGCTTGAGCTCAGAGGTCAAAGGCAGGTCCAGAATCCAAGTCCATTAGGGTCAGTTCTGAGAGCCTTCATTTCCTCACGTGTTACTGTGAATAATAACTATGTCATGGAATTAAGAAGAAAAAATAATATAATAATGTGTCTGTCACATTATGCAACACATCATAGCATCTGAATAAAAATGTGGTTATTTTGAGTGAACTTTAACATTATGTCAATAAAATCCCATGGTTTGTACAGTTTATTCTTTGGGATTCCTTATACATGCTGTGTCATCTTAGAACGCTACAAAGAAAGTCAAGGAGAAGCTTAATCAAACAATACCCAGATCTCTTCCGTCCCTGAAAAGAAGTTCTACTGTATGCTTTACACATGGAAGCTTTGTATAGGATATTTTTGAACAGGAAAAATGCTTAAAAATATGAATTTATCATTTAAAAACTTTTGAATAAGTTTTAGTATTGTAATCTAGGGAAAAAACCCACTATGATGCTAAGTCATAAGAATTTCTTGTAGAAGTTTTTGAAATTTTGAGTATTAAAGTTAAATCTAGGCCCCCTACTGAGTCCATTTTTTTTTTTTTTGGTATGGTGCCAGGTATGGCATGTTCGTTTGCTAAGATGGCGGTAACAAAGCTGTACTAACAGGCTTGAACAACAGAAGCTTAAGTTTTCATAATTCTGCAGTCTAAAAGTTTGAGGTCAAAATAGCAGTGGAGGGCCGGCCTGATAGCTCAGCAGAGTCAAGCACTTGCTTAGAAGCTGAGCACAGCAGCCAGGTTGGATCCCTGTGGTGCAGTGCCGGCCACGCCCCCAGGGCGCACTGAGAGGGCGATGGAAACTGGGTGTGGCGCCATGTGCCTGTAAGAGGCTGAAAACAGGAGAATCGGTATGAATCTAAACTATGTAGTGAGACCCTGTAGACTCTGTAGACCCTGTCTTAAATACAGAAAAAAAAAAAAAAAATGTCAGAGGAGTTTGCATCTTCTGAGGCCACTGTTCTCTGCCTAGGGTGGGACGTCTCTCTTTGTCTCCACCTGGTTTCTTCCATTTGTACTTGTCTGTATCTTATTTTTTTCTTCTTGTAAGGATATTGGTCATGTGAGACTAGAGTCCACACTAATGGACCTCATTTCAGCTTAATTACCTTAAAGACTGTCTCCCAATATAGTACAGTCTGAGGCAGTGGGTGTTCAGGTTTTCACATACACATTTGCAATACAACAGCCCCTAAGTATGGATCAAAGCTTTCTCAGAGTATGGGATATCAATTATTTGTAACACTATTTGCTGCAAAGAATTTCTTTAGTGCTCAGTTCCCTTGGTGCCTGTCGGGAAGGCAGCTGTTCTTATAGATTATCATTTATAATTTATAATCCCACGTTCCTGGACTCTACTCTGTTATACCATTTGTGTATCTTTGCGTCAATGCCATATAATCTTGGTTACCTCAGCCTTACGATATGTTTTAGAGGTAACCAATAAAATGAACATTTTATAATAAAACACTTCTCTTTAAAGGACATTGCTAAGAGAATTAAAAGATGTATACACATGCAACTTGAAAATTATAGATCTGATATAAGATTTACATTCAAAATATAAGGAACTGTAAGACCAAAATCATAAGAAAATAACCTAAAAATAGACACAAGTGTTGAGCAGACACTTTTGTTTAGAAAAGAGATGTGAAAAAAATAAGTATCTGAAAATGTTCTCAATATTATCATTATTTGGGAAATGTTAACTAAATCACAGTGAGACACTACTACACACTTATTATTAGATCAATAAAATGAGCACTGCAAAAATTGGTGGAGATACAGAGGAGCTAGAACTTTTGTGTGTAGCTAATGGAAATGTAAAACAAATTTTCAAAATAATTTGGCAGTTTTTGAAAAATTGAGATTTACATTTATCACTCTGGTAGTAGAAAAGAAAGCTTGGTTGATACCAAAACTTACACATAAAGGTATAGGAGTTTTATTTGTTATGGTCCCAAATCTGAAATAACACAATGTCCATCAACAGGTGAATGGACGAATAAGCTGTGCTATAGTCACACCAAGAAATACAGCTCAACAAAAAGAAACAAATTATTGATGCCTATCACCTCATTTGTGAATCTCAAAATAACTATATTGAGTCATGGAAGCCAGACATAAGTAGAATATAAACTATATGGCTGCTTTTATATACAATTTTAGTAAATGAAAGCTAATACACTGTAGTAGAGAACAGATCGGTGTTTCCCTTGTGGCAGGTAGAAAGCTACCAGGAAAGGTAGGAGGCAACATTACCAGGGGGCATGAAAAGCTTTTTGAAAGTTTTCATTATCATATGGTCATTAGCGTTACATTATGAACACGCATTTATTAGTCAACAAATATATATATATATATATATATATATATATATATTCTTTCAGCAGATGTACATAACTAACTATGGTAATGGTCTTGTAGATATAAAATTATGTCAAAATTTATCAAATTCTATGCTTTAGTGTACATGATTTATTATATGTAATTACACCTTAGTAAAAAGTGATTGGGCTGACAATACAAAAAATCAAAAATAAGATTAAAAAGTTCAAGGATATTAGCAATCAACTCTCAGAGCTATTAAAGTTTTATTTGAGCAACTTCTTTTTCTTCTTCTTCTTCTTCTTCTTCTTCTTCTTCTTCTTCTTCTTCTTCTTCTTCTTCTTCTTCTTCTTCTTCTCCTTCTTCTTCCTTTGGTCTACTTTAGGAGATACATAACCCTCACAGATGGATAGTGTGCCTAAGCAGAGTTGCCTAAAGAGAAAACATTCTCTCAGGCTTTCACAGAGAGCAAACTGGTCAAGCAATGGCTGTGACTCATCTGCACTGACAACAGTTCTACAAAGCACTGTATATGGTTTCAAGGTAAATCCTGGGGGTATTTGACTGACCTTGGGAGATACAAAAGTTACATGTTCTGTTATACAGATCTTGCTTTAATTTGCCCTTAACCACTCAGCAGAAAAGTTTAATCGCAAGGCATAACAAGTAAAGCTAGATTAGTGTGTTGAACTGTAAAAGGCTTAAATCAACAGCTTCTGACACTGTCAGTTCTTCCAATAACCCAATGTGATAATGGAATATTGGATTATGTATACAGCTGCTTTCTCTTAGTTCAATGAGGAGAAATTTTTGTATCAACAATGATTAGAAAAATTATCATGTCTGCATACTGTACTCTGAATAACTACTATGAGAACAACAATATTCACTGTAACTGTTATAGGCTAGCTTAAGTGACTCCATTTTGTACTACTTCATGAGCTGCTTATTCTTAGGCTCACCTCACCCACCCTATAAAATGTGCTAGCCCTTTAGAGACTAAATAGGGCCCCAGGTGCTTTAACACTCTAACTGGGAACTAACTTAACCCCTGACCAAGTTGACACGAGCCCACCTACCCTGTGACAAACTATGCCTTTGTTTTAGTTTGATCCAAACTCTGATATACCCAAAACTTTGTATTTCCCTTGTTATAAGACAGCTTTGATTTTCACTCTCTGTAGCAAACTTGTCCTCGCGGAAAACTGGCTCTGCTCTCTGTAACAGACTTTGTGATTGCCACACTGTAAAAACGTTGTTTTCACCATAAATTTCCTCCCTGACCCTGGTGCCAAATGTCCTTCCTGATTACAAACAGAACAAGCCCTGTAACATCCCCTCTCCCTCCCTAACCCAGGTGCCAAACGTCTTGCAAAGTTCTCCTCTCCAATCAAAGGCAAGCTCCCCTTTTTCACCCCACCCCCCAGTTATTTCTCTTTAAATATCTTTGTTCTCACTCAGCGAATACTACATTCTCCTGACCCATAGGAGAGTGCAGGCTGCTGGGCTCAGCTAAATAAAAGCGCTTCACATTTTTGCTTTTGGTTCTTTGTTTTCATCGTGACGTGCGTGCAACAGTATCAATTATTGGGAATGGACAACTAACATGTTTTGAAATGGTTGCATTGTTATTTCTTATTAAATGTAATAAAAAATAATGAAAAAAGAGATTAAGAAGTGACTCCTGAGAGCTTTGTTAGCCCTGAAATACAGCACCAGCCACATCAATGCCAAGACAAATAGAGATACATTAACCTTCTCAGTAGCCTTTAGTCCTTTTGAATTAAATGCATGTTCAACTTTAGTTCTAGTTGCCAGAGGCTACTTTTTCAAGTCCGTGATTGGCTCCCCACGTTGGCCATGGAATTCAATACAACCGGCCTTTGCACCTGTGTTTGTTAAAAATCTGTACCTAAATGAGTTTGGAATGAGCAAGAAAAGTAACTAGAAGCAGATTTATTACAGTCTGGACTTGGGCATTTGGCTGACCTCTTCTTGCTGGATTTCTGGGTTGATTAGACTTCACTAATTGATGGGGGCGGCAGGAACAATAGCTCAGGCAAACCTCCCCTGCCTTGGACTTGGACTTCATACAAGCATTTGTGGTGGTCAAGTCATGTGCTTTCTAGTTTGGAAATGGCCACTGGAACAAGACTGCTAGAACAGGATTGTGGAGTTCTACAGTGCAGACAGCACAGTGATTTCTATAAAGATGGCTCACGAAATGTGGCCCTTGCTTCCTTCCCATCTCTAGAAGAAAAAACCCTCCAAAGTTTAGAGCGTCTAAAGCATTTTTGAGGTGGTGACACTGAATGTCAATAACTGGGTTTGGGCAAGCTAGGCTCACCATGCTTCTCTGTACTGAACAGAGAAGAACCCAGCAAAAGCCCATAGACAGACAGGAGCATTTCACCCCAGCATTCATTCCCAGCCAGGGAACAGGAAACACCCCAGTGCTGTGTAGTTGCTTGCACATAAACGTCCTATTTTACAAGCCCATAACCACATTCCATACAGTGGCAATACTACCATGGAGGCCTTACAGTGAGATCATGAAAGCAGGCCACAGATGGGCCTTCCCACCATTCATTGTGTTAAGTGCTTGGTTCCATTAAAATGCTATGGAGAGGGGAGCAACGATGCCGAACAGAGCACGGGGCAGCACCAGCCCGAACCGTGGGTCAGACAGGCTTCCCAAACCACGAGGCAGAGGTATCTCCCAGAACCCAGCGCTTCTGCCTCTTGTTGCCCCAATGGCAATGAGCAATTCATTTAAATTCTCCATGTCTGTTTCGGATGTAATAATCTCCCTCACTTGAGGGCTTAGGAGGACTAAAGCAAGCAAGATCCATAAGAGCATCTGGGGCTGCTGAGATAGCTTGGGCAGGTGCAGGGGACTGTGGTTCAATCCCTGGCACCACATGCTACACCAGTCCTGCCCTCAGGGTGAGCTGATCCCACCAAAACAAAACAAAACACCTGGTCTATCACCTACCAGGGGAGGAATGGTCACCTACCGGGGGAATGGTCACCTACCGGGGGAATGGTCACTGTGGTTTTCTTCCTTCCGCCTTTCCTCCCTCCCACCTCCGTCACGTGAGGAATGTGACTTACAAACCAGACTACACAGAAGCATCTTTCAGAGGGTTTTCTCATTGCAGCCTCTGTCACTTGGTGTTTATCTTTCTGCTCCTAATTGATTTGGGTCTTTTCTGGGCAGCGCTGGCCTAGCTGAGCTCCTGTCCTCCACGGGCTGCCTGTGGCACTGTGGTATGGCCGGCTCTCTCAGCAAGGGCTGGAGGCAGAGGGGAGATGAGAGATAAGTGCAGGACCTGCAGGGCTGGATTGAGCAGAACACAGATGTCATGTTTCACTGTGCCCTGTGGGTGGGGAGCCGTAAGAAGAGCACACCTTAGTTACTGATAGAAACACAAGGGCAGAATGGATGTCCTCCTGGGAGGACAGATAAAGAATAATATCATTCAAAAGACTATCTCATATTTACTATCTGAGAGTATGTCCTGAAAATAGTACCTTATTCCTACTCTTAGCTGGGTCGAAACGGATGTAGAAGCAAATGTTGCAACTGCTCTCAGGGGACACTGTGATTGGCCAGCGGGCATTTCCCACTCAGAGAGCACCCGCGCGGAACTCCGCAGCAGGCTGGACACTCTTTGCTTTTGGCCGTTCTGTTTTCCCTTTTGTTCATTTGCTCTGTATTCTCTGGCTTCCTGAGAAGACTTTGCTCTTTCCAGCCCAAATCACCTTCTCGTGTTGCAAATCTACCTCCCGACTTTTTTTTCTTTTTTGTGCACAGCTGTCACAACAAACTTGCCCTCATCTGCTACTAAATGTATCAGACGCTGTTGTGCAGGCTTGGAGTTGCCGACTCATTACCCCAGGGCCTTCCAATAGAATCTGATGTTATCCAAAGCTTCTCATCTGTTTCAAAGGGTACAATTTCCTGCGTTCTCTGGAGGAAAATCAAATGCGCTACATTTAGGAAATACGGCGATCCTTCCCAGATTTAGTGGACCTCTAGGCAGTTACGCGGTGATTCCTGTCCACTCCGGGCCTCCTCACCTCACTGCCCGTAACAGCGGCAGGGGTGACCTGACTGTGGGCTTTTCATCTTTCGAGGGAGACAATGCCAGTGGGAGGTAAATCACAGAAACTGAGATCGGCTGTGGCACCCTTGATTTTCCTCCGCCCGCCCAAGTCATTGTTTGGCTTTAACGCCAGGCAGGCAGTTTTTCCCCCTTTTCCCTCTGCAGTCCCTCCCTGCGATCCAAGGATCTTTCTTTTGGACTGTCTCCGGGGGCCCTTTAAATTATATATACCTGCGCACCACGTAAAGGTGTCTATCTTTTTTAAAATCACATTTTGGTCTTGGAAATTGTCCGTGAAAGGGGCCCGACGGGATGGCGCAGTGGTCTTAAAGCGCCTGCTTGGGAAAGCTTGGGCAGCTTCAGGGACCGCAGTTCGATCCCCGGTACCACATGCTGCGCCAGCCCTGCTCTCGGGGAGGGCTGAGCCGGCCATAAAAATGAGTGAATAAACAAACAAAGGTTCCGAAACAAGAAAAAAAAAAATAAAATTAAAAAATTCTTAAAAAAAAAAAATGTTCCTGAAGAAAACATCGCCTTCAGTTGGTTTCCAGCCTCACTGCAGTTTTCCCCTCCATTCTTAACCTCTGAACTGGGATCTGTTTTCTTTCCCCTACCATCTCTGTTCCACACCCCGAATTTATCTCTCTCCAAGTGTCTCCCTAATTCCTTTTTAAAAATGTTTTCAGGTTACCTTTTTAATTTCCCGCTGTCAAACACCTGCTGTATCACTTTGTGGCCTCTAGTTCCTCGAAAACTTGTTTAATGAACGTTCTTTCTCCTTGGTATGATTTTGCAGGCTGGGCATTGATGTAGTGTTACAGTGGTTTTATGTTACAGTGACTGATTAATCATCTTGAATAATTGTTTTAGCTCCATTACTGTGAATCTATTTGGCTTAACACTTTTCTTTTGCAACCTTTGATTAATGCCTGACCACGGGAAAGAGGAATCTGCGCATTAATTTACCCTCTACACTGCTGAGAAGTGCTCTTTCTCCTGCATGAGCGCCGGAAGCGACAGATGCTCTGTGCGAGGTTGCAGAGGGGTGACGCGCAGTTGGAATAAGTCTGCGTGTGCTCAGTCAGTGTTTGCTAATGGCGCCATGCAGCAGCCGCTTCCTAGCGGACAGCAAATGTTAGGGTTTAAGGAAAAGTGTACCGGCAGATCAGATTTTAACACCGAATGGCAGATTTCTGTGGAGTTAACAGCCTATGGCTAGATAGTATTTTCTTTTTAAGCTCATGAAACTTAACAGCTGTTTAGTGAAGCAGTATTTTCAGATGTGTCTGTTTGACAGCTTTCATGGCAGATCTTGCTTTAAGGCGCTTGCTGAAAAGTCTTCCTGGCTTGGGCTGTAACAAGAACTGGGTCTGTAGCAGGATTCTTTCTGTATTTCTCTTTATGAGATTCGGAGGGCTGTCTAAAGAAAGGGAAACCAAAAAAGCGTGTTCTTCAAGAAATTCCCAGGGTCTCTTCCATAGCGCTCCTGGGAACTTGTTATTTCCGGCCAAACGCAGGAGAGAAGCATGCTGGTTAGCAGTGGGAATGTGGAAGTGTAGTGAGCGCTCTGCAACCCTCTGCTGGTGAATGCTAATTAAATCTATATAGCCTCAGCGTTATGGTTTTCTATGGCTGAAACTCTGGAAGACCTGCGCTTCTCCTGATTCAGGGAAGCCTGTGTTCTTATCTCTGCCTCCGGTAGAGACTGCTGTGCTTTTTAATATCGGCAGATTGAACAGAAATGCTCCACTGGTTTATTGGCGGGAATAAGGCATTTCCTATGATTCTTATGTTGAGGGCTGAAGTGTTGGGAAACTAGCACTTTATGAAGCCAGAGTCCCATTTTCCTCTTCTAGTTTTCAGTTCTTTCAGATTGTGGGACCTCAGAAATATTATGCCCAGGGTTGTCTATTTTACTGTTGGTCTTCAAGGATGCAGATGACACTTTTCAGGACGTATCTGTGCTTTCATTGATCATGCGTGCCTGATGTAGCTGCTGAGTGTGGGTGTGTGCACAGGTGGCAGAGTCACAGACCACAGGCTGCTACGCTCCGGGGAAGTGGTCCTTGTGGACAACAGAGCATCTTATGCTAACCAGGTGCCATGAGCTCCTTTGGTTGTTCTTTCTCAAGTACAAAACAGGTTTTGAAAGCCAAGACTACAAAATTTGCCCTAGAGTTTATATTTTTGCCATTTATTAGAACTTTAGTGATATTTTTTGATGTACGCAGAAGAATGTGAAGGGCCCTTCCCATCTATGTATCTTAGCCTCACTGTAAGGTAGGTCAGGACTCGGGTACCTTAGCTGGGTGCATGGTAGACACACCTCCTGGCGTATACCAGGAAATTAGGCTTGTTCTTTCAAAAGAAAACTTAAAGGGGATTTAAAACAATCCAGAAAAATGTAAGTCTAATGAAAGGAGTCCAACTAGTTTTTAAGATGGGAAGCTCAAAACTATTCACTGGTAAACAGTAAAATATCAGGCGTGTGCAATTAGTCACCTTACTGGCCCCTGCAGAGAGCAGTGGTCATGGATGTGGCAGGGAGTGAGGCCTGGGGGAAGGGAGGGCTCCATGCCAGGGTATGCTTTGCACAGTCACCTCCTCTGTGGGCTGGCCACACAGTCTCTGGGAGGTGACAGCCAGCCACAGCCTCACCAGCCTGCTGTCCCCAGCCTGGCCCCCAGGAAGGCAGGCAGCAGAAAGGCAAAGACCGTGGAGTGCCCCTATGTGCAGCTGCTAGGCTTGGCCCCTCTTCCTTCCCTCCTACTCCTGCCTTGTTTCCACAGCTTCTGCACTGGTTTGAGGCTGTTGTGTCCAGTTCTGGAGACATTTGAGACTAAGAGCCTCCTCCCAGCTTTTTAGGAAGCATAATAGTAAGGTTCTGTTGTCTTCTTGCCCTTTTCCCCCAGTGGCATGTCTCTGAAGCCATAGTACGATGTCAACACTGGGACATTGCCACTGGTACAATCCGTAGACCTTTTTCACGTTTTCTCAGGAGTCCATATTCCATGACTTTTTTTTTCCCTAGTAGAATCAAGGGTGCTCTGTGAACACAAGGTTAACATCTGGTCTTCTTTTCTTTTTGTATTGCGCCTCCTGTCCCCTATCCTATAAAAAAGTGGGTATGGAAACAATTATGCCAATAAATATGGGGAATACTTACTGGGAAAGGCAGTAGGGTAGGTGTCAAGGAGGACAGGAGTAACTATAAGAAGAAAAGGTGTTCTGTGTCTGGGAATCCTTTGCTTACACAGAAACCTTCAGCTCAAGACAGTGTGTGTTTGTGAAGTACGTTAAATCAACTTAGCATTTTCTTTGACTTTAAAGAAGGAAGAACGGTCTTCATTCTAGAATGTGCATCCATTCCTCCTTCCTGCTCCATGTATCTGATAGCTCTGGCAGAGCCTTTCAAAAAAATTTTTTTCCTGCCTGCACGTATGTTCTGCCATGACTGCATCTAGTACGCACTAGTGCCTATGAAATACCTGTTTAATGCTGGTGGCTGGGGCTCCAACTTGGGCTTTATGCAGTGCATGCCCACGGTGAATGGGAGTTCAGTGGGAGAGACAGGGACATAAGGAAGAAAATGTGGCATAAGAGGTAGAAGTCAGAGTAGGGTATGTGCAGAATGCAGCTAACTCAGAGTACATGAGTTCAGCTGAAGGTCTCAGAGGAGGTGCATGTTCAGCTGTAGGTGTCTAAGGCTTCAGAGAACGAACAGGAGTTCTAGGACCAGTGCTCAGCAAAAGAAGGCCTTGATGCAGTGGGATGGACAGATGTGAAGCCCCAAAGTGTAAGAAATAATGATTCATTTAGGGAGCTCTGATAGCTGTCTTTGTGGGATCACAGGAGATGGGGCCTGGAAAGATAAGTTGTGATTTTGGTCAAGGAGACCCGGTCTTGCATTCTAAGCTGGGCACTTTATCATACTGGCAGTGTATCTGAATAGACGAGAAGACACTTGAGCTATTCGGAAGAAGGGTAACTGCTGTGGAGAGTGTATGGGAGAAGAGGAGGCTGAACATGGCGGTATTAGCTACCCTGAATGAGCTACTGAGAAACTGAGGCCATGAGGGTGGCCTAGGGGGAAGGGTGTGGGCTATTTAGGAGTCAAGTTTGATAGCACTTGGGGAGTAACTGATTAGCATTTGGTTTAAAGCATTAGGTCCCCCGAAGAGGGCCAGAGATGGGGCTGGTAGAAATGCCATGCACTAAGAGTAGGGGTTCAAGATCATGTGTCTGGAGAAGGACAGAAAAGACCAAATCCCTGGTCTCTAGACTCCCCTTATAACAGAAACCTGTGAGTGTGTTACAACTTAAGGGAGCAAAGTCATGCTTGATGCCAGAAGAGCAGAGAATCATTAAAGTGACAAATCAGAGCCATACACTTGTATTATGAAGCACATGCACTTGCTTGATGAATTCATTCATGTGTTCTATAAATATTTATTGGCAGGTGTTGATGTTTTTTTATTTGTATAGAAAGAAAAAAAAAAAAACCCACCTCGCTTGAGGAGATCATACTTGGTGAATTGTATAGAAGCAAACTGCTGTCACTATTAAGTTACCTATTGGCCAGCGGGGTGGCAGGCATGAGAGACCATGGCATAACGTAGGCGTCTGAGAAGGAAGCAAGAGATTCTCCCGTGGAGTTAGAGACTCATGTGCAGCACCTTGCATCACAGTTTTGATTCCTTCACAAGGAGGAAGGATGAAAGGGAATTTTGGTAAGGGGACAGTATGAGCCACATCAGAGGAGGGCAAAGAGTGTCAGTAACTTCAAGCACTGGCAGAGTTGCAGTGCAAGAGAAGGAGGAAAAGGGGAAAATGAGGAGGGCTCGCCGCTCTGCTCCTTGGCTTATGCTGCTCTAACAAACTGCCAGAGCCACAGAGATGGACTGTCCACAGCTCCAGAGGCCTGTAGCCCAAGATCAGGGTGCTGGCATCTGATGCTTGATGGGCCCACTCTGTGTTCTGAGTGGCCCCTTGCTGCTGCCTCCTTCAGGCTGGGTGGATGTGTGTCCTGGAGGCATGGTGGAAGCGACAAGCGAGCAGGGACCACGCCTGGCAATGTGGAGGCTTTTCACACGGGGGCCAGTCGTATCCCGGAGCCACACCTCTCGGTATCATTGCGTCAAGCATTACATTTCAAAAGGAATTTAGGGAGGGAAACCAACATTCGAGTGATAACAGAAAGCAAAGTCACAGCACTGATAGCAAATAGTGTGGGGGGGGGGACCAGATGTGTAAATCCAGGCAGAATTTAATTTCAGTTTAAGGTAAGTCTGTGGCTGTATAGGAGCTAGGTTAGAAGGGGCGCTGGGCTTAAGGCAGTGAGCTATGTGAGGAGGCATTTTCTATTAGGGTTAATGAGGCTGTCCCTTAGGGCAGAGCTAGTGAGGGTGGGCAGGAGGGGAGTCAGGAAAGAGTTGAAGGGGTAATTACAGGTGGGTCTCGCCAGCCATTCACCTGCTCTCCCTGAGAATGAGGGGAGAAGAATCCAATAATATCCTGCTGTTGCTGACTTAATGATTAGAATGGGGAATAAAGGAAGCATGTAATTGGAGTGGGAGATTCTGAATTTGGTGTTGGCTATCTAGCATTTTAGGAGCAGTGGAAAATCTAGATAGATACTAGGCACTGTTTATGATAATAATTAGCATAAATAATATATTATGGATCCCAAGAAGCACCTAAGAGTAGCATATTAGTTGGAGATGTGTCTATGAATGAATGGAGCAAAGAACTCCTGTAACACTAGCTGAAATAAGCATTTCTTTTTGTCACTTATCAGGAATGGTGGTGGTGCAGGTGGTTTGGGGCTGCCGCTCAGTGATGGACTTGGCCTTGCTCATATGATACGAACAGCAGATGCAGGCCCGGCATCAGGTCCATTTTCCATTGCCTCTATGCAGGTAGCTGTGGGCAGAATTGCCCACGGAACTTCCTCCAGCTCAAAGGATGGTCAGAAGAGTGACGAAGAGCATGCTGACCTCATTTAAGTCATCACTTCTCTTTTATTTATTCTACTTTATTAATTTCAATGAGAAGGAAAGAGCAATGAGAAAGATTCTAAACAGAATCATAGGACAGTTGCAATAATTAACACGTTGCATATTGTTGTCTTTATAGTAGTCATTCAGAGTATAAGATGCAGACATGATATCTTGTCTAAACACTATTAGTACAAATCTTTCTTTTCATTGAACTATGAGAAAGTAGCTGTATATCTATTGTAACAATTTTTTTCACTACAAAATGGTCATTCATTTATACCCTCTTGTTTGTTTTGTTTTGTTAGAGGTGGGTGTTCCATTGCCATCCAAATATCGTAGGTACATGAGTTCAGCAAAATAACCCAACATAGTCTAGTAGTTCATAAGAGTTGTGGGTCATTAGCAGCATTGGCCATGTCAGAAGTTGTTCAGTTGTGCCTTTTAAACCTTTTACAGTAAACTGATATAGCTTTACTTTTTATACTTCATGGTTAGACTTTTCTGCTGTATGGTTAAGACCAAGATAAATCAACACCTATGCAACAAAAATTGTAACTTTTATAAGATGCTTCTTTTAAAGAAACAGATAATTTGACTTGTTATCCTGAAACAAACACTCTAGATAATCTGCCTCTGGGCTTTTCAAGTAATCAGTGCGTTATCTTAGCTGTAACATGAAGGAGAAACAGAAGGAAAATAGTTTATATTAAAATATTTCAAATGTAGATATATGTGGGAGATATACTGATGTAGACAGATTCTTCCATGGTGAATGTGCTGGTCGCAAATACAGGCTGTGCCGGGTAGGGAATGGTGTTTCAAAAACCACAAATAGTACAGTCAATGTTCACCAACTATTGGTAAAATTCTGGACAAAATAAAATAATCCTCTCTTATATGCCTGGTAGTTATTTCCTGAAAAAGTCAACTTGTATTAAAGATGTACAAAAAATATTTTGTATTTGTATATATATACAGTAAAGTTAAATTCAACTTTCAGGTAACAGGTCTTTCTACTTTAGAAACCTGTGTGGGATACAGAGAGTTTTAGCATGCCGGCTGTCACCCACGCAGCTGTAGGTCAGGTGTTGCTGAGGCCTGTATTAACTAATATCCCCACCCCTTTGTGACAATTCAAAATGCCTGCCCCCATATTTAAAATTCTTCTCAGGTGTTGTTTCATACACATTGAGAATGACTAGCATAGGTTAATAAAATTGGACACTTAGCTTAAGTTCCCAATTTGTGTTCTTCAGTGACTCAATAAATGGAGAGGTTAGCTGGGAGATGGAAGCCCACTTTCATTTGAGCTTTGAATTTAGTACAGGCAAGAATCTTCCTTAAGATAGGTAAAGCGATGACTATCAGATCCGTGCATGCTACAGGGATCTGGGAAACAAGCTTGCACGTGCCAGCCTCAGAGCTAGGACAGTGTTTCTGGTCTTTGTTCCTACTTCTCACCCTGGACTGCTGATGAAGAGTTACATTTATATCAGTAATCCTGCTCAGCAAGGAAAGATTTAGGGGAAATATTTAAGTTTTCATGCAAGCAGTATATTCCACCTTTAGAAGAAAAAAGTAACTGACACCATAAAAAAGAAAATCAATAAAAATCTGAGGCTTTAAATCTTGCTCCTTCTGTCTTTCAGCAAATCTCTTTGTGTCCTTTATCTCTCCTGTTAGTCTATTCAGACTAACATTTCAAAAACTTTCTTTTTTTTTTTTTTTTTTTCTCAGAAACTGAGTTTAGAAATAGAAGCAAAGGGTTTTGTTTCCTCAAAATACAAACCTATTATTAGAATGCAATTCACTGTATGATAAATGTTGGTTTTTGCTTCAAGTTCTTTCCATATTTAAGTAGAAAAGAAAGAATGACATTCTAAAGAATTTTATCTCTTTCTCTGAAAAAGATAATCTGTAACTATGAACTGCAAAGGCAATATATGAAAGGCAAGTTTTTTTCAAATAATACTCTAAAGTTGCCTTTGAATATATGTATGTTCAAAGGCATGATACTCATAACATGGGTTTCAATAACAGATATTTAACATTTTAAAGGGCACATCATCTAATATTCCTATAGTATGAATTCAAATAAAGGAATGATGAATTCAATCTTTTGTGTACAGGAATAAAGAACATTTAAAAAGTTTATGCGGTTTAAATTTAGACATTTCAAATAGTTTTGTAATTGCATGAAGAGAGTGCTAGACTCTTCTTTGTCAGTTAGGTTATTAGTATTTTAGGGAATTTTTGATGGAAGAAATCTTAAGTGTCTTTGTAAATGAATTAATTGATTCATTCATCTTTTGAATGTTAGGATTAATTCCACAGCATTATATTCATTCTTCTGAAAAATATAAAGAACAACCAGCAATGTAACAAGTAATAATTATTTTCCGGATTTTGAGCAGCTTTGGATGCCGCTCTTGTCCTGATGTGGTATTGAGTGAATTCTCTGCGCTAAGGAGAGAGGGGGTAGTGAAGGTCAGAGAATGACTTTCCTGGGTCTCTTCCTTCCTTTCTGTCTCCCTCCTCCTTTCCTCTCTTTTGTCCTTACTTCCTTCCTTTGCCTGGCTGAATGGTAGGAGTTGGGGGCATTCACTCTGTCCCCTGTCACCGCATGGCAGGAACTTTCCTCCATATATGTCTTGGTTCCTTTTCTCTCATTTCTGGGACAAATACCTGACATGCAAGCTTAGGGGCGGCAAGGTTTACTTAGCTCACAGTTATTGGAGGTTTCCTCATTTAAAGAAGCTTGAGTTATATAGCAAGACCTTGAGACTACACTGCCGTGTTCAGGATGATGTGCTCCATACCTCCAAGAGACCGCCACCTGGGGGGAGACCTCTGATGTAATGAGTGCTGTCAGTTTAATGGCTTGCACCTGTCTTGGCCATGCTCCTCAAGCCCTAGCCTGGTACTTTGGTCCCACCCCTCAAGCCACATGCTTGACATCATTTAGTTGAGGCTTTGGGGGGACAACTAGATACAAACCATAACATTATGCCACTTAATCCACCTCTAAGAGTTGACAAAGTTCCAACAGTTTCAGCATTGCTGAAAAGTCCAAGTCCCAAGTTTCCTCCAAGATCCAAGGCAAATTCTCAACTGTGAACTACTATACAAATGAAAAGTTAAATATATCCAACGTTCAAAGGCACAAGATAAACACTGCCATTCCAAAAGGTTTAAACAGGAGGATACCTGTCACCAAAATTCAGCAGGGCAAACATTAAGTACTATAGTTCCATGTGGAACATGCAAAGCAATCTGTGGCAAATTGTGAGCTCCGTGGGACTCCATCCCTATGCCACTCTTGGTGGTAGCTTCCATAGCTTCTCTCTTAGGCCAACTATGTTCTCTTTTGAAGTTTTCCTTAGATGATCCACATTCCTGGCTTTTCCAAACTTCTGGGTTTTCCATGGCGTAGACTTCTCAGTCACAGTTTCACACACTATGCTAGGTATTCCAGAAAGGCTTTGTACAAGAAAAACTACACAGCCGCTAAATGGAAGGTTGAGGAGAAAAAGAAGGAGAAAGTTCTTCCTATGATCACAAAATAAGAATGGAGGTACCTGGCTGACTAAGTGTTGAAAATGCCCAGATACTGCCCTACTGAAGGTACACCCTGAAAACTCTTGAGCCACGGCAAGAAACTCTTCAGTCAGCATGTGAGGAAACTTTGAGTGAGCGTCACTCCTGGCACCATCTTGATCATCCTTATCTGGCATTACCAAGAGAGTGATCATCCTGAAGCAGTTGGTCAGTGGCTTGCTGCTTGTGACTGGGCCTCTTAGCCTTAATGATGTTTCTCTATGAAGCACACACCAGAAATTTGTCATTGCCACCTCTACATAAATTGATGTCAACAAAATGAAAATCTCCAAACAACTCACTGATGCTTACTTCAAGAAGAAGAAGCTGCAGAAACCCAGACACCAGAAGTGCTAGATCTTTGACACCAAGAAAAAGAGATACCAGATTTCAGAGCAGCACAAAGTGGATCAGAAAGGGGTGGACTCACAAATTGTAGCAAAAATCAAAGCTATTCCTCAGCTCTGGGGCTACCTGTGATTCCTTTTTTGCTCTGAGAAATGGAGTTTATCCTCACAAATTAGTGCTCCAAATTTCTTACTAAGAACCTAATTAAATAATTGATGCATTTAAAAAATACATCTTTATTGAACAGATGGAGAGATAAAGTTATGATCTAAAACAAAGCAAAACACTTTGTATAGTTGAATAAGGAGAAAATATTTGAGATGAATAGAGTTGGCTTTTGTTGATCATCACAAAATGGTAGATTCAATAGAAATACAGTACCATAGTAGATTGCTCGATTTTGTTCAACTCACATGACTGTATAGGAACTTTGTATTTTGAAATAACAGTTGTTCAGATCAGCAAATCTGTTGAGCCCAGACAGAACTTTAGTTGGGTTAGCATGGTGTCAGTGCCCTGTGGAAAGATTTGGCTTCTTGTAACTGTACTGTTTGTGATTTTATCCAATTTTCTCCTTTGCTTTGCAAAGTAAATTATATATGTTTATAATAACTGCGTAAGTTTTAACGTTTTAATTTTCCTACAACTAATCTAGGTCTAACTTTTGTCACAGTATTAATATGAACAGTTTTGCTGACTGAATCTTTTTCTTATTTTATCCACACACTTGTCTATTTGCTGCACTAAAATATTTCTACTTATGGTCCAGTCTTTTATACATGAAGAAGATGGGCAGAGACATTGTTTTAGCTATTTCATGCAAGCAAACCGATGTCTCTGCCCATCTTCTTCATTTGTATTTATTCTGGGTCTACAATAAACTTTTATGTTCTTTTGTTTGTTTTTTGTGTTATAGCCGGTTCAGCATGCCATGGGGGTGGGGCTGGTGTAGCATGTGGTGTCAGGAATTGAGCTGTGGTCTCTATGGCTGCCTAAGCTTGCCTAAGGAGATATTTTAGACCACTGAGCCATTTCACTGGCCCAGACAATAAGCTCTTTTAATGAATGATGACCCTAAATTTGTGTCTCAAAAGAGAACTTCTTCAAGTAGTTTTTGGTTTTTGACTATTGGCCTTTGTTAAACTTTATCCTGCCTATATATTTCAATATTTTAATTTATATGATAGGTCTGTATTTCTTGCTTAGACTATTCAAATGATAGTTTGGGCATAGTTGTTGTGTTTTAAAATTACAGTTAAGTTGTATGTTATTTTTCTACAGTTATTTTATCTTAATTTTCTAAAAGACAGTAAAAATAACAAAAATATTAGAAACAATACAGAATTTCACTAAACAAGATGATAGAAATTCAACAAAGTTTGTTACATTACATACTGTTGTCTTCAAATTATTCAAATTATCAGACATAAGTATGCAAAATTGATCAAAAAAATTAAAAAGAAAAAAATTGAAGCATTAACTGTCCCTTTCAATAGACCAGTAGCAATTAGTAGGACGATTGTCACAGCTATCTGTGTTTTTTCTTAAGCGCATGTGACATTTCAATATCTTGTTCCAATTTTGTTACTTTTCTAAGCACAGGCTATTAGTAATAGATATTATTTTTACTGTTTATTAATAAAAAGCATCTTAGACCAACATAGTTTTCTAAAAACAGTAATAATAAAGGACTCTGTAATACCTTATTTGAATTATGTTGAAGGGAAAGTAGGCTTTAAATCAATTAAGAGGAATTTACCATATGACAGGTGAAATGGGCAACTTGTCGTGTACCTCATTGTTTCTTGCCTTTAATTTTAGCAAATCTTATAATTGTTGGTTGAGGAAAAATGATCCTTTAAAACATAACATATCTCCATTTTTAAATGAACCTACTTTTGAAAATGAATATTTTTGTATTTGTAGGACTGGCAGATGCAGATCAGTTAAAATATTCAGCACATGACTCACAGGTATCTCTGAATTTCAGTCCTATTTCAGAGTAATTTTATGTATTTTAGCATCAAAATTAATTAAACTAACCACATTAATAGGCATTAAATACTGTTATCAAATAGCACATTATATGTTAACACAAATAGCATAGATAGGAAAGGACGCGGAAATGACACGCTTAGATACTGGATGTGTTTTTAAATCAGGCTGTAATGTGAAGCTGATGTTCCCAGCTGTCTCTTTCCTTCCAGCCTAGGGGTGCACCATTCCTCGAGGTGGTCTTCAGGTGTCTTAGCATCCCGATCACTTTGGTCTCCACATTCGTTTGGTACTCTCAGGATGAGTCTGTGTTAGCTGATGAATTTTATGATAGTTATTCATTTTTTAGTTATAGTCACTCACTTTACACATTTGGAAATCCATTATTGAGTTTCTGTTACATGTGAAAATCTAGACTTTCCTATAATAATAATTTGTAATCCTCCAAGAAGCCTGTGTCTGACAGTCCAGTTATCTGGTTGAGTGCAGCTACTAGCTTATCAGTGGCCTGGAAAACACAAAGAAGGTCTTCTTTGGCTATCTATAAAATAAAGGGATGGGCTAGGGATCCCTAAACCACTCTTGTTTCTCTATAAAGTTGTATCATTCTGATTCACCACTAGAAATGTAGGCAAAACAATTAATGTTTTCAGACTGCTTAGACATTTTAAAATGAGAAATAGGTATTTGTGGTTAGTGTTAATGAATACAAGACTATGAGCTTCCCTTCCTTCCTTCCTTCCTTCCTTCCTTCCTTCCTTCCTTCCTTCCTTCCTTTCTTCCTTTTTCTTCTAAGCTAATAGAAGGTTGAAAAAGTATGTTTGCAAAAATATATTGTGGTCTGGTAAAATATCTTGACTATTTAACAAAATTTAGCTTTTAAAAACCAAGCATCAATCAGTACAGTAATCATAAAACCAAGAACCTATACATGTACATAGCTATAGTAAAAGAGAAGAGATATCATTATATAGTTTTTATAATAATTCAAAATGTGATGGGAAGTTTTTAGTCCTGCAGCTTCTTTGTGAAGGGCACACCATTATGGTCAGATTCTAAGGGAGCTCAGGCCTAGAAAAATTAAAGACTCAAAAGTTTCTTAAATAAAAATATATTGGGTGCCTACATTTGGGTCTAGTGATTGAAGGTGGAGTGGAAAAGAACTTACTACTTGACTTCCAAGGCGCGAGGGTCAGATTTATGCACACATAAAAAGCTGATGACAGAAGTGATGGTGGGAGCATAAGAGGTGACGCAGACAACTCCGGTGTGTTGTCTGGCAAGGCTCTGCAGAGAGGTGATTCTGGTAAGAGTCTCACGAAAAAACAATGGACAGCATTTGTCAGAAGATGGGAATAGTGTGAGGAGACTTTGCTATAGAAGAGAATGAACGTAAGTAGAGACCCTGAGTTATGAAAAAGCCTGGAAACTTGAGGAACAGTTTGAAGTTCAATGTAACTGTAGAATTATTATCCAGTTAAATATGAATGTAATTTAAATTGAATAATAGCTATTTAAATAGCCATTGAAATATGGCTATTTTAATAATAGCCATATTAAAAATAAAAAGTGAAATTAATAATATACTTTTCTTTATTTCTTTTTAAATGTACTTAGAATTTGGTCTATAGTGTCTCACTACAATGATCAGACTCAAAGTGATCCCCCTGTTTTCAGACTCCTAAGCACTGGTATTACAGGCACGTGCCACCACACCCTGTCTCAATCACCTTCTCAGAGTGTCCCAGGGGTGGGGCTGGCACTGCAGGCCAGGGATAGAATAATATACTTTTGCTAATCCAATATATCTAAAATATCTAAAATGTTTAAAATCAAATTAAGTATATATAGAATTATTCTATTTCAAGTAGTCAGTATGGAGGAGAGAGAGAGAGAGAGAGAGAGAGAGAGAGAGAGAGAGAGAGAGAGAGAGAACTTGAATGTGCTCTAGAAGGGAAGGGGAAAGATGAAGTAGTTGGTGTCATTTTTTTGAAAGGCCTTGATCTCAGCCAAGTATGAAAATCTCCTTATAATGTCATACTTTATGACTGCATTTCTGAAACCTGTGATGGATAACTCATTTTTAAGCTTTGAATTTGTCATAGACTAATAGTTTTCTTTAAAAATGAAATTAAAAAGACGTACAACTGAAAGGACGATTTCTTCATCACTGAACTTGACAGATGCTGTCATTGTCTATTCTGTCCTCCTGTCAAAGAATAGCGCAGATGGTGTCATTAAATCATGAACAAACTTAGTGACTCATGTTTTAGAAGTTGAAAGTCCAAGATCGAGAAGCCGCCACCGGTGAGGACCTTCCTGTGTTGTAGTGTGACAGGAGGCCTCTCACAGCAGAAGAATGAGAGAAGGCAAAGTGGGGTAGGACAAGAGGGAGCGAGGCAGCAGTGTCTTCCCGTTCCTTGTCGACGTTGGAGACCCTCAGGATCTAAACACCTCTAAAGGTCTCACCCCCATATGCAGGACTCTAACAATGACAATTAGATTTCAATATATTTTGGAAGAAGCGAACATTCCAACCAAAGCTCCAATTCACAGAACTGTCTAAGGCAGTATTGTCCAATGCGATGTTCTATAATAATAGAAATGTTTTCCCTAAGTAGCATAATGCGACATTCGCTTGCTACCCATACCTGTTGAGAACTTGAAATGTGACTAGTATGACTGAAGAACTGAAATTTTAATATCATTTAATTTTAATAAATTTATGTTGAAATAATCACATAAGACCATAATGGGAAGCAATGAATGCTCTTCATCTTTGCTTTTCATCAACAGTGGACCAGTAAAACCAGTTTGTAGACAGCCATTGCAAAGCATACTTTGAGCAACACTGTTTAGAGCATGGATCCTAGTTATTTAATCTCTCAGAGCTGGCCTCCCTGTCCCCAGTTTGTAAAGCAAAAGCAATGACAAGAAACTACCTCTGGGCTGGGGACATAGCTCAGCAGTCTAAGCACCTGCATGACAAGCGCAAGGACCCCGGCTTGATCCCTGGTACTGCATGCCCATGCCAGCCACCGGAACGAGGCCTGGTAAAGCACATGTATAATCCCAACCCTGGGAAGGCTGAGACAGGAGGATCACTGCAACTATGAGCTGTGTGTTAGACCCTGTACCAAATAAATCAATAAGTACAAAATTTAAAAAAATTAAAAAGTAAGGACTACCTCTTACAGTCAGGTTGTTACCATGATTAAATGTGTAAATGAATGTCACATGCTTAGAATGTTGTCTAATACACAGCCTTGTATAAACATATTATTATCAGTATTTTTTTCATTATTGTCATGTAGGCGATGTATGTCACACAGTTAAATAATATCCAAATCCAGTATTTTTATTAGTTCTCTGCTTTTTGTTTTAGCTTAGGCTTTTTTCCGCTGGAACTATATTACAAACCCTTGGATGTAGTCACTATTCAATAAATACCTTTTGAACACAAACATAAAATACTCTTTGAGTACAGCTGGGGCACTTATTTTTGATGGCAAGGGGATTAGGAAAAGCATCAAGAAATGATGACATCTGAAGGGGGCTCAGTAGACAAGTTGGACAGGCAGCAAGCAGAGAGCATACCGCACAGAGGGAGCACAGATGTCCATTTGGGTCGTAGTGCACTCAGTGGCATCTGCAGCATATTCAGGGTTGGTGCTGCCATTACTACCACTACCTCTTCCCTTCCTACGACTCTTCTTATTTTAATCTCTTAGTAGACAGGCTCACTGGCTGGTAAGTAGGTCTGTGGTTTCATTGCATTCTGCTTTGCTCACAAGGCCAATCTCTGCCACTTTACGTGTCCATGTCTGGGAGTTACGGTATCTAAATGTGATGTTTGAGCAATGGCTGGAAAAGAAGAGTAATGCTTTTGGAAAAGCAGTCCCTGGGCTACGGGCCGATCAATTATGAGGTTCTCTCCCCTAAAACATATTTTTATTTAATTTACATAGATTATTTTAGGAAGAAAACCATTTGGAAGAAAAATGAAGTTCTTTATCATCATGTGTGTTGGTGCTGCTCACCTTTTGTCCCTGGGCTGTGGGAAAGCTATACACCAGAGTGGCACCTCTCAAAGAACTTTTCAAGAAATAAAAGAAGAAATAGCCAGCTATAAGGATGTTGCTAAAACAATTATAGACCTTGCTGTTTATGGAAAATTCCAGAACCGGTCCTATGAGCGGTTGGCCCTTTTGGTTGACACTGTCGGACCCAGAATGAGTGGCTCCAAGAACCTAGAAAAGGCCATCGAGCTCATGTACAAAAGCCTGCAGAAGGAGGGGCTGGAGAATGTTCACCTGGAACCAGTCAGAATATCCCACTGGGAAAGGGGAGAAGAGTCTGCGGTGATGCTGGCCCCGAGAACTCACAGGCTGGCCATTCTGGGCCTTGGCAGCAGCATTGGGACGCCTCCAGAAGGTACTGTTTGTCTTTTTAATTTGCTACCTACTTTATACAACTAATGTCACCAGGGTAATTGATTACCATGCGCATAATTCCTATTACAACTGATGTGATAGAAAGGAAAACATAACAGTTTCCATTGTACTGGCTTAATCAATTTCTTTCTTTAATTAATTAATTTTTTTGAGACAGGGTCTCAGTATGCAGCTCAGGTTGGCCTTGAGCTCACTTTGTGGCCCAGGATGGTCTTGAACTCTCAACTTTCTGCCTCAGCCTCTCAAGTTCTGGGATTATAGGTATATGCCACCCACACCGTGCTCTATGAGTTCTTTAAACTCACATTTTCTTCCCTCCTCTTCTTCCTTTATTCTATTCTTTACCATCTCCCATTTCAAAGGCTCACATTTTAAATGGGGGACCTAAAGATGTTGATCCATAATAGTTATCAGCGCCATGCCTTAAGAATTGCCGTGTAGCATAAAATAGAGGAACTCTGCAAAAATGAAAACATTGTAAGAATTACAATAAATAGGGTTCAAAAATTATGACTTCTCCCAAGTGATTTCTTTCTTTTTTGTATGTTTGGGAAGGGTCTACAGAGTGTTCAAGGTCTCACTACTAGATTGGACTTGTTGTGATCTGTTTACAGACTCCCAAGAGCTGGATTATAGGTGCGCACCACCAGGCCCAGACTCCACTGCCGTCTCAGCACACCCTAAGGTTGGAGATGTCATGGCAGGCTCCCCGGATTTGAGCCCCTGGCCTCTCCTGTGCCTGTTTGCAGATCCTTTAATCCACTGTGCTATTTGGCTGGCCCATTTCTCCCAAGTGTTTTCAATGTGCAGACTTCCTTAGAATTAATGAAATAAGGAACAGAAGCTGCACACTGAATTGATTTGAGCTTATCATTCTTATGGAAACTGCTAATACAAGGAATTCTCAAGGGTCAAGGTCTCCCTGTACTTACCAGCACCTTGGCCCTTGTTTCTCAACTAACATAAGTGTCTGCTCCTGAGGAAGTAAGCGGTCAACACGGAGCTCTCCATCTTGGTTGTATTCATGGGCTCCCTTCCTGTGACAGTGGAATTAACTTCTATTCTCATTTTCTCTTATGTAGCAGGAAGACACAGTGAGAAACAGGTGTCACTCCAAAAAAATCTTTATTGCGATATAATTTAGGTACTGCTATTATCAATCTTTTAAAATGTACAAATGGGTCTCATGATGTTTACAGAATTATTAGCTTAATTGTAGAATATTTTGCTTGCAGAATACAATTTCATCTTAATTTTTTAAAGATTAATTTTGTTGGTACACTTTAGCTAAGCATACAGATCGCATTCATCCCAAGGAAATTGCATCTGGACATAATGTATCTCAACTCTTCTTTTTTCCTTTTATTCTCTTTTTTTTTCCATTTCTTTTCCTCTTTCTCCCTGCCCCTCCTTTGTTCCCCTTCCCATGGGAACCTTTTAACCCTATTTCCCAGGACATGATTTAATTGTAGAATATTTTCATCACCCCCAAAAGAGACTTCGCACCCGTTAACAACCACTCTTTGTTTCTTGCCTACTACGCTCCTAGGGTCTCAGCAACCACTTAGCTTTATTTCTGTCTCTATGGGTTTGCTTGTTCTGGGTAATTCACACAAATGGAGCAACATACTTCGTGGTCTTCTGTGACTGACGTTTTTCATGTCACATAATGTTTTCTAGGTCTACTTATGTAGCATATTTTAGCATTTCATTTTTTATTGTTGAATAATATTCTATTTTATCGATGTATAGTGGCACCTTGATTCATGAATGCTTTCATTTGCAAACGCCTTCATTCACGTGTGCTTTCATTTGCAAACAGTTTCGTTTGCAAACAGTTTGGTTTGCAAACAGCGTTTGGCAA
This sequence comes from Myocastor coypus, assembly GCA_004027025.1. Classification (NCBI taxonomy): domain Eukaryota; kingdom Metazoa; phylum Chordata; class Mammalia; order Rodentia; family Myocastoridae; genus Myocastor; species Myocastor coypus. Next base: position 16,388 of record PVJA010000217.1, on the reverse strand, counting down.
GGGTTTACTTTTGTTTGGTTTGGCAAACAGTGCATATGGTGACAAATGTGGCTGTGGTCATCTTTTCTGCACAAACGTGAACATGACCATTTTTTTTCCCAAGTCATGGAACGAATAAAAGTTGGTGAATGGAGGCACCACTGTAGTGTATCTTGTTTATATTTTCATTAACTGGTGGACATTTAGATTGTCTTTGTTTGTTGAATCTTTCTACTTTTTCATTCTAATACTGTTATAAACAATTTATACATGAGGGTTTTTTTTTTTTTTTGTGGACATGTTTTCAGTTTCCTTGGGTGTAGGTCAAGGGGTAGAGGCGCATGTTGTGTTATTTGTTAACTCTGTATTTGGTTTATTGAGGTTCTGACAGATTGTTTTATTAAGTGGCTATGTTACTTCACACTCTGTAATTTTCCCATATGCGTGCCAACCCTCCTTCATTCCTTTTCCCTTCCCTCTCTCCCTCCCTCCTTCCTCCTCTTTTCTTGCACAATGGGACTTGAACCCAGGACTTGCACTAAGCTACACTGTCAGCTTTTTTTTCATTTTTTATCATGGGATGGGTCTCACTAAGTTCCCCAGGCTGGGCATTGCCTTCTAGATTGCGAAGGTTCTGACGAGAAGTCGACTGTGAATGTTTTTTAGGGTTCCTTCGTAGATAGTAAGTCATTATGCCCCTGCAGCTTTAAAGATTCTCTCTTTGCTTTTCACTTTCAACAGTTTGATTTGGAGATACTTAACTGTGAATCTCTTTGATTTTGTCTTACCTGATGAAATTTTAAGTCTCCTAGGGTGTATAGATAAATATTTTTCATCAAATTTAGAAAAAGTACAGCTATATTTTTACAAGTAGTTTGCTTTCCATTTTTGTTTTACCTCTTCTTCTGGTACTGTATTTGTAAGCATGTTGGTATGCTTAATACTGCCCCATGTTGCTCTGTGGCTCTGTTCATCTTTCTCCATTCTTTTCTCTTTCTATTCTTCGGATTGTGCAGCTCTGTCAAGCTATTATCAAGTTCACTCATGCTTTATTCCATTACCTCCAACCTGTTTTGTGCATCTATACATTTTCTTTTAAACTGTTATGTATTCTAACTCTAGATTTCCACTTCACATTTCTAAAACTCATTTTTTCTTTATTGATACTATCCATTTGATGAGACATTGTTGTTGTCTTAGTTACTTTTTACTTGTTGCTGGGACAGATACCCGACAAGGTTTATTTAGCTCACAGCTTGTGGAGGTTTCAGTTCATAAGAACAGCAGTTCTTGGCGGCAGAAAATAATAAAGAACAGAGGAGGAACGGCAGCTGTGGCATCCATCAAGCCTCTGTATTCAGAATTCTGCACCAGCGCTCCACTGTGAAGATCAGACTTCCTCCAAAGTGGCATGGCTGCGAAGGTCAAGGTCGTCCAAAGACCAGGACTTCTTCAAGGAAGTAGAGCAGGGCGGGGCTGCCAAGGAAGTGGGCAGGACGTGGCCAGGGAAAGTCTTGCTCAACATCTTTTCATATACTTTTTTTTGTGTTGAGTCACTCTGGGGTGGCCCATCTGGCTCTAGAGTGGGACCAATCACACTTCAGGGTCAGATCAATTGCATCCCAGGGCAGGCCCTCTGCATCCTGCAGGATGGGCCTCCTCACAGCCTGGAACTGGCAGAGCCTATCCAGCCAAGCTTCCTCAAGCTGACACAACGTGTCAACTACCAGTTATTATACCTTTAATTCTTTAAGTGTTACATTTAATATTATCTTTACATCCTGAACTTGCCTATGATAGCTACTTTGAAATCTTCATTGCCTTGATCTATATCTGGACCCCCTCTGTATGGTTTGTGTCTAGATGTCTTCTCCAAACCTCATGCATTCCTCCATGAGGCGTTTGTGAGTGACTGACTGGGTCATGGATGTGTGATACTGGATTAGTCTGTCGGTTGGTTTGCTATAGCTCTGGATGATAATGATGGATTTATTAAAGAGGTAAGACTCCCCTTGGGTGTGTGTGTTGACAGTCGTAGGCTTGTAGTCAGGTTGGAATAAAGACAGAAAGAAGAAAGAAGTCTGATACTTTCCTCCTGCCATGCTGTGAGCTCTTTCTCTTCTGCCTTGCACCCCTGTCTTGCAGCCAGCCAACTATGGACTGAAACCTTTATAAACTGTGAGCCAAAACCAATCTCTCCTCTTCTACTGTGGATATTGGGTATTCTGTCCCAGGAATAAGAGAGTATCTCAGACAGTCCTGTATCTGGAGCCTCTCAAAGGCAGATTCTAGTGCTTCCCATTTACTCCCATGTATAGGTCATAATTTATTGCATATTTTCATGTTTTGTAATTTTACATGAAAAAATATATATTTATGTATTTGCTATAGGGTCTCACTATACAGCTCATATTTATAGTGATCTTCCTGTTTTTAGCATCCCTACTTCTGGAATTATTGGTGTGTGCTACCACACCCCAGTCTCAGTGGCAGGCACAGTGCACCCAGGGGCAGGCTGGCATGGCATGTGGAGCCACGCACTGAATCTGGTCCCTGAGCTTCCTTGAGCAGGTGCTTAGTCCACTGAGCTATCTCCTCAGCCCTAAAAACTAATATTTTGAACAATGTATTACAGAAGTTGCTCATCTTAATGATTCTTGTTCTTTTTTCTTCACCCCTGTTGTCTATTCATTGGAGTTTGATGTTATCACTTGTTAGTCCATTTGTTTAATGATTTGCTGTACTAACTCCATGAAATTTATTTCTCCCACAGTGCATAATTTCTGATGCCTCCATTCAGACTGTTTTTATTTTCCATTATTTTTACATTTTAGCTTATATCCCTAAGAGTCCCTTTGGGTCTGCATAAGCCATTTATTGGTCAGCAGTTGTACTGAGGTCTTCTTAGCTAGTTATGGTTTAACATTTTAGTTTTCAGTGTTCGTGTAACTTGAGTCTGTTACTGAAACTGCATGAGTTTATGTTTTTGCTTCATCTTCAGTCAGTGCCTTTAAAGTTTTCTTTCTAATCTCTGTGGTGAGGGTGAAGCTTTGGGCATACACAGCGTCTTCCAGGCAGCTACAGTGCGTACTTTTATTGTTAAGTCTAGCTTCATATTAGTTTCCCCCTTGTGTCAGAATAGTTTATTTTTTAGCTTGTTTTTGGTCAGAGGTTGCACTTGAGATTCTTGAGACTGTGAGATGTCTGACCTTTGTATGCAGATAGAGAAATGTTTTCAGATTTTACCCATGTCTCATTCTTGTATCTACAGTCTAGGATATATCTGTGTCCTTCTGAACTCTAGAGTTAGGTGATTTCCCAGGAGGACAGATCTCCTGAGTTGTTTCTGTCTCTGCTTCTCTCTGTTAAAGTTCCAACTGCTCTGTCGCTTCATGTTTGCTAAAAATATAACAAAAATACCAGGACTCTAAATGTTGTCCACTGTTTTCAACCACACCCTTAGTTGTGGAAGTCTTCATGATCTCCAAATAAAGTCATTAATCTCAATAAGAGTTTTAGAGCTCTTCTTCCTTATGAATTATCTCTTCTCCTTGGAGAATCTGTGTGCTACTGAACAGCAGCTAACTGCAGTGACAGCAACCTATTTCTCCTACAGACATCCTAGCTCATGTTAGAAATAGAGGACATGGCTCCTGGTCTTAGCTTGAGGCTTCTATTATAGGTCATTACCAATGATTAAATTGAGATGGGACAATCAAGTTGCATACACTGGATGTAGGGGTTCCACCGATAAGGTGCTAGGCAGAAGAATGATATATCAGTCCTTTTGGCCCTGCCTACACAGATGAAGACTTCTAAAACATGGGAAGGGGTTTAACGAAATGGGAAATTTTGGTAGTCTTCGCTTTTAAGGTGGAATATTGATAGCCTTCCCTAGACCAAGACCTGGGGCAAAAGGTAGGCCAGATGAGAGAGGACATTCCCAACTTTTTGTCTGTCCTTCATGGTAATACAGTGCCCCATAATCAAGTTCTATAACATGAAACTAGGAGTGATAGAGAGGAAGGAATCATGGCCCAAATGCCACAGACTCTGTGTTCTGTCTGAGATTTAGCTAACTTTCTTTGATCACTATTGCTCTATTTTTTTGTATGCCCTTACAACAAATTTGAGAGATTTAAATAACATTTTAAAACAACATTATTCCAACTAAATATTTTGTTAGAGAAAAGATCAGCCAAGTTTTCCACTTCATGTAGCTGGAATGATCAGTTTTGATCTTTCTAGGGCTACATGAATTGGTGGTAAAAGCCCCTAGGGAGCCCCTAAACTTAGAAATCAGTGTCTGTCTGGATTTTGTTCAATTGCCTTCTGTTACTTGCTAATTTATGATTAACCTTAAGCCCTGCTTTTTAAGCCCTCCCAACTGCTCTAAATGACTGGGCTGGAGTTCCTTTTTTTTTTTTTTTTTTTTTCTTCTTCAGATAAGAAAACAAGACTATAAAAGATTATGTAGTTTACTTATACAACTGGTAGGAGGTCATGCTCAGGCAAGAATAATCATCAAAGTCTAGTTTATGTTTTTAGTCATTAGACTACATTGGCTCACATACCACATCCAAATGTTTTAATTTTATTTGTATTTATAACATTCCTGTATTTAGATACATACAGAAACACATCGGTTTCAAAGTTGTTGTTTCTGTACCATGATGGTGGCATACACTAGTTTTTGTATCTCTTTTTTTTTTTTTTTTTTTTTTTTTTGGTGGGGAAGTATGTTTTTCTATTCCTGTTTTATTTTTATCATCACTTCTCATTCTGCAGTAGAGATGGTTCTTCCCTGGGTATCTGCCTGGCATTGAAAACTAAGCCAAGTTACTGATTGCTCATGGGGCCTTCAGAACCCCAGGGAACTGAGTTTTACTCATTGGATTCTATTCTGGTATTCCAAGACTTGTTTTCTCCTGACTTTATTCCATGGTGTGCAAAGCAGATACACAGTTGTCTGGCAACTGAACTATTCTAGGCTCAGAGAAGGCTGGAGAATTGAACTGGCCCAACTGTGGAAGATCCCCACAGGAGTTAGAGTAAAAGCTGCGTAAATGAATCCCTAGTTGCAAGTAGAACATGCAGAACCATCTTCTGGCCCCTCTTCCAGAAAGCTAAGACACTCAGATCTTCACCTTGGTCAATGTAGACTTTGGAAATTTAGTCTTATCATTTACAGTATGGTGGGCAAAAAGCCCTTAGCTGTACTTACAAATTTAAGTTTCCATTTTAGTTAGACTTGGATTTTGAGCTGTTTGTGGTAATTGGTACTTCTGGTGGTATATGTCAAGGAATGTGCATACCTCATTACTTTCTTTTATGAGACTTATTTGGAAATGAGAGAAAGGATAGGTAGATATAGCACTAGATTTGGCTTCTAGTGCAGAGTTGATTGGATGGGTAATGCTCAGCTGTGGAGATTAGAATCTAGTTGATTTAGGTAGGCATAGGCATCTTATATGATTTTAAATGGTTTATAGAATCACTGAGAAGGGGAAGGGTGCAGAATTTAAATTGAACTTTTCAGGAATGAATTTAAGAACCCTTCTGTAGAATCAGGCTACCAAGATTGCTTTTGCCTTTCCTAGATTAAGCAATGGCTTTCCTGAAAGAGTAGAAATAGAATTCTACCTAATTGGAAAGTGGAAAGCAGCCTCTACTTAATTGCTGCCTTCCAGATTTTATGCAAGTGCATAAAATTGGTGCTGTTTAAATTACCTAGAGAACCCTACTGCATAAAGTCTCAGAAAAGTTTTTACAGTTTTAATTCTTGAAGAATTGAGAGACACAGTTGAAGGAGGTTGGGATGGCTATGCCAAATGGCCACTTGTAACACAAAATTAATTTTATTATGTCTCTTAGCAATATGATACAAACACTTGTTGAGTAAATAAAGAAGGAAGACAGTGTTATTGTTGGAATCCAGTGTGTCTCTCCAAAGGGATCTTTATGTTGAAGGCTTGGTTGCTCAGGAGGTTTGGGGAAGTTATCGAGTTATGAGGGCTCTAACTTTAGCAGGGAGTCAATTCACTGATCAGAGCACAGTTTGATAGCATTACTGAGAAGGTACGTAAAAGGGAGGAGCCTACTGGAAAGGAGTACATCACGGGATGTGGCCTTGAGAGCTGCATCTGCTTCCAAGGCCTCTTCCTCTCTAGCTCTCTTCCTCTCTCTGCTATTTCTCAGTTTTTGTGGGGTGAAAAGCTTCCTTCCATCACAGTCATCTGTGTGATAATCCTGCCTCACTCAGACCTAAAAGCAATGGAGCCAGCTGGCCAGAGACTGAAGCCAAACTAAACCCATCCTCCTTTACATGGATTTTCTCACATTTGTCTCTTATAAAGAAAAAGTTGATCAACACAGATGGCCTTTGTACAAGCACTACTGCACTACTTTGTACTACTGTACAAATAGTAATACCAATGGTGTTCTGCTCCTCTGTAGCTAAGCGCATTGAGTGGATTTGACAGTGTCAAAAACAATATAGAGAAGGGTAGTTGCAAAATGGAGGGAGGCCCCTCTTTATGAGTGCATAGATAGACTGAAGGGAAAATGTACCTGCTTTACAAGCTTACTATATAAATTAGAACTAGGCTTCCTTCATCTTGGCTATCCTGCCCCCTTATCTGTTTTCATACTTCTCTTTGCTAGGCCTCATCTGGAAGACCCCATACTGGAATAGTTATTTATTTATTTATTTATTTATTTATTTATTTATTTAGTAGTGCTGGGGATGGAACTCTGAACCTTGTTCTTGCCAGGTAGGCGCTTATGCTGCTGAGCTATATCCCAGGCCCCATCCTGTAATGTTTCAAGGTTTCTATCTTTCATAACAAAACATTCTCCTTCAGTGGTTCTCAACCTTTCTAACGTCATGAACCTGCAATACAATTCTTCATGTTGCGGTGACCCCAAACCAAAAAAATAATTTTGATGGCTACTTCAAATCTGTAATTTTGCTATAGTTATGATTCGGAATGACTTTAGGGGATCCCTGTGTTTTGGTCATTCAACCCCCGCTGGGGTCGCGAGCCACAGGTTGAGAATCACTGCATGATGTCCATTACTATAAGGCCTTGATTTCTATATGTGTTTCCAAGAGTTTCCAGATTTCTTTCCAGTCAACTCAGCATCCTGTTTCTTCGTCCTTATTAATTTCTGTCTACACAGACATTCCATCTAGGAGAACCCGAATTCTCCTGATATCTGCTATAGCATCTTGATTTCATGGTTTCATTTTGCTTAGAATGTCCTGTAACTAAAAATTCAGGTCTCATGTCTTTTCTGTGGAGACTTTTTCTGTGCTTCTCATTCTCAAAGGAACGTGGACAGCCTCTTCTTTTCTTTTTTTCTTATATACTGAAAATGCAGTCTTAACCAAACTATTTCTTAAAGTCAGGCCCCTTAGTTTCAGTGATCCTCAGCTAGAGGCAGTTTTGCTCCCCTAGGGAAATGTGGTGATGTCTGGAGATAGTTTTAGTGGCCCTGAGCAGAGATGATGTTATTTGTCTCTAGTAAACAGGGGCTAGGGATGCAGCTAAGTGTTCCACAGTGCACCAAATAGTCCTCATCCCTCCTAACATAGAACCATCTATACCAAAGCGTCATAATGCCTACCTCAGTTACTTTTCACGTGTAGAGACAAAATACCTGACACCCCAAATTAAGGAAGTAAAGGTTTGTGTAGCTCATAGTTTGTGGAGGTTTCAGTCCATAATTGGCTGGCTCCAAGACAGAGTAGAATAGTGAGAGGGTGACAGTTCATGGTGGCAGAAAACAGCAAAGCAAAGGGAGGAGATGCAACTACAGCTTTTAGCAAGCCTCTCTCCCTTCCTCCCACGCTGTCTGGAAAGACTGGAGCTCCTCCAAAGAAGTGGCACGTGCCAACCTTCCTCAGTTCCCTTTCATACTCCTTTTGTGCTAAGTCACTCTAGGCCCTCCACACCCTAGGGAGAGCTGTCCACACCCTAGCAAGTGTCCTGCAGATCTTAGGGTGTGGCATTGCTGAGTCAATTTAGTTAAGCTTTGAACTTCTCAAGTTGACCCAATGTAACAACCACTATGCCAAATTTGAGAAACTGCACTGATCTTCATCATAGTTTCTTATACACAGAAATGTATGAAGAAATATTCGTTCAGTGAATATTCTCATTTATCTCATTCCAAGGGTATACAGAGGGTCACCAATCCTTAGATGTCACACATGGCTACTTTTTTGTATTTTTACTTTCATATCCAAGTTCATGACTTAACATTGGTTGCATGTTTTTCTTAACTAAAATTTCTGACTCATTTCCTTTTCAAGGATTGGTTGTTTTATTTTGGTTTGGCTTTTGGTTGTACCAGGGATCAAACTCAGGACCTTGTTGTTGCCAGGCAAGCACTTATTCCACTGAGCTATCTCCCCAGCTCTGTCCTTTCTTTTTAATCTACTCCCATACTACTGCTTTAATTATGTTAGTAAAATATGGTTTCATGACATTACCCCACTTACAACTACTTCATTGTTGAGGGCATAGTTGAAATTCTTATAAACTCTGGATAGTATGTAGTAAATTCATATTGGGCATCTACTGGTTAAGTAATGAGTGCATTTTGAGCAAGGTCGCAAACGTTAATGGCATATTTGAAAACCTATTCATACTTAAATTTTCTTTAAGAAAATATAATTTTCATGCTTCCTCTATGTCTTTCATAGTTAAATAGTGAGAAGCTTTAGTTTGTATTTGCGTGAGAACAGACAGGAGAGAGGAAGATAGATGAGCATCAGTCAAATTATAATCAATGCATTCAGCACATTCTACTCTTTCTGGAAACTGAAGCACAGACCAGAATCTCTGGAAAGCTACAGTTTAGCCTTATTCCATTCCCTCTATGGATTCATCCAGAGGACCCTACAATATCCTTCCTTCCTACTCCTAATGCCTGTTCTACAGGGAACATCTACATTCAGTACTTTTAATTCATTTGTTAGAGAGGTGATAACTAACTTATCGATGCTATTCCACCAGATAATTAGTTATTTACACCTATCCTCTTCTCTTCCTTTGGTCTCATCAGGAAATAGCATTACTACAGTTTTTTGTTTTCTTTTCTGGGCTTCCGCCCATCTGATATCCAGCTACAGTGTGAGTGGTGGAACTCTGGAGAGCCTGTACCCACAATATTTTTAATTTGAATTTGGAGATATGATGGATATGATCACAAGAAATTGTACTTTTCTTCTCTGTGCATCAAAAGGTGTGGAAACAAGAAAGATAGGGAATGGGAATTCATATTTATTGAGTACCTATCTGTTATACTGTAGTCACTGTACATATTGTTTTACTTTTTGTGGAATATGCATTATATTACTTTAAGTGGCAGCATCTTGTCTGAGGTCATGCAGCTAAATGTGGCTGTCTTATATCAAGGTCATGCCTTTTTTCTGAGAGCCTTCTCCACCTGGCCTCTGTGTTTTATCATTCTTCTCACATCCTTCTGTTTTCTTCCTCTGTATTTCTACAAGAATGAGGTCAACACACCTATCTCCTATGTACAGTCTCTCTCTCACACAAACACACCTCCAGGAAGCCATCACAAGCACTCCTGGATTTCGTTGCATTGAATTTCTAGCAAAAGCAAGTCCCAGAGTTCGATTCCTGGTACCAAAAAAAAACCCAAAACAAAATAGTAAAAAGACCAAAAGATATCACAAAGAAATCTGTTGGACAGGAAAACAAGAGAATATTAACACTGTGTGAAATTCTTAGTGTGCTAATATTTGGGTAGAAGTCAAAGAAGTTTATAACCCTAATGGAAAAGTGGAGAAAGTCTATGAACTATCATTTAAAGAAGCCCAAGCCGGGCGTGGTGGCTCACACCTGTAATCCCAGCACTTGGGAGGCTGAGACAGGCGGATCAGCGTGAGTTCGAGACCAGCCGGGGCTACAAAAGTGAGCTCAAGGCCAGCCTGAACTTCATAGTGAGACCCTGTCTTAAAAAAAAAAAAAAAAAAAAAAAAAAGAAGCCCAAAAGCTAACAAGTGCATGAAGAGATGTTCAAACATTAATCATCAAAATAATGCAAAATTAAAAATTATGTGATCATTTCACAGTCAAAATCTAAATGGTGTTGGCAGGATTGTGAGGCTCTAGGTACCCTCATTCACTGCTGGGAGGGCATGACACATGATGCCATGTCCTGGAGTGCAATATTAAATAGATTTTGTGCAAAACTCAGGTATTTTCATGCTCTATGACTCATTAATGCATCTCTCTGGTAAATTTTACAAAGAAATGTTCAGGAAGGTCCTTATAGGTACATGTGCGGGATGAATACTGTCGCTACATATTTGGGGCAGGAGCCATCTGGCAGTCCATTATAGGGAGAGTGGATGTGTGTTATGGTTTATGTCTTGTTGTCCCCCAAAAGCCTCATGCAATCATGAGGTGGGGACTTCTAGAGTTTGAGAATTGACTCATGATCCACTGGGATTGTGTTTTAGTACTGACGGGGTTATCGGTCTGAGTATGCCTGGGATTATAGATGTGGCCTAAGGTGAACAGGCTGAGGGAGAGAGCCTAAACGCAATATAGAGACAGACTCATGCTGTTGCTCTCTGCTCCCTCGGTTGTTCCGTTGCCTCTGTCACCATTGTTGCTGTTCCGCCGCCATGAACTGCTGCTCTTTGCCATGTGCCTCTCTGCCTCGGAGCCAGTCAAGTATGGACTGAAACCTCCAGTAACTGTGAGCTAAATAAACTTTTCCTTCCTTCATTTTCAGTCTCAGGTATTTGTCCCAGCAACTATAGAATAGTAACTAAGACAATGTGTAAGTGTGATATATATCCCAGAGGAATATTTAGAACAGCTAAAAACAGATTAATATACATATAGCAACATGGATAGACCTTATAAAGCTGGATATGTTATGTAAAAAAATAAAAAAAGATAGCATACATTGTGCAATTGCATAGGAAAAGTTTTCAATTAACAATAATTGTAAGTAGGATAAATCTCATTGACTATGATACTGCCACTGCACAAAGCTACAAAGCTATTTTTTTTCTCTCTCTCTTTCTTTCTTTTCTTTTCTTTTTTTTTTTTTTTTTTTGTAGTACCAGGGAATGAACTCAGAACCTGTGCTTGCAGGGCAAGCACTTATTCTACTGAGCTATCTCCCCAGCCTGCAATTACATAGATAGGAATAAAATTTTACATGAACATAGAGAATTATTTAGTGTTTTAAAGAAAAAGAAAAACAAAATATTTTAGTACTGTTTCATTTTGGAATAGCAGGATGTGGAAAGGGTGGGTGAAAAATAGGAAATAAATAAATACAATTGTAAATCACTTAAATTTAGTGTTTTTGTTTTAATATTTAGATCACTGATTGATTTCAATTTTAGTTTATTTCATGGTGAGAAATATGGGCTTAGTTTTAAAATTAATTAATTAATTAATTAATCAATGCATTTGGTACAGAGTCTATAGAGTCTCCAGGGTCTCTCTATGTAGATTGAACTTGTAGTGATTCTGCACAGTCGCAGCCATCAGATTCCTTGCAATTTAATTATTAATCTGTGGATTTAGATCATAGCAAGAGCTGCTGAGCCAGGCTCTTGTTCCGTGGTGCGTTGTCCCAAGTAGAAGTTTCCCCAGTGGTTGCCAAAGCTTGAGTCTTCTCTCCTTTGTTCCCTGCTATGCCTTTGCCCACTCACTTGCCCAGTGTGGCTTCTATTCCATAGTGCTGCGCTCGCTCACAGGCTCTGCACAACTGAATTTGTTGAAGAAGGAAAACTGGTGGATGGGGCAGATGATAGAGATGCGCATGATCTTTTGGGAGTGGTGTTAGTATCTAGATCTGTGTCGCTTCCGGCAATAGGCTCAGCCACAGAGGTTCATAGGGGCAATTGCCAGAACCTTCTATGGAGGATCCTGAAGTCTGGGGATGGAACTAAGTGAGATGTGGATTTAAATATGGAGAACCAGCCGCCAGTGTGTCAGAGGTGGACAAAGGAAAGAGGCTGCACAAATTGCATTTGATGCTGCTTAAGCTGGTGATATTGGTTCCACAGCGAATTTGTCTTCTTGGTGATGGCATGGAGCCTCATACTGCTCCTCTCCCCAACTTATTTATTTACAGAAAATAGAATAGAATAACAAAGTTTTAAGGTTGGACTCTAGGAAGCCGGGCGTGGTGGCGCACACCCAGCACTCTGGAGGCTGAGGCAGGAGGATCAGTGAGTTCAAGACCAGCCTGAGCTACAAAACAGAGCTCAAGGCCAGCCTGAACTATATAGTGAGACCCTGTCTCAAAAAGACAAAAAAAAAAAAAAAAAACCAAGTTGGACTCTAGGAAACGTCTCTGGAACAGCAGAAGCTCTAAGTGCTGCTGAGAGTCTGGGTGGCTGCCACAGCTGATATAGACAGCAACTGAGGCAAGCGATTGTATCTTGATTCTAGGCACACAGCCTGGAAAACCTCTACACAAGACATAGAAGACTCGTTAAAGGATGTTCACTGCAGAGCTGCCTACAATATTAAGAAATCATTATTACAGAAGAATGGTAACTAAATTAGGCCAGGTTAGAAACAGTTAAAGTAGATGATCTAGACTTCTATGTATCAGCCTGAACTTAAAAATGTTGATTTAAAAATGTAAACTGAGTAATTGTAGTTATAGGAATTGAAGTATACAAGTTATATTAGTTAAAGGATATACAAATAACAGTTTATACATGTAGTGAAAGTGTACACATAAGCATATTTTGAACACATCTAGATAGCAAGCCTGATATCTGGAGAAAGAAGAGGATGAGAATGTGATACTGCATCATGAACTTGTGCTATTTGGGTATTCATTTTATTTTATTTTTTAAAAAAGAGCACTGAAACAAACATGGTAAAATTAACTTAAAGAGTTGAAGTATGTTCTCATCTCCTTTCTTATATCATCAACATAGTGCATGATTTTATAAAGTGGGGAAATGTGGACTGAGACTACATATATGATCACAATAAAGACAAGACGCAGCAGGGCAAAGGGACGTAAATCTTAATCTTCCCCCTCCACCCCAACCTCTGGACCTTGTTCCTGTAGCCACGATCTTTCCTGTGACAGCCTATGATATAGAGACTTAGAGCGCATTTCTTTTCTACCTGTATAGTTAATGCTCCTTGCTGTTTTCACTGAATTACACAGATCTCAGAGGTCATTCATCTTTTAACGTCTGTCACTATCTTCCCAAGAAATTTCTGCTTCCTGAAGGGAAGTTACAATTACAGTTTCTTTAATGTTGGGTTTTAAAATTGCTGCTCTAGAATATATAGGACCAATTTTAGTGAGTAAATTGTCAAGAATGATTGTGCTCAGACCTAGACTCACCTTGAAAAATAAAATTTGAAAGGCACTTTCCCCATGCTAGCTCCTCAGTGAGTGAAGGTATCGAACGTGGGACCAGAGAGAATGTTAAGGCGCACATACCCGAGGGGTTCACACCCTTCAAAGAAAAGTACATTGGGCCTCGAGCAAACTGGCATTAGGGTCAGCCATAGTTTCATAAGGTCAAACTGATTTGCTGCCGTTTCTCCTTTAACAAGGCACTGCACAAGACTGCAGTCTTGTAGTCACTCTACAATACTACAGGTAGTATTAATTCGGACCTCATTCATATTCTATTCAGTATTACTAAACCAAATGTTTTCTAGTTGGTGGTTTTAACAAAGTTGGTAAGAGTGATGTAATGAAGCGATATTATAGGGAAAAATTGAGGGGAAAAGTCCTTTTAAAGCACTTGATTTTTTTTGAGATAAAAAGGGAAAAGCAAAGTTTACAAAATAGTGGAGTGGAGCTTGGTAGTTGAGCTGTGTCTGCCAGGTGGCCTGGCCTGCCCCTCGGGAGAATTTGTTTTGGGATCACAGCAAGGCTGGATACACAGAGCACGGAAAGTCCCTGATCCTTGTCATCACAGAATTTGGCTTATAGCCCTTTCTTCTCAAAGATAGAGGCTTTTGGCATTTATTATATTGTTTTCCTGTCTCTCCTTAAAGAGAAAAAGCCAGTGCATTTTATCCTCCAAAATTCTTCACAGTTGCATTTGAGTATATCAGAGAACAGAATTATTTATGTCAGTCCCATGGGAGGAAGGTGGCCACTTTATCCATCTGTTTACAGTGCAAATATACCCTATGTCCACCTGTTTATCCCCATGGAATTTATAAGGATTGCAAAGGGCCAAGTTCCAGAAATTCTAGGTAGGACTCCTCCATCTTGATGTTTTCTACAAGGTCCGTAATGGCCAAAATTCTTAATTTCTTTGAGCTTCAATTTCCTCAACCTAAAATGAAGTTAATAGTATCTACTTTCTGTAATGCCATTGAAAATATCTGTTGGGAGCGTAGCTTGGTTTTCATCACATAGATGACATGTGCGTATTGTAAGGTTGTGTCCCAGGCTTGCCAGCTGCATGTCAATCAGGACTACTTTATGAAGTTGATGTAAGGGTAAAATAAAAGCAGTGTTTTTTGCCAACTGCAAGGGGTTGCACACATTTGTATTATTAATGCAAAGTTCTTGGTGTGGGGGAAGGAAATAGGAGAAGTTCTTTGAGCTGTTTGGCTAAAAGATTTTTGAATGAGAATAAGGAATTATTTCTTCAACATATTTAACTTATTGTCAGCTTATTTAAACAACTGCTTATTCTACAACTCTGAAACTCACATTCTAGGTATTTATCTATGAGAAATGAAAATAAAAGTCCACGCAAAGGATTTAAGGTAAATATTCACTATAGTTGTACTCAGAGTCGCTATAAACTGGAAATGATTTTCCACGTCTACCACCTGGTGTTTCATTCACATGATGCAATGCCGTGTGGCAGTAAAAAGGGACAAATGACAGACTCAACACCAGGGAGGGGTCTCAAAAGCATGATACTGAGTGAAACAAGTCATGCAAAAATGTTACATGTGGTTCCATTGTAGGCGATGGCAGCTCTCTCAATTGGGTCAATTTTATCGTAGCAAAAGAAGCTCAAGTGTAATCTTTAATCCACCTGTGTTAAGATGCTGTCACTCCTTCAATCGTACCCCCAATGTTGCAAGCATAAAAGAGTTAAGAGAAAAACAGAACTAATTACAAAGAAGAATCCTGTGACTTCTTGAATCAACAGCTACACATTCCACCATGGTTGCCGTGGAAACCAAGAATGTATTTAAGCAGAGATGAAACAAAGAATGAGGTTGGATGTGTTTCTGATCTGTGAGGGCATTTAAGATCTGTAACCTGCAAAGGGTCCAATGGCTGGCCTTATTAATAAACTCTGTTTGTTTGTTTGTTTTTCCCCATTTTCACTCTGACATGGACATAATCTCGCCATTCCACCATTTCTATGATATTCTACAAAAGGCAAGACATTAGGGATGGAAAGCACTGCCTTTATAGTTAGCTCTTTGTCAGGTTGTCTTCCTTAGACCACCAGAGTCATCTACAGCCTAGGCCCATGTCTCACACGTTTTTAGTAGCATGTTTCTCACAGTCCATGTTCACAGAATAAGTAAGTGGCACGTCAAAGGCGTGGGGGCACTGTGCAATGGAGAACGTGAGAGGAAAGGAAGGTGTTGCTGAACCCAAGTCTCTCACTTCATGGTGTGAAAAAGTTGGGGCAGGTTGGTTGATGTGTGAGTCTGCTTTCCCAGACAGAAAATGAGTCCTGCCCACTGGATAGGGGTGCTGTATTACAGAAATAAGAGAATATATGTGACAAGTACTCTGCACACAGTTACGCAGTTTGCATACACAAATTATTATCACATCATTGGAAGAGTATAACATTTTAGCTCTAAGATATAGAGATACAAGGCCAAATCACATAAAGTATGCTCACTTCGGCTGTGTAAGCAGTGCTTCTATACTACTCACTGACATATTCACTTGACTCCTCATAGCGTCTCATTAGAACTCCTTGGGAGAGACATTTACAGTCTTGTGGAATGCATTCACCCTACATTATTTATTGAGAAGTGGTTGCCAATGAATCTGTAAAATATCTGAAAGCATGGATCTGGTCTTACTTACCTTGGGGTTTTATACAGTACTTACTAGAGTATATCGAACCCAATTGTGTTAAAATGATAACCAAGAACAGTTTGGCTTAAAAATCCTGAGAAATGTTATCTGATATCTTTATGAAGACTAAATATCAAAGTAGTGTAATAGGGCCGGGCGTGGTGGCTCACGCCTGTAATCCCAGCACTCGGGAGGCTGAGGCAGGAGGATCGGTGCGAGTTCGAGACCAGCCTGGGCTACAAAAGTGAGCTCAGGACCAGCCTCAACTGCATAGCGAGACCCTGTCTCAAAAAGACAAAAAAAAAAAAAAAAAAAAAAAAAAAAAAAAAAAAAAAAAAAAAAAAAAA
>PVJA010000216.1:183438-206047 GCA_004027025.1 Myocastor coypus | reverse complement strand
TAATTGTAGAAATGCACATGTCTTATTCAAGATTAAGAAAGATCATTCAAATGCTTATATGAGAACCTTTAAAAAATTATTTTTATTTCTCCCCTAGTTCCAAGGCTGATAGATGAAGCATCTGTCTCCAGCACTGACTATATGGATTGTAGGATGCTTTGTAAAAGAAAGGCAGAACTAACTACGTATCTTCTTATGCTATCCTTACAGAAGTGGTTAGGGAAAAGCAAAGTGCTGATGAATTGAGGTAAGACTTTTGCAAAATCACTAACAAGTGGAGTCCATAAATCAAACCTTTCTTTGTATGAATGCCTTCTGTTGATTTCAGTTGAAGCAAATATTTTCCTAAGAAATGTTTCTCTTCCAAAAGACATAAACCCACTACTCCTTTTTGCCTCTGGAACTAAACACAAGCAGGCAAAATTTCAAAACTTTTCTAAGGGCAGATAGTGTATGTGTAAGACCTTTCCATAAGCATCAGACTGATTCCATTTTTACTAAGAAAAGAAACTCTAAAATTATACTGCAGTAAGTTTTTCAGTATATGTTATTTGTATTTTAGGGAAGGGTCTACAGGGTGTTCTGGGTCTCGCTACTAGATTGGACTCATAGTGATCTTCCTATTTACAGCCTCTCAAGAGCTGGGATTACAGGTGCATGCCACCACACACCCAGGTTTAATTGTCATCTCAGTACATCCCAGGGGTTAGACAGGCACAGCAGGCCCAAGATTGAACCCCTGGCCCTTGCACCTGCTTGCAGGCATTTTAATCCACTGAGCGATTTGGCCAGTCCTTCCATATATTTATTTGGAACTCAAAATTTTATCTGTTCATTTGAGCACTTGCAAAGCTCTACCCATCTTGTTTAACTTGTCCATGTCTGGATCCCTATCAATATTTCAGATTAATATTTCAGAAATTGTCTCTAATATCAGGGAGAATATGAGCATACTGGAGCTGTTCTACTACAGCCAACTTTCCTTGCTATGTAAAAAGTCCATATCTAAAAGGCTCAGAAGATATTCTCTTTAGAGAGACATTAAGTAAACCATGTTTGGCAGAGCACCATAATCTTCAGTGGCACTCTTTTGTAGCTTCCTATTGTAAGAGATGTTCCACTGAAATGGACTCCTCAGTTTTAGTGTGAGTCATGAGAACTTCTAGGCCATGATGGAAGTGTTTTCCAGTAGCTAGAGACGGTCACATTCACAATAGTTGGAGGACCAAAGTAATTAAGATATTTTAAACACAGGCCATGTGGTACCAGTTAACTGTGAAGTCCCTATGAAAGCAACAGTTGCATAGTCGTTGCAACGTTTTCTCATGTTAGCATTTTTTAAATTTCACCAAATTTCTGAAATAAGCCTCTGCATGCACCTACACTCTGACACTTGAAGGATAAGATTAGCTCGTAGTGGGTCACACTCCTATACAAGGGAGCTTTGTATATTTGGAATCTTCTTCAATCATAAGAGAAGTCTGTGTCCCAGTACAAGAGTGTTTGTGTGCTGAGGACCTGGGCATATTTAACATTTCTGGGGTTGATTAAATATCTAGTGCAGTAACATCGATTTCTACAAAAACAAAACACCATGATTCATTCCTGGCTCAGTTACTTTTCTCTTGTTGCTGAGACAAAATACTTGACACTCAAAATGAGGGAAGGAAAGGTTGATTTAGCTCATAGTTAGTGGAGGTTTCAGTCCACACTCAGCTGGCTCCAAAGCAGTGCGGCACATGACAGAGGGCAGCCATTCATTCTGTCAGAAAATAGCAAAAGAACAAGAGCAAACAAGAGCAGTCGTGGCAAGAAGGGCGCCAGAGAGTGAGTCTGTCTCCCTCATATTGCATTCAGGCTATCTGCCCTGCATTGGATGTAGCACTCATACCCATGCACCCAACACTGAATCATGGAGTGATCACAAAGTCTAAAAGTACACCCCATGACTGCATGAGGATTTAGGGGGACAACTAGACACAAACTTTAACAAAGCCTCACCATTATGCTTATGGGCAGATGGAATTATACTCTAGGTTTACTTCACGATGAAGGCAATGGCTACAGCTCTTGATGTCTGAAAGTGTAAAGTAAAAATAGTCCTTGGCTATGAGATACCTTACATTTGTTGACTGACTTGCATGAGATAGCTGCGTTGGTAGGAAGGATCAAGACAAAGGAAGGCTGATCCCCTGGAAGTTGACTTCCACTGCTACAATAACAATTCACAAGCATATCCAACTGACATGTACCTTGACATATAATGTGCATGTACTGCTTCCGCTTGTCTCAGTTACACTTCTCTCATTGCTAGGACAAATACGTTACACCAAACTGAAGGAAGGAAAGGTTTATTTAGCTCACAGTTACTTAAGGTTTTAGTCCACACTCCACTGAATCCAAGACCAAGAGGCACATGGCAGAGGCCAGCAGTTCATGGTGGTGGAACAGCAATAATGGCAACCAGCCAACAAGGACAACAGGGAGAGTTTGTCTCTGTGTCTCTCTTACATTACAATCAGGCTCTCCACTTCAAGCTGGGTATCAAACTCACACCCATAATCCTAACAGTGCTAACACCCACAATCCCAGCCCTAGATCACCCATAATCCCAGTGGATCATGAGTTAATCTCAAACTCTACAAGTCCCCCTCTCCTCTGCCATGACTGTATGTGGCTTTGTGGGGACAACTAGACACAAACCATAACACAGCTAATCCCTTTTGCTTCTAAATTGTAACTCCTCACAATTATCAGAAATAATTTTTATGCAGTAACAATCATGTGCCTTTACGTTACTGTCTTATGTCAAGTCTATGTCAAATCTACTGTGTTTTGTTAGTAAATGGTCTATAAGAATTTATGCAATCGTCACAGCCATTACATTTCATACTGGCATGTATGGCATTACTCTATAATCTCAAAGTAGTAGTCGTGATATATGGTATCCTATGCTATACATTTTAGTTACAAGGTTAAAAAAAAATCAGCATACAAAATTTGGAGCTCTTCTATGTTATTCAAATCTTAGGGATCTAATGCTTCTCAAAAGTCATTGACCGGCTGGCGAGATAGCTCAGCGGTCTAAAGCACCTGCTTAGGCAAGATTAGGCAACCACAGGGACCACGGTTCGATCCCCAACACCACATGCTGTGCCAGCCCCACTCCCAGGGCAGGCTGAGCCAGCTCTAACATAAATAAATAAATAAATAAATAAATAAATAAATAAATAAAGTTAAAAAAATAAATAAAAAGAAAAAGAAATGTTAAAAATCATTGGCAGTCTCTCACTATACACCATGAAGAAAAAATACATAATGATCTTATTAAAGTATGACAGCTGGCTTTCTAATCTACCAACTTAATAATTAATAAGCCTGTGTTATTCTAATTGGGTCCAATACAAAGTGTATATTTTTAAGTGTCTATTGAAAAAAATGCTTACACTTTCATCGTTTTATTCACAAAACCCAAGGTATGGAGAAAACTTCTGATTTCTTCAGTGGCCGAATAGAATTTAAACATGTGTGGTGCATATGTACCACACACTACTTAGTCTTAAAAATAAAATTCTCCTATTAATGATTCCATAGGAGAACCCAGAGGACACATTTGTATGAAATAAGGGAGACGAAAAGAGAACTGCATCATGGTTTTACTTATGTGTGGAAACTGAAAGTCTTGAGCACATGAGGTTGAGACTACAATGAAAAGTCCTGACTAGAGTTTGGGAGAGAACAGGGAAGTTGAATGGAGGAAACAACAAGCTGTTTGTAAGTAAAAGGTTTCATTTGACAGAGGGAGCAAGTTCTAGCACAGCACGACTGCATGGCGCAATAGCGATAATTGAAAATAATTGTATTTTAAAATATTTACAACAAGAAAATACTATATGTGCTTACCAAAGAAATATAATAGGTGCTTAGAATGCTGATATGCTAATTAATTCTATTATTCCACAGTATCCAAGTGTACCAAAATATCACATTTTAGCTTGTCATGACACATAAGTAGCATTTGTGAATTAAAGTAAAACTAAACGGACAATATCAATGTTGAAAGTAAAAGAACAGAGTACTGATCCATCTACAGAACAAGATCACTCCAATTTTTAGAGTATGACAATCTTCCTGTATTTCTGTGACTTAAGGTTGGTTTGCTGACTCACCACATTTTAGGGTTGCAAAAGTTAGAAATGTGAAGTTGAGTTGCAATGTTCCCCAGGGAATTTTTACTTTCCAACATAATACCAGCGAATGTTTCTTAACCCCACTAATGTTTAAGGATCATTTTGGTACCCAAAAAGCTTGTGGCAATTTTCACAGTTGTTTGGTCTGTATTTAGTTTAGCCATTAACGTTGGCTCTTAGAGGCTTGCTGCTCTACCTGTGTCTCGTTAGAGGAAGGGTGGAGTTAAAACCTCTAGAGAAAATAATTCATCAAAGTTTAGTTCTGCGAAAAACATTTTATGATCATTCAAGGAAGTCTCACAAAGTGAGATGACTCTAATTTATAGATTTGCATTTTGTCAATATCATGCAATTTAACATTAAAATATCAATCTATCAAAAGTAATGGCTTCACAATATTCTGTAATTAGATTGAAAAAAAAATATTATAATTACAAGTTTTATTTTCGTATCTTGAGGCCCACGGGTGAAATTTTTCAAGTAAGAACAGAATGTGTTCCAATTGTTCTGCTTAGTGGTTCAAGTAGACAAAACTTTTAAATTCCTGACATTTTAAAGCACAACACAGCTGGGCCAAAATAGCAAGAAGTAGACACTGACTAATGCTACTTATATAAAGTGGTATAAAATGTAAACTAATATGAACTTTAAAAAACATATTAATAGTTTCCAAGTAAAAGTAGAAGGGGACAGTTTTCAGAATTCCAGAAGGACATTGGAAATTTTGGGGTGATGGAAATAATTTCTTGTGGTTATTAAGGATTAGGTGATTTTATAGTTAAAGCTAATCAAATTGCATACTTTAAATATGTGCAACTTATTGAATTTCAATTATACCCCTATACAAATTTGATTACCCCCTAAAAGTAGACTAGAAAAGTTACAGTCCAACCTGCATATACTCTTTCATGTACAATATGTATTATTACATTTGCCACCTTACCCAAATAGCTGAAGGTAAATGGTGATTTATTTAATCTATTAAGATTTGAAATAAAGGAAATGTGAGCTCACAAATGTCATGCATACCATAAAATGAGGAGCAAAAACTAATTTCTACTTTGAAAGGATCCAGAGAAATCCAGAAGATGTAAAATTTCCCCAGTATATAATTTCAAAAAATCATGAATTGTGAGAAATAAAAATATTGGTAATTCATAGAATGACCTGTTATCCAAAAAGCATTAAGAATTTAGTGAAGTAGGGTCAGCAGATACAACTCAGCAATCAAAGTGCCTGTCTAGGCAAGTGTAGGGACCCTGGTTCGATCATTGGTACCACATGCCATGCTGGCCCTGGTCCTGGGGGCACTCAGTGAGTGGGCCACTGAGACCAGGCATTGTGATAATGCCTGTAATCCCAGTGCTGGGGAGGCTGAAACAGGAAGATTGCTCCGAGTCTGAGCTGCATAGTGAGACTCTGTCCTAAATGCAAAGAAAAAAAAAAAAGCAATTAAAATATTTTAAACAATTTAGAGTTTTCATTTTCTCATTAGGATGTGATCTCAAGGACAACAGAAAAATATCTGAAAAATTTAAGGGAGAAATGCGTTAATCAACATGAAAATTAAATAAAGAACATTTGAGACATAATTATTTCTAGTAGTTTTACATGAGTTTTTCATGCAAACCTGGAGAACTGAGCCCAGTAACATATCAACCCTGACTGAATGTCAAAGGCAAGGACATTGTCAAGCAGGAAGATGTTGTTCCTGAGTAGAAAGCAAATACGAAGACTTCTGTGTCTCCTGGAAAACTAGTCAGTGACAGAAATTTTGGGTTTAAATGTGGTGAGAGATAGCTTGCAGTTCCATAGAGCTTGGAGACCCATAATGAACCACCAGCAGCAACAGTCCCGCAAAGTCACAAATAGTATAGAAAGCTATAGTTTCCTAGAAAACTTCTCCAGTTTGAAGGAAAACCCAACAGGATGTAATTTACATAGAAATCAAATGTAAACATAGTATACTTGCTCAATCGTGATTTATATTAGCTTATCAACAATAAACATATAAATAATGACTACTAATCAAAAATTATGATACAACTTTATGGGAGAAGGGAGGACAGGCATATCAAGAAATTTACACGCGGAAGTCTGTGTAAAGAGCAACTTGACTTTTAAATGTAGGTGCTTATAACAGATTAACATATAAAAATAGAATTAATAAATTAAAATTGGAAAAATCTAGCACTATATCCATAAGGCCAGCATTGGAAGGCATTATAATGTAATGATACTGACAATAATAGTTTAATAATACTGAATTAAAAATTTTGAGTTAATTTTTTGATATGTTTACTAAATTATTAATATGGTGATAGTGATTCTTTAAACCCTTGGTCAGCTTCCTGAGGGAACTGATTTTTTAAGAGATATTTTCCTTGTCTTGCTCCCTTTCCTATAGCTTTTTTGCAAGGAGATTTAAGAAGGAGGGTCTCAGAAATATCTACACATAACAGAAAAGAGACTGAAGGACTCTTAGCTTTTTTGCAACTTAGGTTTCTTGAAGGCAAATTCTCCCTGGCTTGCTACCTGGTTGAATGACTGCATCTTCAGCCTTCCTTGTTCTTAGGACACAAGCATTTCCGCCATTTTAGGGACTGAAATAAACTGCGGGAAGCAGTAGATTAGGGAAGGTTGATGACTGAGCTGCACCGCAGCGCCATCTTTTGGTCTTCCTAGGAAGAGGACCGGAGTTCTAGTAATAAAGTCTGCATTTCTGACACACGATGTGCGTTCATTTCGTAACTCCCTTGCGCAATATAATTGAAGTATGGAGATCATTTCAGAAGGAATGAAATCACCACCCACAAAAATATCTGAAACTATTTATTCACTTAATAAAAATTGAAAGACTGCTTTAAAAACTACTTCCAGAACTGTTAATCGTTTTGTTTTTCACTGAGAATCAAGAATACATTTGTCCTGCAGGATGTTTCAATGTTATCATTTAAAATTGTTCTAAATCTTGTACATATGGCATGAATTTTAACCATGTGATTCCTGAAGAAACTTTTAGGAACTATAAATTGTTTGAAAATTGCATAAGACAGCTGAGTTTTATTTTATTACTGGTAACTCTCAAAAAAAAAAAAAAAAAAAAAAAAAAAAAAAAAAAAAAAAAAAAAAAAAAAAAAAAAAAAAAAAAAAAAAAAAAAAAAAAAAAAAAAAAAAAAAAAAAAAAAAAAAAAAAAAAAAAAAAAAAAACAAGAATATATGAAATAATTAGAATGCTGCAGCAGAACATGAAAGTTTTCATTCTGACCTGGCTTGCGAAGGGCAACTTCACACACACAAGACGTGAGATCAAAATATAGGACAAATTTTCAGGTTTAAGACATTATTACAACAGCATACACATTATTATTAACTCCACTCAAAATACTTCTGCTCACTCTGAGCATGCCACCCGTCATCCTTGCCACTTTCTGAAACAGTTCCTGAAGTTCGAATCCATGAATAATCGGAGACCTCGTAAAGCTGCAGTGGGGTGCCACCCCCCCCAGTGCCGCACGGGGCCTGCTAATCACATTGTTACGGCGCCACCTCACATGACCCCACCCGTTTTGTTCTCTGGATCTGGAACTAGGCAAACTAGATTTCCAGAGTGAAAATGAGACATGAAACATAAACATTTTTAATTCACTCAGGATATCCAAGGAACAGCAAAGTTAAACTGGGACTCTTCAAAAAGACTTCCACAGGGGCCCAGCGGGATGGCTCAGTGGTCTAAAGCCCCTGCTTGGGAAAGCTTGGGCGGCTTCAGGGACCACAGTTCAATCCCCGGCTCCACATGCTGCACCAGCCCCGCCCTTGGGGCAGGCTGAGCCAGCCATAAAAATGAGTGAATAAACAAATAAAGGTTCTGAAACAAGAAAAAAAAATAAATAAATACAATAAAAAATTTTAAAAAAAGACTTCCACAACCAGAACTGCTAAAAAAAAAAAAAAAAAAAAAAAAAAAAAAAAAAAAAAAAAAAAAAAAAAAAAAAAAAAAAAAAAAAAAAAAAAAAAAAAAAAAAAAAAAAAAAAAAAAAAAAAAAAAAAAAAAAAAAAAAAAAAAAACAAGAAAAAGCAAGAGAGATAGAATTGTGTCTCAGGCCAAACAGGGTACTGTGTGGGAACTTAATGGCAAATGGATTTTACTTTTCTAAAAAAGATTAAACATTCACTATGCCTGTAGAAATACCACACAGAGCTCTTTCCTCATATTAATCTGAAAACTTAGTCTGACTCACATAGATGGTTCTGGGTACACTTTCCAAAAAAAGTTAACAAGATTTATTCTTCATGCAAGTTCTCAGCATATCCCCAAATTGAGAAGAAGAAACCATAATCCCCTATCTCTGCCAGTGAATAGCCTACCCCATTATAGTAAATTTGTTTCAGTTAGTGAACTTGCACGAATGCACTGGTCATTCTTTTGCCTGTAATGTCTATCAAAATATACTGAATATTACATGTCGCAGCAGCTAACGCAAGTGTATACTCTTTTATCTACTATAGAAAGAATATTTTCACGGTTTGAAAGTATCCTTCTGCTCTGCACCCATTTTTTTAGCAGATTTTTTAACTGTTATCTTGAATTTCACCAAATAAACATTGTGGCATTTTAATTTTACATATTTACATTTTGACAGTGTATTTTTTATAGTTCTGTTGTATTGATATGTACAAAACTGTAAGAAAATGCTTTTTTGCAGCCCAGTCTAGTGGTGTTCAACTGATTCCCAGCACTCTCGGAAGACATGGGAGGATGACTGGAAATTTGAGGCCAGCTAAACAGTTTAGTAGTGAGACCCTCTTCCGGGATTAAATTTTTAGACATGATGACGTAAATGTTGCCTGTAGATGTAGTGCCTTGCAGGAGACCTGGGTTTAATCTCCAGTGCTGCAAAAGAAAGTAAAAAAGAGAAACAGAGACAGAGACAGAAAGACAGACAGACAAACAGACAGAGACTGACAGAGAGCAAGAGACAGAGGCAGACAGAGAGACAAAGAAACAGAGACAGAGAGAAATACACAGAGAGACACAGAGGTAGAGAGAGAGAGAGGGTCAGAGGGATAGAGAGACATAAATAGCGACAGACAGACACACACAGAGAGAGACAGAGAGAAACAGAGAGATAGAGAGACAGAGACAAACAGAGACAGGCAGGATGGGATAAAGAAGGGAAGAAAGTAAGCGAGGGGAGATCGGAAGAAAGGTGTGAAAGAAAAGGAAAAGGGAAAAAGAGTGGAGAGGAAAAGACAAGAAAATACTTATTCCACATTTTTAAAATACTTATCTCTAAGGATAAAAAAAGGAATTTTCTTATTAAAATCAATCTTGGAGTGAGGGGGAATGGAGGAAATATAAATGGAATGAAGGTAGGCCATGTACAGGGATCTAATAACTGAATATGCACAGTGTATATCATGACCATGAAAAAGCAGGGGCGAGGGGGGAGAAAAGGATTTAGGAAAACGAAGAAGTTGTAACGTGTGCTGGTGTCCATTCTCTGACATAGTTAGAAAGTGCATGTACTTCAAGCCTGTACTTAAAAAAGGAAGCTCATAGTATAAATTTTGAATACTTACTCATAAACACTCCCCAGCACTAAGCCCAGGATATTACTTGGGTGACTGGGTTGGATAATTGTCATAAACAGGGTATAAAATGTTTGTTCCACATTTTCGAATTATCAAGATATAGATAAAGTTCTGTATCATTTAGTGCAGTGGCAGCTAATCATATGTGACTGTTTAACTGGAAATTAAATACAATTTCTAATTCCATTCTTCATAACCTGTCAGATTCTCAGTTACTGCAAATATCTGTAAACTGGGGACTTGGAATTATAAAAAATTTCTATAATAGAAGTACCATTCGCAGGTACAGATTATTTATACTAGAAATTGAATAAAAATATCATGTTAAAGGTTAATAGGGATCAAAACTTAGTATACTGAGACTTCAACAGAGTTTTAAAGCAAATAAAACTTGTACACATTAAAAAAGCATTTTTAATATATTGGTTACATTTGGCAAATAAGCATTAATGCTTAACTTTAGCAGTAAAGTATATACAGGATAAATCTTGTTACTTTTTAATTTTTTTAAAGAGAGTACAAGAGCTAGATTGATGAAATGAGTTGTAGGAGGCCTGGATCAATAGCCTCCAACATTGCGAGCTTCACTGGTGGCCCACTGCAATTGCAGAACATTTGACTGTGTATGCATCTGCTTCCTCTTAGTCCAAAGAGAAGAATTTTATTTTCCTTTCTTCTTAGCAACATCAATAGGAAGGTGGGTCATGCCTACACACTGTGCTCTGTGGAACTATTGTGAGGACAATATGCAATGTGTCAACTGTTAAAAAAAGAAAGGGGAAAAGAAAAAAAAAAAACAGTAATGTTTATTGAAGGTGTTAATGTTTAATTATTTGATCAATCTTATATACCTATATCTATTAATCTAAACTGATCTGATGATGAAAATATGTAATATAACCATTGTTAAATTTAAATGACAAAAAATAGAGTACAAATTAGAAAACAGAAAAAATTACAAGTAGAACAGAATTTCACTTAATTATGCAATATGAATTTCACAATGTTTATGGTAATGCAGAGTGCTACTTTCCAACCAATTATTTATATTATCAGACATACACATGGAAAAGTTGAAAAAGAAAGAAAAAAAGAAAGGCATGCATAGGAAATTAAGAAGAAAAAAATACAAACAATTGAAAAAACGAGATGAAACAAATTAACTCCAAAGCTTCCTGCTTACATGCATGGATAAATCTCTTTCCTCCACTCCCTCTCCTATCCTTCTCTTCAACTCAATAACCCTTTCCTTTTGAATAACTTAATTTCTCTTTACCAGTGTCTATTGTATAATCCAGATTCCTTCCTGCCCCCATTTAAAGTTCTCATCACACTAAGGACACAAAGTGATGCTTGCATATGTGGGTCTGATTCATTTTACTTAAGAGTATGGTCTCTAGACACATCCATTTGCCAACAAAGATTTAAATTTATTCTATTTTGTAGCTGAATATAACTCCACTGTTTAAAAATACCACATCTTTTAAAATTTATTCTTCAGTTGATAGTATCTGGGTTAATTCCAGGATTTAGTTATGACAAATTGCACTGCTATAATATGTGGCAAATCATTAATCATTTTAGTATACATGCTGTCTAAGTAAGCATAGTAGCTTGTTTTTTATGATTTCAATATTTTCATTGTTTTTTTTTTTTAACACTGCACTTTGTCTCAGTGTTTGAATTCTTCTTACTTGGTTGTTTCTTTAGCCTTTGCAGTATTCCTATCCATGTCTTTCAGCAAATTTAGGAAGGTAAAAATTATTGATTCATGAAGTCTTCTTTTTTCTTTGTTTCTTTCTTTCTTTCTTCCTTTCTTTCTGTTGTTCAGAACTGCAACAATATGTCTGCTGGTCTGCTTGACTGTTCTAATAGTTACTGAGATTTCTCATCTTCTTAAATATGCCTTTCCTTACATCAACCAGATTTGATAATTTCCATTACACTGTCTTCAAATTATTTGATTATTTCTTCTGCCTGATCAAATCTACCTTTCTTTAGTAAATTTTTAAAACATCAATTGCTGTACTTTTCAACTTTTTTTTGCTTCTTTTAAATTTGTCACTTTTTATTTATTTTTTATTTTTTGGAGACAGGGTCTCACTACACAGTTCAGGCTGGCCTTGAGCTCACTTTTGTAGCCCAGGCAGGTCTTGAACTCGCACTGATCCTCCTCGCTCTCTCTTCCAAGTACTGGGATTACAGGTGTGCGCCACCACACCTGGCTTTATCTCTTTTATTGATAATTATATTTTGTTTCTGCATTGTTCTCTTAACTGTCTCCACAACTTTCTATAGTTCTTTGAACATCTTTAAAAAGTTTTATAAAGCCCTATATGAGATTGGTGGTTTTTTCATGCTTGCTAACACAATATCCATTGAAATGACTTCGATAAAGAGTAATCTTGATTTTTCAATTCTTATTGTATAAGAATTACATTTTATACACTTAGCTTCCATAAGTAGTAATTTCTCTAATATACATGGGCAAAATAAATTCTAGGCCATCAGGGACATTTATGATTAATGGATAAAGGGTAAAAGATCTAAATTAACAGGAATTTCGAAGATGTTCATTTCAACTTTTAGGGATGTCTTTGAAGAATTCAAGATTTCAGTGAAGGATGTCACTCTCCCTGTTATAGCAGCAAAAAAGAATCTAGCATGATTGTATGATATGTGATAATAATGCTAAAATCATTACATGATAAAACTGTAAAAAATAAATTTCTTCTTATATATAAGCAAAGAAAGTTATTTCTCTTCCTGCTGAAGATTCTGTGAACATACTTGAAATGACAGCAAAGGAGTTTAAACATTATATAAGCTGACTTTTAAAACAGTGATAGAGTTTGAAAAGAATAACTCAAATTATTCAATTCCACTGTGGGTAAAAACACTATCAAACATAGTGACATGCTACAGAGAAATATTTTGTGAAAAGAAGAGTCAAAGATTCCAGCAAATTTTATTATTATCTGAAGAAATTGTCATAGCCACTCAGCTGGCAGCAGCCATTACCCACATAAGTCATGAGCTATGGACGCGGAGGCAAGGTCCTCCACCAGCTCAAAGACTTGAACTCCAAGAGGGCTCAAATGACCATCATTATTTTTTTTGGCACTAAAGTATTTCTGCATTAACGAATATATATTATTTTAATATAGAATATATTTACACATTTAACAGACTACAATGTAGTTTAGACACATTTTATGTTTAAAAATAATATCACTTCATTTATTGTGATATTACATCATTATAGTAGATGGTAAGTGAATTCTCAATGCTTTTAAAGTATGATTGTCCCAGAGTAGCTACTGCTGTTTCATGATCATGCACCACGGGACTAGGTTTTGCAGGAGCTAGCAGGTTTGTACTGGAGCAGAAGAACTGATAGTGGAGACACAGGATTTTCCACATCAATTCCCCACAAGTTCAACTTATATTTGTAAGCACCCATCAGATTCACTGCCAAGAGAACTAATGATAGAATGATAAAAGTAATTGTCTCCTAGACCAAGTCTGGTAAACAATAGTGGAAATATATTAAAATCCACCAAGGCTCTTTCTAAAACCTAACAACAACTTTTTCTTTACAAATATCATGAGTTCATAGGGTGGTATTGAACATTTACAGTGATTTGGTAGTATTGACATTGGAACAATATTTCAAAGTCTTTTCAATCCATGAACATGAGATATTTATGTATGTCTTCATTAATTTATCTCAGCAAATTCTATGAACAATATTTTTTCATCCTTGGTTAATTTATTTCTAACTATTTTTTTGTTGATTTTGGTACCATCATAGATGAAATTCTTAAAATACAATTTTGAATTCTTCACTGATACAGTAGAGAGATGCAGCTAATTTTCACATGTTGGTATTACCTCTAAAAGTTTGCTGATTTTTTTTAAATTTTCAAACATGATGTGTGTGTGCATGTGTGTGTATATGTGCCTGTGTGTATTCTTCTACATGGGCACATAAAATCTTTAGGGCTTTGTAAGTAGAAGACAGTGTCAACTGTTAACATATGCATTATTCTTCCTTTCCAATTTATGTGTTTGCATTTATTATTATTCTCTGAATCCTTTGGCTAACACTTCAATATCATATTAAACAGAAGTAGAAAAGTCAAACCTCACTCATTTGAAGAGATGCTTCCATTCTTCCTCCAGTAATAATGATTGCTGTGGGTTTTTCCTAAACATACTTTATTTCAACGTAGATTCCTTCTATTCCTAGATCGTTTAGTGCCTTCCTTTTGGACAGGCTCTAAATTTTGTCAAATGCTTCTCTGTAATTGGCTCAGATCCCATTCCCCCCCACACACTTCATTCTGTTAATGCTCTCCAGAAGGTCAGTACAGCCAGTCCTCTGCTAACCACAGATGCATAGAACAATCCAGCCAGTCCCAGCAATGGGAAAGAAGCCCATGTGAACCAGGTTGCCAGCCTGTAGCATTGGGAGGTAAATAAAGTCACTGTTTTAAAACAAGTTTTGAAATTTCTCATGCACAATTAGCATCTAATTCAAGCTCCAACATAAATTCCTTCAATAACTTTCCATTATTTTTAGGAGAATATCCGTTTCCTTAAAAAAAAAAAAAAACTAATTTACCATGCAGATTTAATAAAATGCAATTTAAATAAACGATTAAATAATCAATTTAGTAATAGCCACTTTGTTATTTTTAAAACATTATGGAATGTTCAAAAAGATGAAACTGGGGATGAAAATAGATCCCATTTCTCTGGCATAAACAGATACATCTAAATAAAATATAAAGTTGTCAAGTACACAGAAATGATGTTGCTCTTTTATATTCAGTGACTGCAGATAAAACAGCCTGCCCTAATTAATGTTATGCTGCACAGAAATCTATCTTTTTAATATGAAGAATTTATCATTGGAAGAAAAGAATAATCTCACTGTTACAAGTGGCAGCTGGTCTTTCTGTCACATCTTCTCCCACACACATACTAATTGTGTCTGTGACTTTCTGAATTTTCACAAAGAGCCAAGGTTCAAATGTTTTGGTTAAAAACAATCTAAATTCTTATGTACCAGCAGTTATAGAAATTCTCAAATAAAAGTCAACATCATGTTGGCAAGAGCTCCACCACATCTGATTTTGGGGGTTAGCACGAAATGGCATGGCACGAGGTACCAGTGATCACACTTAGGCCCTTGCACTTGCCAGGCAGGCCCTTACACTGTCAACCTATCTCTCCAGCCATAACTTCTCTAGACTTAATATGTTTCATTAATAATGATTTCTTTAAAGATTCTAAGTCCATAACCCTAGCATCTTTCTTTTTAATCATTCATAACCTACCTCTATCCACAAGAAATTCCATTCACTCTATTTCCAAATTATATCGGTCAATTGATCATTTTTCACCATCTTCATACTTTTTTCACGTAGATATTCCTCTTCCACATAAATTTTGCAAAAATCTCCAGCTGGAAACTTTTCCATTCTTGTTTCCTCAGTCATTCATTCTCTTCTCAATGTAGTACCAGACAGAATATGTATCCTTCTTTTCGTACCCTCAGATGTTTTTCCATCCCTCTTAAAGTCAGTGTAAAAGCTATATATAGGGTCATATAGCTTTCTGGCCACCTTCCTGCCCTCGATATAAGTTTGATAAATACGTGTTAAATTAGAGAAAAAACTGACCATGACAAGTAATCTGAGTGATTTTGGGATTCACTCAAATCCGTCCTACAATTATGAATTTACTGTTGTCTTCTAAAAAAAATTTCTTCAACATATTTCTTGTTTTTGAAAATATAAGAGTATCATGATTTTCCACTTTTCTGAAAACTTACCTCCTCACATTAGTCCGCTCACATTTTAGAATCTATTTGTACTGATTTTTCAGTTCCTTGAAATCATTACCTTTTAAATTGCCAAATCTTTTGGACAGATGTGGTACAATCCCTACACACCCCGGTGTCCTTCATTAAATAGATTGGATTTCAAACGAGATTTAAAGAGCACGTGTTTGTGTGCCACCGCTATATATGTTAGAGAATCATGCTGTGCCGGATTTTCTGTATTTTTATAAACAGATCACAGCAATTGTCCCATTAAAGCAAGCATCAAAATAATAGTTGGACTTAGCAAATAATCACAGAGCTCTATAAGTACTTTTAATAAAAAAGCAAATATATGAACTAGACATTTTAAAGTCGTGAAGCTGTCTACCGGGCTGCACATATGTTTGAGTTGCTTTTTAATATATGTATACATCACTAGAATAACAATACACATTAATAAATGTTTGTGGAACTGGCCAGGAATATACCTCAGAAGCATAAGCACTTGTCTAGCAAGCACAAAGTCCTGAGTTGGATTTTTTTTTTCAGAACAAATCACATATTATATCAAGATAAAAACAGGGTAAGCCACAGGCTAGCCAGATATCTCAGCAGGTTAAAACACCTGCTTAGGCTGACACAGGGACCTGGGTGTGATCTCCAGCATGCCATGCTGGTCCCAACCCCCAGCGATGCACTAAGGCTGAGATTGAGAATGATCATGGTGGCATGTGCCTATAATCCCAGTGCTTGGGAGGCTGAAAACAGGAGGATTACTATAAGGCTGATCTACGTAGCAAGTGCCTGTAGACAGACCTTGTACAAAATACATTTTTTAAAAAGCAGGATACACTTCCCTCAGTACACTTTTAAACACTGAATCTCTCTTTTCCAACAATTTGAATGACTGAATTTTGCCTTCATGCTGTGATTTAAGTAATGAATTCATATACGCACCAGCCCAGTAAATGGTACTTCTTTGAGTTCTAATACTAACTTACTAACTTCCTTGTTGGTTTGGAGAAGTAGCCCTTTTACAGCTGAATTTCCTTGCCAAACTTATTTCAATGATGCTGCTTTTGACGCTTTTTTAAGTGAGTATGTTGCTATCATACTTCATAGATATTCAGCACCTTTCAGGTTTTGGATGAAGAGGTCTGATTGAAAATCAGATACAGACACATATGGAGAATGCTAAGTTCCCAGTTGCCTTCAAGTTAAGTGGAGTGGGCACTTGATTATTATGAAGGCTAGAATTGGATTGAAGAATCATACTTAAAGGTGTAATAGAGCTCAGAAAGTGCCAGACCTTAGAAGTACCTGGCCCTTGATTGGAGCAGCTGGAAGTGATTTAACAAGCACTTGAGGTGACAGCATCAAATGCTTTCATGATGAATGAGCTGTTTCAATATAGTAAATTATTTTGCTCTTTAAAAATCAGAGTTAAATAGTTTGTGTTGGGGGGAGGTCTAATAGAAGAGTATGAATTCCCCTACAAACAATTGGAAGCTCAAATCATAAGACATTGACACATGAATGTACTATATTTTGGCCCACTTTGCAATTTTGTGCAACAAGATGCTACATATTCCGGTGTTACCTGGAAGGCATTATATCTGGTTTATTATTTATGGTACTTTTGTTAAAGTCAGTCTTTTAAAAATAATATTCAGTAACCGCTCTTGTGCAGGAAGTGAAAACTATTTAGAACTTGCAAATAATTTTTTTTTTTTTTTTTTTTTTGTCTTTTTTGAGACAGGGTCTTGCTATGCAGTTCAGGCTGGCCTTGAGCTCACTTTTGTAGCCTAGGCTGGTCTCGAACTTGCACCAATCCTCCTGCCTCAGCCTCCCAAGTGCTGGGATTACAGGCATGCGCCACCACGCCCAGCAGAACTTGCAAATAAATTAAGCAATTATTTTATCAATTGTTTGAAAGAATCGATTTCATTTCTCTAATTCAGACCTTGGATAGTATACATTTTCCTTCATTTGTGTGTTTATTTAACAGTGTTTTCTAGCACTTATGACTTGGCCCTTGGAATATGATAGTGAATGACAGCATCTTTGCTCTCAGCAATTATCACATATGTATATCAATAACTCTCAGTGAAAATATTATTATTTATTCATAACTCTTTCTGGGCTATCTAATGCTGTTAAAATCATATATATGTGTATATATACATATATATATTTAGTACAAGGTCTGCAAGGTCTCACCACACAAATCAGACTCCTAGTGGCCTTCCTGTTTTCAGCCTCTCAAGTGCTGGGACTACAGTCTCATTCACCATCTCAGTGTGCCCTCATGGCACGGCAACAGAGATCGAACCCTGGCCCCTGTATCTGCATATGCTGAGCTACCTGGCCAGCCCTAAAATTGCTTTTTGTTACTTAAGAATTTTAAAAAATTCAAAACGGTCTTTCTTGAGCTATGACTTTTTATGTCACCTGCATCCATCCTCCAATACCATTAGAATATTTTTGTGTTCAAAATAATTAAACAAATATTATTAGAATATGGATACGGTTGAAGTTACTAATCTAACTTCTTCAATGAATGCATGTGCATATCACTAAGAAGATGCAGTCTGATAACAGGCAACTTGAAAAAAATTGCAATTCAATCATAAAATATTTTTTCTCTTTATTGAGTTATAAAATATTGTTTTTCAATAGTATTTCATTACCACGACTGTCAAAAATATCAAAAGTCAAAGTGCAAATATCTTATTTTAAAAAGTACAACTAAAAGATTAATTTAATAGACACTGCATACTCATAATGGCTGCTGAATAATCCATAGTTCAAATTATGGAATCTCCCAGAGATTTAATTTCATCAGTTATTCAGACCCTATTAAAATTTTTGCTGTGAGCATTGTTCATAATAACATTTTATGAGTAGCATGAGACAATAGTAAAAGAATTGTAAGGACATGAAGATGTTATCGATCACCCTTCTGTTACTTATTCTCTCTTGCTAGAAGATTCTCAGGGGTAGGAAGGATGCGTGGTAGGGAGATGACTACTGTCCCTTGTTCCTGCAGATATTCTTCCAACTGTAAAACCTATTGCTTGATATCCTAATAAAATTAAAGATTCAACTCTCCTAGCCTTTATGTTTCCCTATATCACTGCCCCACTTCTTATTTAAAATGTCTAGGATTTCCATAGCTGTCTCCCAACAAGCATGAGTTGTACAGCCATACACTAATGTTGGAAGACAAGAAATGCTAAGAGAGTCTAGCCCTTCTCAGCAGTGTAAGCACGGGATCATCTCATTTTAAAGGAAGCATATTCATCATTAAATTTGTTGAAAGACAAACTCACAGATTCATTTTAACCAATTTTACTTGAGAAAGAAAGTTTCCAGAGTTGGGCAGAATTCCATACAAGGTGGTTCAAGCAATTCTGCTTTGCGGCATGTAGAGTTTATATTTATAGTTAAAGAAATGGAAATGATGTACAGTAGCAGACAATTGACACTGGCCTTGCCCAATCATGTCTGGCACATTTCAACCTCTGATGAGTTGGAAGTTCAGCAGCTGTGATTGGCTCAGACTGAACTTCTTGCTTTACAAGGCTAAAATCTCACGTTAAGTTTCATTTGTCTTACGCATCAATCTAGGTTTGGGTTCAGCCTGTACAAAGGTGGCTTCATGCCAACTTTACTGATAAAGTATGGAAACTGGTATGAAACACATTTGTTTCAAGTCAACATTTGCTTATGTCACATTAGTCATGTTTTTCTTACATAGACGATACAGTTCCTATGATATTTAAATAATATTCAAGAGGAATGATTCACTATCATGTGAAATACAAAATTACATGTTTTGTTATACAGGTCTTGCTTTAACTTGCCCTTAACCATCCAGCAGAAAAGTTTAACCATGAGGCATAAAACATAAAGCTAAATTAGTATATTGAGCTGTAAAAGGCTTAAATCAACAGTTACTGTCAGTTCTGCCAATAACCCACTACGATTATGGAATATTGGGCTATGCATACAACTACTTTCTCTTAGTTCAAAGAGAAGAAATTTTTGTATCAATGATTAGAAAAATTACCATGTCTGCATCCTATGTGCTGAATAACTGCTATGTGGACAACATGCATTGTATCGGTTATAAGGAATGTACTAACGTGTTTTGAAACTGTCACATTGTTACTTCTTATTAAAAGTAATAAAAATAAAACATCTGCATAAAATTTACTTCTATACTCATTTGTAATTGATAACTTAATTTTTTAAAAGGTGGTGCTTAAATATTCGTCTCTCTGGCATCAAAGTTCTCAACAATTGTTTACACAATTCTTAGTCTCAGTTATCAGTCAACTTATGGTTTAAAGAAAGAAGCAAAAAAAGAAGAAAGTCACCATCGTGCCTTTTTGCTTCCATCAGAAAGGTGAGAGGGCTCTTTCTTGTGTTCCTGTTGATTATGTAAACATCTTCATATTTCTCTTTGTTCACATTTTAAAAATTCATTCAGCAACAAAAAATATCTGCTCCCTTATTATAACTAAATGAGTTTTTCTCTTCTTTGTTCATAAAGTTTATTATTTTATACACAGAAATATATTGTCACATTAACTCAGT
The DNA here is from genome assembly GCA_004027025.1 of Myocastor coypus. Taxonomy (NCBI): domain Eukaryota; kingdom Metazoa; phylum Chordata; class Mammalia; order Rodentia; family Myocastoridae; genus Myocastor; species Myocastor coypus. Next base: position 185,827 of record PVJA010000216.1, on the reverse strand, counting down.
ATATCTAAAATACCTTAATAACTTCTGAGAAACTAACTTTACTGAATACTAGCCTTAGTGAAAGAATTCATGCCCCTTCCCAGAGACCTAGTATATGAAAGTGAATTATTGCTGATTTCTTCAAATCATATTGAGGGATTTTTTAGTCTCTGACTGAAAAAGAAATTTCAAAATAAGTTCATATTTGAATGATTTGGCATTTGCCTACAGTGTGGGTTTGCAGAAGTTAATAAAAGCTGAAATGTCTTGTAACTTATATGAGTTATAAAATATAAACTCTTTGAAACCTAAAATGTTTGATTTTTATTTGAATAAAAAAGGTTAGGGGCTAGGGAGATAGCGCAGCAGCAGCAAAAGCGCCTTCTGACAAGCATAAGGTTGTAAGTTCCATCCCTGGTACAATAATTTCTTTTAAATAAATGAATAAAGCTTAGGGGAAAAAACCCTTAAAATGTGTAGGCCAAAAGAGTAAAACTCATGAAAATATCCACTTTACACTAAACTAAAATTAAGGAATATAAAAAGTTTAATTATCTATTAAAAGGTTTAAAATACTCTAATCAGTGTAATAAAAAGTAGAGTTAATTAATTTATATTGCTGAACATCTGTTACTAGTTATAATAAAGTTGGAGTGGTTACAGAGTGCATTTTCACTTTCAGACGTTCTAAAATCAGATCCTTTGAAAATCTCAAGCCTATTGAATTGGGTAATAGAAATCATATCTAAGAAAAAAGACATTAATTATTATGTACATTGTCAAAAATATGTTCTTTAAAGATGAACTTGTTGTTTAGAAAAAATGAAATAAAATTGTCAGAAATTCAAACAGTAGATCCACAAAATATTTTACACTTTCCTATCTGCTTCAGCAGGAGCAATTAAACTCAACTTTCCAGTGTGCCAGTTATTATAATAGTTTGTCACATGTGAATACTGCCGAATACTCAGTGATAATGTACTTTCCAAGGTTTCAGTAATACTCAATCTGTTTAGCAAAATCTAAAATATTTATATCCTTAAATAAATTCTCAAAATCACATGAACGAAGAAAGGTGTTCACTCCTAAAATATGTTATTAAATTTAAACAATGAACACTGTTTTAGATTTTGGAAATGCAACAGAATAAAATGTTTCTCACAGTAATATCCATCCATATAAGAAAACAGCATTCTTGGGTACATGGTAGAGTCAGGTTATCAATCTGTAGTAGGTTATACTCAGCTGTCTATATACTTTGCCTTTATTCTGTTTCTCTTAAACTTACATATTTCTTTTTCCCATTGATCTGTCTAGTATAAATTTTACTTTTCAAGTAATTCATTGAGACAGGGCCTCATTTATATAATTCAGGCTGATCTTAAACTCACTCTGTAACCCAGTCTGGCCTTGAACTCATAGCAATCTTCTTGCCTCAGCCTCCTGAGTTCTGTGATTACAGGCAAATGTAAATCAGTTCAGCTTTCACTTATTTGAAGCTATCTCTTACACAATTTTCATCATGTTAGCTTTTATCTAAACTAGTTATGTCTTCAGAGTTCAGAGTTTTTTAGAATAGAACGACATATGCATTTTTTGTATTACTTTACTGGCTAGAACTCACATGTTTTAAGGTGACTTTGTGGCATACATACTGTTATCATAACTCCTGCTCCTATTACGATACTGGATAAATGTAGACCTTTAAAATGGTTCATATGAAAGAAAAATGAATGAATGAATGAATAAATGAAAAGAACAATTTGAGATCTTCTTCAATAACATATCAAGAGGATAATTTGGTTCTAATGAGGAATTTTCATTCTACTCCTTTTCTAATATGAGGCTAAAAATCCTCACAAATTTAAAGGCTGTCAACAAGATAGATTTATTATTCTTTTTTTTTTTTTTTGTCTTTTTGAGACAGGGTTTTGTTATGCAGTTCAGGCTGGCCTTGAGCTCATTTTTGTAGCCTAGGTTGGTCTCAAACTGTCACTGATCCTCCTGCCTCAGCCTCCCGAGTGCTGGCATTACAGGTGTGCACCACCACACCCTTCCAGATTTATTATTCTTTAGCCCTATGGAGTGTGAGTCTAGCATCCTTATTGTTAAGATAACATTAAAGCATTGGCAGAACTGCACTCCCTTCTGAAATACACAGGCAAGAGTCTGCTGTCTGCTCTGTGCTGAAGCTGCTCACACCCCTGGACCCTGTTCCACCTCCTTAGGCTCCCAGCCAGCACAGCCTCCTCTCTTCTGACCCTTTTCTGACCACTGCTGGGAAAGGGTTCTGCTTTCAAGCACTTATGAGATTAAATTTTATAACAGGAATAATATGTGATCATCTCTTAATCTGAGGTTCTTTAACTTTGATCATATTGGAAAAAAAGGTTTTCTTTCTTTTTTTTTT
>PVJA010000216.1:140938-178438 GCA_004027025.1 Myocastor coypus | reverse complement strand
CCTATTGGTTAGGACAGAATGACTTTATGCAAGCTAGGATATAGCTGGTTCATCTTATACTCACACTGGGCACATTGCTGATCCCAAGGTGATGTTGTAAATAATGATTTATGTGCCAGTATAGAGCTTCTGTCTCCTGGTTTTCTGGGGAACTATATAGGAAAATCTAAGAAAGATTATTCTGGGAAATCATAGCAATTCTGAGTCAAGATGACTATAGTGATGTCAAGATAAATTGTACAATTTTTTTGTCTCAGCTGACATTCCATCCTGAGAAACTCTAAACTTGATAGTACTGTTTTGTTAATTTTAAAATAAAACATTTATTATTTCTGTGGGGAAATACTACACATTTAATATCATACGCATGCCATCAGAGATTATACTATGCTTTATTTACTAAAAGTTCTTAAAATGTCAACTCCTATCAACAACTTTCCTGCTGCTGTCTCTATAGAATTGCCTTTTCCACAATGCTGCAAATACAGATGTAAACATCACTTGGCCATTTCGACTAGTTTCCCTCATAAAGAAATACAAACTTAAGCTGAGCATGATGACCCATGCTTAAGATCAGCCCTGTGGAAGGCTCAGGGAGGATGATAACAGGCTCAAGGTCAGCTTGATTGATGTAGGGAGATCCTGTTGCCAGCTATGAATACAAAACCAAAAGATATGAAAATGTAGCTTAAATCCATTTCACATATTGAAGGATATGTCGATGTTACTTTTCCACCTTCACAGTTACAATAGTACTTCCACATGTATTTATTTCCATGTTTGTGAACCCTTACAGTTTCAGATGGGCCAGTAAACATCTATGAGTCAAATTAATGAACAGCATGATAAACTTTCCCGAAAGTGGTTGTACCATGTTGTGTTTCTACCAGTAATACATGGGTCTTGCTTAACACCCCTGTCACCAATTAGCATTGTTTTTCTTTAGATTTCACTTTTGTCCTTGTAGTACATGCAAATACCTCTTGTTATTGTTTAAATGACTAGTTTTATAATAAAAATAATGTTTAGCCTCCTCTCATGCCTATTGGTTGTATAGTCCTTGGGCCTCCGGCATGCTCAGCCACTGTTTAACTATTGAGATACATTGTCAGTGCTAGGACAATTTCATTTTGAGATAAGTTCTCATTAGCTGCCACAGTCTGGGCTCAAACCTGCCATAATCTTGCTTTGCCCTCCCAAATAGCTATGATTACAAGCACGAGCCATTTGTCATATATAGAACCTATATATTTGCATAATGTCAGTGAAGTATATGTATGTAATGTGAAGATATACTATACTTCATATACATAATGTATGAATAACGTATATTTTCTAATGTTATGAACTCATTAAATTGATTTGCTCATTTTCTTTCTGCGTATTATTGCGTGTCTCTCTTTTCTGGGCTCAAGTTCCTGCTCATATATGTATGCATTCAACATTTGTCTCATTATGTGGTTACTTTCAATCTCTTAACAATGCATTTTACTAAGCAAAACTTTGGTTTTAATAAAATTAAATTTATCTATATTTTTTCCATCACAAATTATATTTCCAGTTTTGTATTTAAAAATGAATCACCTACTTTAGATATTTTTTCCCTATCTATAGTTTTAGAAGCTTAAAGTATTTAAATTCACATTTTAGAGCTACGATTTATTTTGAGTTAGTTATTCTTAATTCTAGATTTAACATTTCAGCATTTGGTGAACAAGTTTTCAGAGCTACTTGTTGAGGAAACTATTTTTCCCATCAACTTGTCTCATAGTTATTTAATATATTAATGACTTTTTGTACTAGCATCATGTTTTCCCTATTATAATAGGTCTGTAAATCTGCAAACACCAGCTTGTTTCTTCTTCATCACTTTTGCATGCTTACTCTTGACCTTTTTGCCTATGTGTGTAGTAGGTATAGTCTCTTCTTAATATATGACAGATATCTTCCCAAGAATGTCATTGGAAGTCTACTGAATATATAGCACAAGATTAAAATTGTAATCTTACCAATATTGCACCTTCCAGTCTATGAAAAAGAGTATCATCTATATAATTAGATCTTGTTTCTTTCATCAGTGTATTAGAATGTCTATCTACAAACGTGTACAAATTTTGCTCTATTTAATTCTAAGCTTTTTTTTTTTTTTTCATTTTACTATACAGTTACATGATTAAATTCCAAATCTCTTTGGTTCACTTCTACTTTTAGGGAAACAATGAACTTTTTTCTGTGTTTTAGGACAGAGTCTATGTGGTTTACAGGGTGCCTCTTTGTAGATTGGATTCATAGTGATCCTCCTGTTTTCAGCCTCCCAAATGCTGGTTGATGTTACAGGCAAGTACCACGACACCCAGTCTCAATTGTCCTCTCTCTTGCTACATCACACATTTTTTATTTAATCTACAATTTTTAATAGTTTTTTTGGAGTTCTTCATTCACTCATGTAATCTCTGGGTATATTATTTTTAACTTTTGACCTTCCAATATATAAGCCCTTTTTAAAGTTTTCTTGATGTATAGACTAGAACTCTTAGTATGATGTTGATATTGATATTGATCTTCTGAATTTTTCTATATATCTTTATTGTATTTCATTGTGTTTGCTATTATTATTTCTTCTATAACCTGATGCTCAACTCACTTTATAGATTTTTCAAGTGAAACCTTACATGTACTGAATTCATTTTTAGTAAAAACATTTAAGATATATATTTCGCTTTAGGCACTAGCTTAGCTGAAAGTTACATATTTTGATAGATTTTTTGTTATTCGCTATTTAAAATGGCTTCTAATGTGTCTGTGATATTCTTTAATACACTGATTATTGTATACTATTTTTAAAATTTCCAGGTGAATTGGTGAAGTATACCTATAATCCCAGCACTCAGGAGGCTGAGGCAAGAGAATTCCCATGAGTTCAAAGTCAGCCTGGGCTACTTAGTGTGAAACTCTATCTCAATGAAGTAAAATAAAACAAACTTTACAAATATTTCATTATTTTCCCGGTATCATTTGATAGATTTGTAATTTAGTCTTCTAATTATCAAAATATATATTTTTATGATTAGAGTTCCTTTAAATTTACTAGAGATCATCTTTTGACCCAGAAGTGAATTAGTAACTCAAAAATGTGGATGTAAAAAATATGTTCTGTTCAAATAGCAGGACAATTAGAAGTCAAGTTCCTTAAAGTGGTTTTTTTGGATTTTTTAACATCTGACATTCTCTACTCTGGGATCATAAAAAATTACTTAAACTCTTTGTGGCCCAGTTTTCTCGTTTGTCAAAAGGTAACAAGATGTATAGTGTACCTAAGGAGAGTCACCTAAAGAGAAAACATTCTCTCAGATTTCACAGAGAGCAAACTGGTCAAGCAATAGCCAGGATTCATCCAGACTGCTGATTCTGAGAAAAATTCTACAAAAGGCTGTACATGTGTTATGGTTTATGTCTAGTTGTCCCCCCAAAGCTTCATGCAATCATGGGTGGGGACTTCTAGAGTTTGAGACTTGAACGATGATCCACTGGGATTACCTGCTTTTCTACTGTTGAGATTATGGTCTGAGAACTGCTGAGACCATGGGTGTGGCCTGAGGCAGACAAGCTAAAGCAAAAGCCTGATGTAATTTAAAAAAAGAGACAGAGAGACAGACTAGAGCTGTTGCTGTCTGCTGCCCTGGTTGGTCAATTGCTTGTCGAGATTGTTGCTGTTCTGCTGCCATGAACTGGATGCTCTCGACCCTGTTCCACTCAGCCTTTGGCCAGCCGAATATGTAGTGAAACCTCCAATAACCTTTCCTTCCTTCATTTTGAGTGTCAGATATTGTCCCAGCAACGAGTAAAGAGTAACTAAAACAACATGGTTTCAAGGTAAATACTGAGGGGATTTGACTGACTTTGTCTGTTTCAGTTTGTCTGACTAAGCCAGATTAGTATGATGAGTTGTAAAAGGCCCAAGTCAACAGTTTCTCATATTGCTAGTTCTGCCAATTAGCGGCTACTATTATGGAATATTGAACTATGCATACAACTGCTTTCTCTTAGTTCAGTTAGAAGGAATATTTGTATCAATAGTCTTTAAAAAACTTATATCTGCATCTTATACTCTGAACAACTACTATGAAGACAAAAATATGCATTGTGTCGATTACTGTGGCTGTCCTACTGACAGGTTTTGAAACTGTCTCATTGCTATTTTTTTCTTGAAGTTAATAAATTTTAAAAAAGACAAAAAGTAGTAAGATGAACACAACTACCTCATAGTTTAGTTATACTAATTACATTTGTCAATGCATATAAACAGCTTGATCATTTTAAGTCAATATTCCACCTATATTAGCTGCATTGTTTGGAATATGACTCACAAGATACTTACCCTTTTCATAATATCACCCACAGCAAGGGCAGTTTCATCAAGCAAAGTTGGAAAACAGATTGACAGTCAGGCTCCAAATTGTGTATAGGATCAGAAGAGTACATGTTTCTGAAGAAAATGAGTGATTAAGAGGAGACAACAGTAGATCATCCTAAAGGCCATCTTCTTCCTCTTTTTCTCTTATAGCCACCCCTACCCACATACATCCACATAGAACTAAATGCATTATGCATGCATTTACTTACATTTCCCAAATTCATAATTTTCATCAAGATCTTTTTAAACTCCAGTAATGCTTAGATCTCAGAAAGGTGCTTTATGGATCAACATACTTGAATTTAATTATAAACTTTACTACAAAATCTCTATCTTCCCAAGATTATTATAGTTATGAGCTACTCATTATTTTCCAAAGGTCAAGAATGCTACTGTGTGTGTTGAAGGTAGCCCCATTAATTATTTTGCTCTTTGAAGTTATAATGGGGTACTTCAGGATTAGTTTCCCACTGATCTGTAACAGTGTTCCAAATCATCAAGAATACTTTGCTACCGTTTCATTGAAATCCAAGCCTAGAAACAATGCTTTGACAGTTATATCGTTTGAGATGTGAAATGAAAAAACACCAGCAGGAAGTTGATTTTAAGAAATGCTGGAAGGCTTGGGAGAGAGCTTGGCGATTTAAGCACCTGCCTGACAAGCACAAGGACCCAAGTTTGATCACAGATACCACACACAATGCTGGCCCTGGAACCGTGGGAGCACTGTGCTGGCCACTGAAACAAGTTGTGGTGGTGTACAACTGTAATCCAAGCACTGAGGAGGCTGAGACAGGAGGATCACTATGAGCCTGAACTGCAAAGCAAGATCCTGTACCAAATAAATATTTAAATGATTAAAACATACTGGAAAAATTTGGATCAGTGTCGACTCTACTGTACTCAACATTATACTTTCCATGGATTGAGAGACCTGGTATATAATGGATTTATTCCCAGTAGTCACTGACTAAAATTACTTCTAGCTGGAGATTAATTTCCTGGATTTGGCCTGTCCTCACATGGAGAAAGAGGGTCTAATCACAGGAAGTTTAGTCAGTTGGAAAACACAGCGATGTTCACTGCTGTATTAGAACCCAGAGGAATATGAACTGGATAGCAAAACTGTCTTCTCCAATGTGTTTCTTATATTACCAAGACTTATTCATGCCCTATGGGAAGATATTTTGTTTTCTTGTTGCTGTTTTTCATACATTTGGTTGTTGCAGGGTCTCACTATGCAGCTTGGACTCATAGTGATCCTCCTGCTTTCAGCTTCTCTGGCACTGGGGTTATAGGCATGTGCCACCATGCCTGGTCTAGATGGCTAGCCCAGCCTGCCCTGGGGACAGGGCTGGAGTAGCGTGTCATGCTGGGGATCAAACCCCAGTTCCCATGCTTGCCTAAGCAAACATTTTAGTCCACTGAGTTGTCTTTCTGGCTCCATAAGAACATATTATCTTGACTTTTGTATCACTGATTCAAAATATCTTGGCATATCTATTTTCGTTGCAGAGTAGCTTAGACCTTCAATTCCAGTAGGACTCACCTTCAGTGATGTTGTCTCTAGCTATTTTTCATGTAACCATGCATCACACTCCTGAATGAGAGTGAAAAAAGAGAAAATGATGCCATCTGATTTCCAGATACATTCTTTAGCAGCAGCCTTATCTCTTGCGATAAAAAATAATTTTCCCACTTTTGACCAGAATCACCATCTTCCAGTAATTTGTCAAAATGACAAACAGAAATGGAAACAGGAAGGAAACCCAGTGTATGTTCTCTTGCCTTTTAAAAAAAATATGAGATTGGGGGTGGCAAGATAGATCAGCGAACTAAAGTGCCTGCTTAGGCAAACTCAGGCACTAGGGTTCAATCCCCCGTGCAACATGTGGCACCAACCCTGCCCCCAGGGCAGGCTGAGGCAGCCAGAGTCCAGCCTGTAATCCCAGAGCTGGAGAGGCTCAAAGCAGGAGGATCACCATGAGTCTGAGCTAAGCAGTGAAACCCTACAACCAAATGCATTTAAACAGAAAATAAAACATGGGGCTGTTCCCCTGGTTACATACATGTGAATCTATAAAAAGGATGATACTATAGACATCAAGGGAATGGTACTGTGCAAAAAGGCGCACCTTACAAATGTTGTCATGGTAAACAGGAGGAGTCTACAGTGTCACCCAGCATGTGTTGGCCTTGTGATAAACAGGCGTGTGAAGGACAACATATTTGTCAACAGATAAATGTCAGTGTTGAGCATATTAAACACTCAAAGAGTCGAGATAGCTTCCTGGAACATGTCATGATCAGAAAAAGAAGGAAGCCAAAAAGAAAAGTACCTGAGCTGAACTGCAGCACCAGCCTGCCCTGCCCAGAGAAGTGCAATTTATGAGAACCAATAGGAAGGAGCCTGAGTTGTTGGAACCAATTCTTTATGAATTCATGGAAGAAGTTGAGGACATAGTTCTGCCATTCAGCACCTAGTTGGTGGCTAATCGTTCTAAACCCTACTTCAGAATAAAAAACCTTCCTGTGTTTTAAGGATGGTTTTCTTATTGGGACAAATTTGTGGTACCTTTGCCTCAGAAACAAATATTTTGAACAGATTTTCTTTCTAATTAGTTAATTGTGGCAGGTAGTGTTTACTGTTTGGTATTTTTCTTGCTGACAGATATTGCTGAAGTATTGTGTAGGCAGCTAAATATTTAAGAAATATTTATATTGGCTTGAAGATCCTGTAAACAACCATGGGAAAGAGATATATTAAAATGAATGGAAATCAGTTTAGTTAAATAAATGGAAGTCTACTTCAGACTCAATACATTATTCCAAGCAAAAAAAGAAAAAAAGAAAGAAAAAGAAAAATTCCCAACAGTACAATTCTCCAGAATAGCACTGCTCTTACTCCTTTTTACTGTGTGAAACATTGGCTTTGCCTGTTATAGATCGATGTATGTGTTATGTATGGGCCCACTGCCTGCCATAAGCTGACTCTTGAGTGATGGACAGCTTCTGCTGCAGAGCTCATACCCTGGATGAGCACCCTGAGATGTGACATTCCTAGACTTTCCCTGGATAATCGCCATAAGTGATAGTTGGTGTTCCCGTTTGACCCCAGATGTTTCTTGTTCTAAGCCTGTGTCTGTGCCAAGCACGCTCTTGCTTTATAGCTTAGTCTATTCCAGTGGCCTTCTGAGTCAGTAAATATGTTATTAATCATTTAAGTTTCCTCAAAGGTCTGTCAAGAATGTGCATCTTTCTTTGACACTGGAGTCATAAGGAACAATCACTTGTCCTTTCCCTTTCATGAGATGTGCTTCCTCACTGAGCTTCAATGGAATTCACTGAGAAGGCAGTCTTCTGTATCTTTCTAGGGTTTATTTGTATGCTGTTGCCTACTACATGCCATAACTATTTCCATTTCCTTCTTTCCATATATGATTAAAATGATATCATCAATACAAAGGATAATTTGTGGCTCATTTAAATATGCAAATGATCAGGTTCTCTTTGGATTATGTTGTGATGAAGAACAGGAATATAATCACAGCAATGATACAAAATACAAAACAGTAGAGGGATATTATCCATTTTCAGTGACACACACATTGTTCTTTTACCCTAGAGCAATGAAAGGAGCACATTCTCTACATATCAGTCGCATCTCAGAGACAGATGTCCTGCTAATTTCTCCCAATACCAAGTCTGCCTTCATATATCAGCTGTGATCAGGGTTATGACTTGATTGTGGTAGCGGAGAGTTCCATTTATTGCTAATTCAGAAGACATGTTGATCAATTAAATGATGGCAGATGGTATTCCCACACCTGCTTTCTTTAATTCTGAGAATAATGTGAATTTTTGCTATTCAAGTTGAGAAATTATGTGGATTCTGATTCGATCTGAGTCACAGATGTAGGTGAAGTTTCAAAGCCTTTCTGTAGTGAAGACTTAGTTATTGCTGCACAAAAACTAATATGGAGGTTGTACTATGATATGACCTTATTAAAACATGTGACAAATGAAATGTTGTCTAGTTGGTACTTGGATTCATAGACAAAAGCCATGCCACTCTTGACTTTCCTTATGGAAACCTGCCATGGCATTGCTGTTTCTTCCATATTACTGAAGTCAGCATCTTAATTCTCTAATGGATTTTTGAAGATCTATTGCAAGTAAAGAAATTACATCATTAAGTTTTGCTCTTATACCTAGCACCAATCTTCTCCTTAGTGCTCTTTATACTTTCTGGTATTTAATCACATAATATTCTAATTAACTATCAATCACCTCTATTAGTGCGATGGCTTATTATCCATGACCATTTTGCTGTTCATCATGATTGCTGTATTACCATGCTGTTGACAATGATTACCTGGCCTCTCCTGTTCTGGAATGCTATCAACCCCTTTGATTTCCGAGTTCAAATACCTCAGTCTACTTCCAGTGACCTTTACAGAACTCCTGCCCTTTTTGTGCTTCAAAGCAGATCTTAAGGACTTATCTGTCAATGCTATTCTTAAGTGATTTCTTTGTCATAAATCCTGTTCAGGTCTTTTTCCAGCTAGAATAAAGAATATTCTGTTTCTTTTCCTTTCTTTTTGTACCAAATTATTAACTTTGCTCCGTCATTATTATGGGTGTTTGTGTTTTCAACCATGAGTAAACAGTAGAAATCTATCTAGTTTATCATCCTACAATCCAAAACACTGTTTTCTAATGTGCCCCTTCCTCCTTTGGAATGACAGCACATGAACAAAATTGCTTTTTGTCAAAAAATATAAAGTGCATGATCCAAAGATTTGGAGTGTTTAATGTATATGAATTATTAATATACTATTAATTTAAAATCTTAGCTATTGAAAAATAAAAGCAATTCAGAATTGCAATTATTTAAGTCGTTGGCAGAGACTGATTCTCTATTTCTGTTTCTACCTATACTAACATATAAGTGTTTTAATGCCAAGAGAACTTTATGTCCAAAGAATGTGAGATTAAAAAGACATTTGTCATCTTAAAGCAATAATTGATATCTGTTATACTTAAACCCTTCAGTAACTGTGTCATTACATTTTCAAGTGACTAATTTAAAGTAGTATTAATGAAGTACTTGCAACAATCCATCTACATGGATTTTGAAGTGATTACAGAAAGGAATTAGCAACTACTTCTTTATGTTAGCAATTCTGCACTAGTTTACTTTATCTAAAGATCTCTGAGGCTTTACAAACATTAACAACCCCCTCTTATCCAGTGAGATAAGGATCATTATCCTAGTTTTATAGCAGAGTGATGGAGGCACAAAGAGATTAAGTGATTTCCTCAAGGTTACTGTCAGCAGTGACAAAGAAAAAGATAGAAGTTAGATTTATGAATCTCAGTCGTATGCTTTAACTATCCTTGGGCTCTGGGTAGATGTCACCTTAAATATATAGATGAAAAATTGAGAATTCAGTAAACAAAGACCATATAGGTAAAAATCAAATATTTGAGTATTTGCCATCCTATTGATCAAATAGTAAAAGGATTAAATTCAAACCTGGAAATGTACTTGCACTTACATTGAGAAGGGTATAATAGTTTGGCTATAATTAAATAAGAATGAGATTTTGTTTACTTTACCTGTCAAGCTCTCTCCTCCCCCTCCTCCCCCCCCTCTCCATACAGATATATATATATATATATATATATATATATATATCATGAATATGCCTTGAGAAAATTGTAAAAGAAAAGAAGAAAAACAACATAATCATGTCACTGAAAATTATTTACATGATCTAAAAAGCACTTTTATTAAAAAATAAACAGAAAAGCATTCTGGTTGACATGCTTCTTTTGTTCTTTGTTTGAGTAAAGCCATTATCTTGGATGATAAAAGTTAAAAATTGCTTTTCAAAGTAACCTCTATGCAAATAAACATGTCTATGTTGAAAAGAGAAGAATGTACTCATTGTTCCAGTATGTTTGGTAAAAAAAAATTAATCTTATATAGACTGGCCACATAATCGTATATGGGCATCAATACTATGAGGGCATGTGAAGGGTCACTGCAAAGCATAAAGGTCATTTCCTTGTACAGTGCTGCCTATAGATGGATAGGTTTCCGACAGACTGCCACTTTCCTTTAACCTCTTCTAATCATATCTCTCTGTGGGTGACGTGCAACAAACTGCACATATTTGACTCCTATGTTTTCGTGAAGTTTGACATATGTGCACGCTTTTCAAATGATACCATTTGAAAGATGTTGAAACTATTCATTGTGTCTCTTTCCATTCCTCTCACTTCCAAGATGCCACCGATCAGCTCGCATCACATGTATTGTAGTGACCTATTTTATTCAACATGAACGTTTTGGGAACCCATCCTTATTATAATTTAGAAAGGGTTAGGGTGATAGCTCAGCAGTCTAAGCACCTGCCTGGCAAGTGCAAGGACCCAAATTTGATCCCAAGTAACTCTTGTTATGCTGGCCCCAGAACCTCACATATGCTATACTGGCCACCGAAATGTGGCATGGTGGCATACTCCTATAATCCCAGCATTGGGGAGGTTAACACAGGAAGATCACCACAAGTCTGAGCTGCATAGTGAGGCCAAATTAATTAATTAATTAACATTAATTGTTTTTCACCTTTATTATTGAGTAGCATTCTGTTATGGATATACCTCCTTTTTATCATAGTTTTTATTTTATTTCCTTCACTTGATGAAGGCTATTCTGGTTGTCATCAGTTTCTGACACTGAAAGTGAATCTGCTGTGAATGTTTGTACGTGTGTTCATTCTCCTAGTAAATATATAGTAGTAGAAATGTCATATCCTATGGTAGGAATATGTTTGGTGTTTTAAGAAACAACAAAGTTTTCCAAAGTCCTGGCATAATTCTAGATTCCGTTAAGCATTCAAGAGTTCTAATTGTTCATTATCATGGCCAGCTCTTACTGTAACAATTTCTTTGACCTTTAGTAATCATAGTAAATGTATAATGGCTTAATTTTGTACTCCTGTAAAGGCTAATTGTACTCAACATATTTCAATGTGTTTATGCCAAATATCTGGTCAAGTATTTGCCAATTGCTAATTGCTTAAAAGCTAGCATACTAAACAAATTTGAAAGACACCAAAACTGATATCTGCTTGCACAGAATGTATGAATGAGGTCACAGAAACATGACATACTTGTAGGATGCTTACTCCATCAGGTCATAGGCATGAAAGGAACAGTTTACTCAGTAATACTATTTCCTTGTTTATCCTTAAACAAGTGACTCAATGTTTTATTAAAGCCATTGTATTAGATGTTGAACTTACTCTCTTGGGCCAGCCAGACAGCTCAGAGGACTAAAGCACCTGCTTAGGCAGGCGCAGGGACTGGCTTGTGTTCTATCCCCAGTGTGCTGGGGCAGCCCTGCCCCCAGAGCATGCTGAGATGGTAAACCGAGCTGGGCATGGTGGCACGTGCCTGAAATCTCAGTGTTGGGGAGGCTGAAGACAGGAGGATTACTATGAGTCTGAAATAAATAGTGAGACTCTGTAGACCCTGTACTAAACACACAATAAATAAATAAATAAATACTCTTGTAGAGAATTATATTAAAATTTATGAATCTTTTCACCTCTCCATGCAATAACAATTCTACATATTTATTCTTCACACAAATACCAGAAGATCTAGTATATTTTAGATAACCAGTATGCTTCTTCTCTTATAGCTTGCAAAATAATTGAGTAAACAAAATATTAGAATAGAATATCTGTAATCAAAAATTATTCACAAATTATGAATTTTCTTCTGATGAAATAAATATTGCCTGCATTCTGTCTCAATTCATTAAGCCAAAGTAGTAAATTATGCCATACTAAAAATATTTCCGCTATTATAAAAATATTTATAAAATATCACATGCATGGCAATTCATGTCAAAATGTCAGTGCATTGTTTTTAGACATGTTTCATGTGTATTTTCTATTTTAATAATAGAGCATGTAACATGTCAGGGTTTTATAAGTTATATAGGATTCTAAATCTTTCTGTGTGTGTGTGTGTGTGTGTGTGTGCTAGCACACACACAAGTGTTGATTGCTTCTTCAAACTTGTACTGAATTGATAAACCTATTGTTCTGTATTTATTAAATTCATTTAATCAATTTCTGGATACTATAATATTAATTGAAATACAAATTGATTTACAGCAATTGAGATTTGCCTTTCAGAGTACTAATGTGATTTGTGCTCATCAAAAAAGTTAGACACGTGGAAAGTAGAAACTTTTCCTATAGCAGAAAGCTAACCATGCAACATACACAACGGTATTTCAATAAAACTTTGTTTTTGGTTTCTGTTTTATTTCTTTGAGACAGGATCTTACCACCATGCCTGGCTTCCATGCAACTTAAGCTTTTTCTAAATGTCAATAATTATATTTAGCCCAACTTTCCAGCTTTAAGACACTAAGTTTGATTTAATATGCAAAGTTTTGATCGCGTATATATTTCTCTTCATATGCATGCTAAGGGGGCTGCACACAGAAATATGGGGAAATATTCTTATCCACTCTATGCAGTTATTCTCGTTTTCATTCTCTTTAAGAGAAGTAGCATTACAATCTCACACTTAGAAGTTTCAAAGACAGTGTTTTCTGAATCGAAATTATCCTCATTGAAATTTTTACAGGTTTTTTCAAATAACTGTTCTGTGTAAAGAGAGGAAATGGAACTTCCATATATTAAGGCACTTCCCATAGAATAAAATCTAATAATTCTGTATTCTGACTCATGACCAAGACTAGGTGATGGTGATGGCCTAAGCAGATGTCCTCTTCATTCCTGGCTTCTGGGACACCTAAACTGATGCTTGCTTGTCCCAACTACATGACTCATCAATACTTGCACAGCCTCAAAAGGAGCTCCAAGATTTCCTATATTTATAAACATTTCCTAAAAAAAAAAAAACATTTCCTGATTCCTTCAGAGTATAGTCTCACAAGACACATTGCGATATTACCGTCTCTCCAATTTACTAAAAATTTTCTTATTTTATGTTTAGTATAATTTTCATGGCTATATAATTATGTAATTTCTACAATATTCTTCTAAATCTATAGAAATAAAAAATAATGTCACTTGAGCTAAAATTTAGCTGAAAGAACAGATAAGAGCAATAAATATATAGTGATAGAGGAAGAACCCTGGTAGAAGCATGCATGAAATATTCATGCATGAAATCATATGAAGAAAGGGAAGGGAAGGAACAGCTTACTTAGGTAAGCTAAGGGAGTTGAAGAAAGCTGCATAGGGAAGTAAAACAAAATTGAGTGTTAAAACCTCTAAACATTAAGGGTGGGTGATGGGGGTGGTCCAAGCAAATATATTAGTACAAATAACATGGAGAAAAGGAATAACCAAAGAAGACAGAATTTAAATGAAAATACTGATATTGGGTTCAGCAAAGTTGATAAGGAAGTAGAAAACGAATGCCAGACCAAGGACACTCTCTTACACAGGGCATACTGTTTGCCTTTGGCCAGCTATAAGCCCATCCAGTCTGTCACTCCTACAGCCAGCATTCCCTTCTAAGCTTACGTTCTATTGTGGAAAATGAATTATAAAGCTACGGTCATAGTAGCTGAAGATTACCTCTTTAATTATGCTGTAATTAAGATTATTTCCTGACGTTTTTCCGCAAGAGTTAAGAATTCATTGAGAGGTATTAAGGAAGATATTCGATAAGGTCACAAAACTACACACATACAAATAAATATATAAATAAGAACATATACATCAGTATAGCAACTGTTAGAAGGTGGTTTTCAAATACGTAAATTTAAGACCTTAAGAACTAGTGAAGACATTCCTAAAACCACCCAAAAGAGAAATGAGAAGACATTGATTGGTAATAATATCAATAGGGCTACAGAGGAGGAAGAGTTCCAAGAAGCATTTAGGAAGCCAAAAGTTCATTCATTAATGATGGTGGAAAAAAGGTAGGAAACACCCAAAAAGTAACTAAGTGATGAACGAATAAACAGAGTATATAAAGTATTGAAATTGAAAGAGCTGAGAATACACTGTCTCATGAAAGAATAACAAAATGCCCTGGATTGCCTGGGGAAGCTATTTTAAGAGAACTCTGCTAAAGAACTGTAGATTTTCATTGCAGATTATCTTAATGTCAGTGTTGAGAAGTGGGATCTTACAGAACAGAAGAGAGGGGGACAGACATCAAGAGGCTTCCAGGACAAGACTCATGTGGAGAGGGAGAGACAACCAGATTCTTCACCTGAGAAATGAGATACCCAGTGGGTAAGGTGTCCAAAAAGGAAACTTTAAGACCTAAGTGTTATTGAGAGTTAAGTTTGAAAGCAAGGTTAACGAGCTAAGGATATAGTAAGTCACTGAGCTGAAACACAAGTATGAAAAAGTGAGAGGTTCCTACATGGGGCAGAGAACCAAAGCTAGACACATTGCAAAAAATTAGTGACCAACTGCATGTGGAGCTAAGGATGAGCGCCTCAGTAGAAGTAAGGGGAGCAGCAAGGCAAGGAAAACTACAGGCAAGAAGAAATACTACACTAGCGCTCTAGGACAGGTTCAATCTCCCCTCCGAACAGCAAATTGTTAAATGTCACTGCAGCATAGAGCAGCAGGTAAATTCTCAAGCAGCTATCAGCACTACCAGCCTATCCAAAAGGAGAGGTTTGGGGTATGGCTATAATAATTTTGTTATTTTTCAACGGTATGGTGAACACAACGAGAAAATGAGATGGTACAATGAGTTGCGCTAGATATAGGATAAGTTCTATATGTTTTTATGTGACATCTGGAATGATCTAACTCATTGTAATTATTTTTTTGTATTTTTTATCATACTGAAAGTTAAACTAGACCCTAGCACTGAGCCACATCCATTTTTTTTATTTTTTTTTATTTTTATTTATTTATTTATTTTTTTTAAGAATTTTTTTATTTTTTATTTTATTTTTTTCTTGTTTCAGAACTTTATTTTTATTTTTATGGCCGGCTCAGCCTGCCCCGAGGGCAGGGCTGGCACAGCATGTGGTGCCGGGGATTGAACTGCGGTCCCTGAAGCCGCCCCAGCTTTCCTAAGCAGGCGCTATAGACCACTGAGCCATCCTGCCGGGCCCCACATCCATTTTTTTTAAATGTATTTGTTTATTTATTTATTTTGGTGACAGGGTCTCATTAGGTCCCTTAGTTCCACAGGATGGAATTGAATTTCTACTCTTCTAGCTTCAGTCTTCCAGAGAGTGGAGGTTACAGGTCCACTACACTATGCTAGGTTACAATCAGTTTTCATGCAAGCATATGTAAGTAGTTCGGAGACTCTGATTTATGTGTAAAGGGGCAATTTTCATTTGGTAAAATAAGGTATCAGTAACATTTTCTTTTCTAAAGGAATATTGATTTACATAGATATTCTTATGTTTATACCTATGACTCTCTGATTTTCAAAATAGCAGTGTATTTTTTCTCCTTAAAATAACATGTAGTCATTGCATCTAATCAACACACAGCAAATTGGGTGCAAAAAGATCTATCATGAGCCAGGCGTGGTGGCGCACACCTGTAATCCCAGCACTCAGGAGGCTGAGGCAGGAGGATTGGTGAGAGCTTGAGACCAGCCTGGGCTACAAAACTGAGCTACTGAGCTTAAGGCCAGCCTGAACTGTACAGCGAGACCCTGTCTCAAAAAGACAAAAAAAAAAAAAAAAAAGATCCATCATGACTCTGAGGTTTGGGAAGCTGAGTAGTTTGGGCTTTAAAATTGACAACACTTTTCAAAAGAGTAGCTGTCAGAATCTTTCTAATGTATAATATTCGATGCCACTTTAAACAAGGAACTTCTACCACTGTTTCTTTGTATATGTACACACTTAAATTTTATTGTATCAACTACGGGATGCTGAATGGATTCTGACAAAGTGAAGTCTACCTTCAACAAAATACCTACTTAACATGGAAAGAAAAATCATCCAGGACACCACGTTCGAAATAATCTAGAGATAATCTATGTCAGAAGTAACTAAAGATCTATGGTGAGAGAAGATATCAGATAGTGAATTGATATGAAGAGTAAAAGACAATAAAAAATACTACTATGCTAAGAGATTGTATGATTAGTATTCACAAAAAAAGAAATTCAAGTTACCATAGGATTCTTAATTCTTAAGTTACCTAATTAAAATGTCATAAGAACTCAATAACAATTTCTTTTTTTTTTTTTTTTTTTTTTTTTTTTTTTTTGCGAGACTGGGGATTGAACTCAGGTCCTTGCATTTGCCAGGCAAGCACTTATTCTACTGAGCTATCTCCCCAGCCCCCAATGACAATTTCAATGGGAAGTTTCACTGGCCCTGCTTCTGTAGGTGCCAAACACAGGTCATTTTATTGCCTCCCATAACTAATTCCTCACAGTTTTATGAAAGCGTTCATAGATGCTTCGCCTCTGGCTCTATCCAGTGTTATATACATCACAAACTCATTTAAATAGTGATATTAAGGATTTCAGAAATCACTATAAGTATTCGGCTGCATCAGTCTCATTAATGTCTCAAGAGAGACAGCCATACCAGTGGGTTTTATCAGCTCCAGGCTGAGGTATTTGATGAAGTAATAACAAACTAGCCCTGAATTGTCTTTCATTACCCCTTATCTGTCCTGCAGAGAATATAATCTTATTCAAATTATAATGGCCTCTGTTATCAATGAGCTTTACTATTTATTTACCTGCACCCAGACATGCAAATGCTTGTGCATTCTGCTTTTTCAACCTACCTGTAATGAAATTTCTTTGCTATCAGAATCATGCACAATCACAAATTATAAACTAGTTACTAGAATAATTTGCTTAGCATAAAGTGCCTTACCCATTCATTTAATATACTATCTTGATTAAAGGAGTAAAACCCAATCATTAGAAATGAAAGACAGTATGTGCTAAATATCTTCTTAAATAATACACTATTTCAGTTAGTATTGGTGGTTTGCTGTCTCTCTCTCTGTCTCTCTCTCTGTCTCTCTCTTTGTGTCTCTGTCTCTGTCTCTCTCTGTCTCTCTCTCTTTGTTTCTCTGTCTCCGTCTCTGTCTGTCTGCCTGCCTCTCTCTCTCTCTCTCTCTCTCTCTCTCTCTCTCTCTCTCTCTCTCTCCTGTGTGTGTGTGCACTTTTAATTGTAATACTATACTAAATAGTGCTGTTAAACATTGGTACCTCTTTTCAGAGCAGAGCTGTTGATATATTCAGCTTAACTCTTCTCGGTCATAGCAATACTCATTATATTTGTACAAGCTTGGCCACTTCAGAGGTTTTATGCCCTTTGCCTATTGTATACTCTTAGTGAACTTGTATGTAGGGTAAGCAAGCATAATTATGTATAGTACTATAATCTGGATAACTTATTTGATGTTGTATAAAGAGAAACGAGACTGGAGTCTGTCTCCCGGGCCAGGTCCCTTTCATCTCTGCCGCACCTGCCACTGATCCTTACCTTTTAGTTTACATTAACTAAAAGACACAAAAACAAAGCAAAACAACAGTGAAGTAATCTATAAGCTAAACCTTTAAGCCTTTTCCCATTGCTGTGTTCATACAAGTATTCATAAATTATTCACTTTAGTACAGTTACTGTTCTACATAACAGTAACAAGGCAGGGAATGTACAATCAAGAATCGTTAACCTTTTTTTTGTTTTAATAGGAAGTTCCAAATGACTAAATGAAAGGGTAACAGAAGCAAAATCATATAGAGAGGATAGGAACTAGTAGGGGTGATTTTTAATACTGAAAAGAATGATGGACTTCACTAGTATAGGAACAGACTGGAAGAGTCCAAGGGCTAGCTACCTTGTAGAAAAATACTCAGATGTTTCTAATGGTAAATCCCATTGACTTGGCATTCTCTAATTTGCAAAAACAGTCTTAATACATCACCAGATATGACTCTGGTAACAATTCTATGAAGTAGGCAGAGCAACTCTGACTACTTTTGTCTTAGAGATGAAAAGATGTATTTGAAGTAGCTTAGTTTTATAAACAGCACCTGCCTTAATTGTCCTTTACGAAGCCATTATTTAATTCCTTTAATTTAATATCCTGCAGGCCAATGTACTAGCTTCATTTGGGAATCTACCAAATTAATGAGTCTTCCGAAAATTAAGATGTTAACATTATTGCAGTAGTCAGTGACACCCACAAAGGCAGCAGCGCTTCTGCTTCGTTTACTGATGATTTCATTTCATTAATCTCGCCAAGGTCCACTCCGGCCGTCTCAAATGCCTGCTGCAATTCCATTCTCTCTTGCTGCTTCTCTGACTGATAAATAGTTAAGTGCTTGTGCCCACTCTTTGGTTTTCCGTCTTTCCTTCTCACATCAGCATTTTCATTATAGTATTGGCTTTCTCAGTCTCAGGTGGTAAATTTTGTATAATCTGACCACCGATAACTTTACTGCACTCAGTATTTTCTAAAGTCTAACTTTCTGGTAAGAGATTTCTGAGAGAAAAAATGTTGCCATCTCAATCACAGTATACTTTTATGTCTTAGAACTTTCAAAAGCATATGGTAAACACTTCTCATTTGTTACACTAATGAAGCTGTCAAGTCATCTCATAATTCCAAAGAATGTTCTTAGAGTCAGAAACCAAGTATTCAGAATTGACAAAAAATATTATTCATCATATCAGATAATGTTCTTATCATTCAATTGCCATTACAATCATTATAGGTTTTTTTTCAGAACATGAAATTGAAATAGAGGATGCCTCAAATGATGAATAACTAAAAGTACTGAGATATGAACACATGATTTTATACATGATGAAGTTCTTCCTGGACACTACACCAAAATACCTCAGTTTTCAAGATTTTCCAATTTATTGTACAAATCTAATGAATATGTTTGCATTGCTTTAAAATTAGCATCAATACTAATTTCAATAAATTCTCTAAAATTGAAGAGCATGAAGATAATCAATTTATATGGAATATCTTAAACAATTTTTGTTACTCTAGTTTTACTCTCTATGGCTATTTCTGATACATGACAAAATATTGACCAGTTTTTGTTATTTTTCTAGAAACCACTAAAAGAAACTTTACTGAACTATGAATATAGAAATAAATGCAGAGAGGCCAGCGAGATGACTCAGTGTTTTACAGCACCTGCTTAGGAAAGCTGAGGCAACCACAGGGGCCACGATTTGATCCCCAGCACCACAAGCTGGGCCAGCCCCACCCCAGTGCAGGCTGAGCCAGACATAATAAATAAATAAACAAATAAATAAGGTAAATGTAGAGATAGTTGTTGTGTTGGAAAACTTGGATGAACTATGAGTGTAAATAGTAAGCATTTCAACTTAAATATTTTCATAGAGCAGTAAAGAGATATGATGCCTACTGAATGGACTTAGGTTTACTCGTTGTTCTGATTAGTAATGACTGCAAAGTCAAATTCATTTATCCCACAGAGCAGGTGATTTAAAAAAATCAATCAATGTGGCTATGATCATAGAACATAAAAGTAAAGAACTTCCTAGGAAATATTTTGATATGAAGTCTTTTTTTTTAAGAATTATTTTATTTTATTTTTATTTTATTCTTGTTTCAGAACTTTTGTTTGCTTATTTATTCATTGTTATGGCCGGCTCAACCTGTCCTGAGGGCAGGGCTGGTGCAGCATGTGATACCCGGGATCGAACCGCGGTCCCTGCAGCCGCCCAAGCTTTCCTAGGCAGGCGCTTTAGACCACTGAGCCATCCCGCCGGGCCCAATATGAAGTCTTGATGGATGCCAAACATAATATCCTTTTCTATATAAGCATAAGTTGCATTAAATTAATATTCACTAAGAGAATTAGATATAAAAATATATAATTTATATTTTATTAGCTATACCTAGATGCATGTATTTCTTTTAGTCTTGCTTAGAATTAATAATATGCATAGCGTTAATTTTAAAAGATATCTAAAAATTATTAGCAGTAGCTAAAGTAGTACATATCCTTGTAGGTTTTACTTTCATCTATCAGCCTTCTTAGGAGGCCCAAGGAAGATTTTTCTCAGATGCAGTCTCAGAGCTAAAGAACATGCGTAAGTACCATATCAGCAGCGATATTAGGCAGCATGGAACAGAAGAGAGTCAGAGTGAGAGGACAGGACAGCCACCTATGTCTGTATTGTATAATTACTGTACAGGTTGTTAGCTTGTGTTTATACTCTTGCATAGTACTCTAACCAGAGCATGCATGTTTACCTGTGCTAAGTCATGATTACACAGTTATATCCCACCGTGCACCTGTGATAGACAAGAGGGGTCATGTCCTTGGATGTCCTTAGACCTCTAAGCTTTGAAGCAATATGAGTGCTTCTGCCTCATTCAAATGATAAACATGGCATTTTAGACCTAAGATCTCTCAAAAGAAAGAATCAAGCTTACCAAGTTGTAGATTTTTTCTAAGCTAGGTATTAGTACGCAGGAAAAATTGTCTGCAAAACTGACCTTGTATACTCAGTCCATAAATTCAATATTACGTTGGCTAAATAGGTCTCTTCCTATACCTAGGATATGTGACAAGTATTGAGAAGACAAATGTGAAAGTACTTTACAGAATTTTTTTGGTCTTATGAACCATTCAGGTGATACCAAATAAATGAAAGAAAAAGTGAAAAATGGATAAAACTTCAAATGAAAATGCTGCTACCTCCCATGTCCTACCTGGTCTACCAGTAAGTCCACAATCTTTAAACTAATGCCCGATGTGAAACACCTTGAGACTTCTTTCCTTAGACTTCTTGATTCAACTTCAGAATTGAAGCAATTCTAAAAAAAGTATGAGGAAAGACAGATAAATACACAGACCTTGACCAAGAATTTAATATAAATGTAGTATTTGATGACATTTCTAAAGCACTTATGTAAAATACGATTTCCCTTGTCTAGGGTATTTATAAAATATTTGTTGAGTATTTTCAGCAACTAACAAAACCATATCCATAAATAATGAAAATATACCACAAATAATGAAAGTGGATAAATCATTCTTGCACCCTGAAATAAATTATCATAAGGAAAACATCACCATGTAACACAAACCACACAAAAACAAAGAATACATTAGGAAAGACCCTTTAAACTGCTATTCAAACACTCTACTGTATTCTGAAAAGAAAAGCACCATAAATTTCATTTGTCCTCTTCAGAATGTTCCATAAATGTTCCATATATGGTGTACTCTGCTTTTATTCAACATTTTGAGACCCTTCCATGCCATGCCATTATGCAAAGAGAGTATGCATTTATCTTTACAAAAATTAGCCAAACTTGGTGGCACATGCCTATAATCCAAGCACTCAGGAGGCTAAGGCAGGAGGAGAGCTATGAGTTTGAGGCCAGCCTGAGCTATAAAGTAAGATAAGGCCAGCCTGAATTACATAGTGAAACCCTGTCTAAAACAACCAAAAACAAAAAAAAGCAAAATAAATAATTTTAATTTAGAAAATCTTAAAAATATTTAAATTATTACACAAATCATTAGAAATAATTCTATAAGTTTTCAATCTTATAAATGATCAAGTATATATTTTACATGTGATTTTAATGAGTAATTAACAATTAAATGGAATTCTTTGGCATTTTAAATGAAGTACAACATAGAAAAAGAAAACACACCTTGAGGTTATTAAAAAAGACAAAGCGTCTCAAATAATTTAACAAAATTATAACATAAGCTAGACCTGGACTGGCCAGATAGTATATTAAAGCAGTGTATTAAAGCAAATGCTTAGGCAGACACTTAGACCAGGATTCAATCCCTGTTGTGTAGTGCCGGCTGGGGTGTGCTGAGACATCAGTTGAGACTGGGTGTACTGGCATGCCCCTATAGTCTCAGGGCTTGGGAAGTTGAAAACAGGAAGATCACTACAAGTCCAATTTGTGTAGTGAGACCCTGTAGACCCTGTACTAAACACATAAAATAAAAATTAAATAATAATAATATAAGTTATATACATATTGCACATAGTCCAAATACATATAGATATATGACTATAAAATAGAATGATTTTTATGCATACTCTACAAAATCAGCTTTTGTCCTTGGTTTTTTTCACTTTTAGTACTTTTTGAGATTAGAAAACATCTGGATTAGGGTATCATCTACTTAAAAATTTTCCAGTATTAACACACACATTTTGCCATTTATTCAAAATGTCAGAGTTTACCTGAGGAAATTTTCAAATCCGTGATCCAAAGATAACAACACTTTCTTTAGAATCAGTTCTACAGCTTTCTTTAACAAATGGAAGAAAGTGATTAGAAAATTGTTTTCATTCCTTTATATAGAATAAAGCCAAAGGAGACTTTATTACTTCTAAAATGGTAGAAAGTAACAAGACTAAACCTTTCTAGATAAATAAAATATATTCTCCTATGCCACAGAGAACAAATTGTGCTTGGTGTTGAACAGACTCAGATTTATCCTCTAAATCTTAAAATTTCTCATCCATTAGTACCTATAGTCAATAACTTCAGATTATCTGTCTGTCACCATTTTTCACCAATACTAAAATTTGACATAAATTTTTTGCTATAAAATCATTAGGCTTACCCCCTTATTACTTTACTGCTTTGTGAATACCAATGTCAGAGTCCATTTACAGATTTAACTTAAATTTCTCTTACTATTTTATGCAGAAAGGTATTTACTAAAAAGAAATTGAGTCCTGGCAAAATCATTGGAAACTCTGGAATATGAAGTTATTGTTTGGGTTCTTTGCACAATCAAAAATCTCATTATAGAATCAAACACTAATATATCTCTAGTAAAATAAGGTAAGTTAATACTCACTGCTATTGAGAACTCTGAATTCATGGTCATAGGGTGTTAGGTAGAATCTAGAGATCAGGGAACCATTACTGTAATTGTGGGTTGCATTGCCTGCTGGGAATCCACAAGCAAAAGTATTCCACCAGAGTCACTGGCTCCTGAGCCAGCCAAACTTAAGGTAAGCCTTTCTGTCCATGTGGTTAGCATGAATATAAATTTTCTGTGAGTGCGCTTAATTAGTAGTACCTAAATTACTTCCGTAGCTCTTGCTACAAGGTAGCTGTAAAAGTGGATCACTATGAGTCTGATCTATTAGTGAGACCCTGAACACCCTGTAGTGCCTTTCCCAAAATACAAAAAAAAAAAAAAAAAAAATCAATCTGAGGATGGTAGCTTAACATATGGCCCACAGTCACCTAGCAGTATTCAATCACGTCTTTGTGATTATCAGGAGGTGACTGTCACAAAACTTCAATGTCTCTGAACTTAAAAATATATAATGTACCACATTAAACATTAGGATTATCAGACAGGTGTACATGAAGAGAAAACACAGAACTGTGGGATGCCTGTGGCTTCCTATACTGTAAATCATACAGATCATTCACAATAGTTCACAGTACTGAAATTATTTTTAGTTAAAATATTCTTTGAAATAAAGCAAATTGAAGTGTGCTGTGCTTTACTTTTCTCCTGTACTTTATTTTTTAAAAAATTTTAAGTGGGTATGTGTCTATATGCAATGGGTTATGGGTTGCTTCAATAAATTCAGCTTACAGAGGAAGTTTAAACCTCATTAGCATTTTCGTAATGGATTTGATCAGCAACTTTCCAGATATCTAGGAAAACAATAAGAGGACAGCAAAAACATTATTTTTGTTGCACTTTAAATTCCCTTTCATAAATAACAGCATTAAAAGTACTACATATCTTTTAAAAATCTTGTCTTTATATTTTGATAGTAATATTGTATATGATGTATCAGAAGGCAAATGTTCTTTTTTTTTTTTTTTTGTCTTTTTGAGACAGGGTCCCACTGTGTAGTCCAAGCTGGCATTGAGCTCACTTTTGTAGCCCAGGCTGGTCTCGAACTCACACCGATCCTCCTGCCTCACCCTCCCAAGTGCTGGGATTACAGGCGTTTGCCACCACATCTGGCTAAATGTTCTATTTTTAATACATAAATTATCAATGTATTTTTAGTTTTTTTTTTTAAATTTCTAGGTAGCTAATTCATCAGTCTGCCTTCATTTTAAAGGAATTATCTAACATTAGGGTTTTTTTTTTTTTTTTTTACAAATTTATGGGAATCTAAAAGCAATTTCAGATGTAATCAATAACTGAAGAAGTCTTTGTAAGCCAACTGTATACTACAGTATAAAGGAAGTTAGTTAGAAGAGCACTTACCTTATGGCAAGTATTAGATGCCAAATACCCTTAACTGTTTCATACACGAAAACTCAAAGAAAAATTGTTATTCTAACACCAACAAACCTTATATGTTTCCTTGAAAAGTTGATGTTTAAGCCGGGCGTGGTGGTGCACGCCTGTAATCCCAGTACTCGGGAAGCTGAGGCAGGAGGATCGGTGTGAGTTCAAGACCAGCCTGGGCTACAAAAGTGAGCTCAAGGCCAGCCTCAACTGCATAGCGAGACCCTGTCTCAAAAAAAAAAAAAGAAAAGTTGATGTTTATCCACTCAAGCCTTGTTACCAGGTGACATAATTACTTGTTATACCACCTTACACATCCTGAATCCCATCAAAGAAAACCAGGAGAAGATGCCATGTTGAACTGCTCAAAACATGACATTTGTTGGCATGGGTAAATCAAGAAGATAACTAAGACAATAAACTTTTTAAACGTGGATATGTAATGGATGGAAGGTGAATTTGTCCAAATCACCAATAAATAGAAAAAGTATCACCTGTGTTAAGCAGTATGAGTATCAGGCTAGCCTGTGGACAACTCTACCCCTGCCGCTCTCCTTTGGACTTCCGACGTTGACTCCATCAGGAGGGCAGCTGGCTTCTCCTGACCCTACCTCTGCTGACTTCCTCCTGTTTGGTTCTGGTCTGTCTCACACCTTTGGCCGAGTATGTGCATGTGTGTATACACGAATATTTCCAGCTGTGTGTCATGTGCAGAAGAGACACTCCAGATGTGATGAGAATAATGAAAATACTTTTTCCAGAATTAATAGCATCTTCTCAATGTCTTGTACTACATTAGAAAATACTAGAAATTCTTGGGCCGACCAGATAGCTCAGCAGACTAAAGCTTCTGCTCAGGCAGGGTCAGGGATCAGGGTTCAATCTTCAGCATGCCAACCTGGCCTGCTCCCCTGGGTGCGCTGAGATGGTGATTGAGACTGGGCATGCATGTACAGGCCTGTAATAACAGCACATGGGAGGCTGAAAACAGGAGAATTACAACTCCAATCTGTGTAGTGAGACCCCTATAGATCCTGTACTAGCTATATATAAAAAGGAAAAGATTAGCAAATGAGACACACTTCTGAGTTAGAAGTTAAGCTCTACAGTATCACTTTCTAACTCTATCTGGTGAACCAGTCACAGCATTTTTGAACATCAGAATGTCTATCCAATGAATTTTACATAGAATAAATGCTGCCTACCTTCAAAACTATCTTAAGAATTGCACAAATGATAGCAATCTGCCTAATGCTTCCAAGCCTCAAGGTCCATGGGGAAAGATTCTCGTGTCTCTGTATGTATGGTAATTCTCTTCCCTTCTTTCTCCTGCTGTTTCAAAGCTGAATCCGCTCTCCCCCTGGTGGCAGCCCTCCTCATAGTCCTCATTATTTGCATAAATTATCCGTAGCAAACCTTCTCTTGCAACAATCCACCCATAGGGTCAAAAGATAACACAGCATTGTGTCCAAATTAGACACGACGGAAAACAAAATGCAAACTTCATAGAAATGAAAAGAAGAACATAAATACTGTATGAAGTATTTTTCTTATCCAGAAAAGAATGCCAAAAATGAGAAAATAAACAGCATAATTACACAAAAGGAAGGATACATGCTGCTTGCCCAGCCTGCGTATAATTTTTTGGTTCTGATTGTCACATTTACGAGCTAAGTAGAATTCTGTTGTTCATGCTCAATTTGTTTCGGAGCTGATTAAAAGCACCGGCTCTTTGTGTGTTGGTTTTGTGCAGCCGCATCTGTTGACACTGCTTTCCGCATACCCTCAAACTGCAGAACTTGGTGGTGATTACAGAGTTAGTCCTCTGCTTGGGAGCAAGGCTTTGATTTCTAAAAAAACATTTGTTTCAGTATTGCAAAAATATCTTGTGCAATTTCACACAATGCAAACCACTTCACTGCACACAGACTTCTACTGGTGATACACTTTTTGGTCAGATTTTAAGGACCGGCAACACAGCATGCCCCCATTCTTGCCAATTTCCCAGATTGTTTCTTTTTCTTTTTTTTTTTTTACAAAATCACTGAAAAAAAGTTTCAAAATCAATCACATAGGAATAAATGGGTTATAATTTTCACTTGTTGTTCTGTTAAAAAAAAAAAAACCCTGAAACTTCTAGAAGAATATAGTTTCAAGAGAAACAAGAGACTTTTGTAGCACTTTATCTCTTGAATACTAACATAGTGACATGGACTTATTCAGCCTATATCTATTAATTAAAAATTTCTTGAAGCTATTTCTAGGAGCATAATTAACAATGATGTTGCAGAGTTAGCTACTTGGTGGAGACATTTTTCCCATTGGCTTCCTTTTAATCCTTGTGTATCTTCATTTGTTGTCTCTTGCAGAAACTAACATTCAGGTTAGCAACATCAATACGTTTTAGTATTTAAAAAAAAAAAAAGATGCTATCATCACCCACTTTTTCAATTTAATTAGAAATAGTAAAATGTGCTGTACTCCTGCGAAGCCCAAGACTGGGCCAAATGACTTGTTTTCTCTGCTCTTAAAATCCTCAACAGCTGCTATTTCAGAATGGAATCTTTGTTCACATTTGAATGGGATCAGAGAAGCAACATGCTGGTTTTTATTTTTTTTCTTTCTTCCAATAAATTACCCAGAGCATCTAATAAGCTCTGGTCAAATGTGACCTTGATTTTACCCACGTAAAGTGAGTTTCCTTCGCCAAAGAATTAGGGAACACTGGATTGTCTAAAGAACAATGCTTTGGTCCATGAATGCTCCTACCCATGAATAACCTGACTTCCAAACAAAAGCATTCAGAAAAACTTTATCTCCATTTGGGAACCCTTCATTGGGACAGCCGCCATTTTTCCTACATGGATGCAAATCCAGCCATCTTGCCCAGCATGGTGGGATGAGTTCAATTCTTAAACCAAAATAGGTTTCAATGTCAAGTGAGTACACATTTATGGGGGCGAAAGATCCAGCATTTTATTTTCTTTCTTAGGGATCCTTACACAGTCATCCAGCATCTCAGGACAATGCTTTCTTTTTATTTTCAACAAGAGACCTCTGGGCTTCCCTGGAAGCCAACTGAAAAGTGATAAATGCAGAGGGATTGCAAGTGCTAGCAGCAGTTCTACTAGGATGGAGGGACACTTTCGTTTCCACTAGTACTGAACCAAATCTCAGAACTTATAGCCACATTTATAAAAAGGAGATCAAAACTAGGCTTTCACGAAGGAAAAATAAAAAATATATTTAACAATAATTAACATTCTCTGTTGTAGCCTGCCTATTGATAGTCAAATATCATTTGTACATTTCTTCTTACATGTGTAACATGGCAACCCTCCTGGCCAAGGGGAAAATCTGAAGTCATGTGCGCCTCAAAATCCAGAATCAGTAGATGACATGAAAAAAATCCCCATCATATTCAGAAGTAAGTTCTATGACAATCTCGTTAAAATGATAACTTATCTCTTTTACAATATATAGTGCCTATGACTCCATTCCTCTTATTAGGGAAATTTAGAACTGAGTTTGATTTCAGGCAAAATCCAAATCCTTGAGCTCCTCTGGCTACTGGATTCCTTGTTGTCTTTCTTTCTAGTGACATCTATCAAGGATTAAAGGGTAGGACTGCTCCTTAATTGTTCAGATTTTGTAGCTCAGTTCTACCTTAGGTAAATGTGGAATCCTGGGTGATTTTAGGCTTGCACACCCTGAAGTTGCTCTGAAGCACACCAGAAGTTCCTTCAGTTTGCTGGTGATGAACTTTCAGTGTATTTGTGTGGTGTAATTTTCCTGTGCAAAGATTTCAAAATTTTCAACTCCATGCAATTTTTGTCCTTTTGGTTAATGCACATGTATTTTAAATAAAAGGCAACTCCAGGGAATGTTCAGATCACCTGCTTGCCTGGAAAGACAGTTGAACCTTTTTCTGCTTATGAATTTTGTGAGCTTTTAAAATGTGTTTGGTTCTCAGAAACATTTTAGCAAAATTTTTAAATAAGAACTTGTTTGATTATTTAAATGTCTAAGAAAATATGGTAAGACTAGGAAAAATACATTATATTTGCATATATAGGAATAATTATCTTTTTATTTTATGGGTATATTAGTGGATACACAATGATTAGTAGACCATCTCATTATCTTCCCTTTAATTAAAGTTAAATACTGCTCTCTAAGGAATAAGTTTCCTTTTTTTCTGGAGCATGAGAAGAATAGAATCTATTGGAATGGACATGAGAAACTTGAATAATATGGAGTGGAGGGAGGAATATACACCCTTCTAGGTAAGGGCAAACCACATGAGTGCGAAATTTCACATTTAGATTAGCAGCGGGTATCGTATTCACCTTTCTTAGGTAGACACATTGTTAGTCATAGAGTGGTACTATTTTATGCATTTTTATGGCTACAGTGGCTTATACCTGTAGTCCCAACACTTGGAAGGCTTAGGCCAGAAGATTGCAAGTTCAAAGCTTGTCAGGCTCCATAGAAAGACCTTGACACAACCCATGTGAAACTTTCATGATAAGAGCATTTAAAAGTAAGTTTCCAAGAAGAGAATAATAGCACAAAGTTAGATTTGCCTTGCTAAGCAGGATCCTTCATTCCTGGCCTTGATTCTGTCTCTATAAATGAGATCCAGACACAGGTTTACTCAATCTGAAAGTTCCAGTCATTGGAGACTGGACAAGCTAGTGTTTGCCAATCACTGAAAAGTAGCATCCTAGGTTCCCAAAGGTGCTGCAGGTTTTATATATCACCCCACTCTGCCATAGCTTGCAGAATACTTGGTGATAAATCCATCCTCTATGGGATCAACTGCCTTTCTCTTTATCGTTTCAGAACTGTCTTTGACTTTCAAAAAATGTATTGTAATGTGTCTCAACTTTAATTCATTGATGTTGAACGTGGTTGACATTATTTGAACATTGACCAAGATATTCACATCTCCTCCCAAATTTGGAAAGATTTGTTTTTATTGTTGTTCTTTAAATGTGTGTGTTGGGGGTTTTATTGTCCCAGTGTTTTTTTGTTTGTTTGGTTGGTTGGTTGGTTTGATTCTTTTTTATGTTCTCTGCCTCTTCTAGGATTCTCCTGATGCATATATTGGTTGCCTTGCTGATACACTGTATTTTTCCCACATATTTTCCCACGGACCTTTTTAAAAGTGATTATTTTAAAGTATTTCTCTCTCTCTCTCTGTGTGTGTGTGTGTGTGTGTGTGTGTTTTGGGGGAAGGGTCTACAGGGCGTTCAAGGTCTCACTACTAGATCAGACTAGTAATGATCCACCTGTTTACACCCTCCCAAAAGCTGGAATTACAAGTGTGCACCACCACATCCAGTCTCTGCCATCTCAACATGTGCTGGGGATGGGGACAGCACCACAGGCCTGGGGCTCAAACCCTAGGCCTCTGTTTGGCTGATCCTTTGAAGTATTTCTCAGGCAACTCCTAAACATTATTTTGCTTAAAGTCATCAGCACTTTATCTCTGGCCTCCATTGGTGCCATACTTCTCTAATTTTAGGATTCCTGTGACCATATTTTTATATTGATTTGTTCGAGGAAGCACTAAGTAATTGTACCTACATTACAGACTATATTTAGTGAGGAAAATCTTCACCAGTCAGCCCATTCAGGAATTCTGCCTAGGTCAGTCTGGTAGATAGAGAGGAGTGCTTGCCACTAGCACTCCTGGCCACTTCTGGAATTTCAACCTTTTTACAAATCCTGGAGAAAGGATCTACAGGGCAGGCCTGGATCCTGAGTCCATAGGAACTGCCTGAGATCTATGGAGATATATTTCATTGATTGGATGCACACAGAAATCCTGTCTAATATGTTAATCAGCTTGCCTTTGCTGTGAGAAAATGAGCCCATAAAACAAAAATGAACTTTGGCTCATGGTTTCAGAGGTTTCAGCCATGACTGATTAGCTTCACTACTTTTAGACCGATGGCAAAGCAAAAACTTCAGGGTAGAAATGTAAAGAAATGCTGTTTGCCTCACTACAGATGAGATACAGAGAAAGTGACAGGGGACCAAGACAAGATGTAGTCAATCCCTAAGTGCATGCCCCAGTGACCCACTCACTCTGACTAAATTCTACCACTGGAGTTTAACATCATCTCCCATCAAGCTATGAATCAATCAACTGATTAATTCACTGAAAAAGTAAATCAGAGCCCTCAAGATCCAATATCTTCTCCAACGCTCCAACCCCAAATATTGTTCCACTGGAAACCACCCTTTCAACAATTGGGACATGTTTCGGGCCCAAATTATAACACTGCTCTACAGAAAAGGACCTGACATCTGTATCATGGCATCAGGCTGAAGCTTGGGTCCACTCAGCCTTGTTCTCAGCAGGTATTGAGCCAGCCTTGGTTTGGAGATGCTGGTCTAGAAATGAATCCAAGTGTGCAGTTCTATTCCACAGAATCTTGCTTGGTGCTCTGGTGGGTTTGAAGGCTAAATCAAGTCAAGAATATAATACCAAGAAAGGCTGGTCCTTCAGAAATAAAGGAGAGATACAACTTTCTCAGAGAAAAGAATCCAATACGACACAGTTGCTATCAAATATGTTCACTGCTTACCAACTCCAAGGGAAAATTTCCACTGAATGAAAGTTAGCAAAGATAATTTCTATGCCAGCCACCAAAAACAGGTGTTTTTGGAAGTAGTGTTGAAGGCATTTCATACCATTGAGTAGAATATTAAGTGTAGATTTTTATTATGAGTACAAATATTTGAAAAGAAGAAAGATGTATAATTAAGAATCTAGGTTCTAACCTTAGGAAATTAGAAAAAGAACAAAAACAAACTAAAGAAAATAAATAATAAGAATTTGAACAAGAGCTAATGATATTGAAACAGAAATTCAACAATGAAAATCAACAAAAACAAAAATTAGCCCTTTGAAAATGTCAGTAAATAAAACGAAACTCCTTCATCAGAATAACCAAATAAAATCAGTCTAAAACACCAAGTACTAATTTCAAAAATGGAAGTGGAACACTACTGTAGAGCCTACAGACAGAAAGATAATGAGAATGATATGAAAAACATGCTTAGATGAAATTGAAGCATTTCTTAAGTTACAATCTTTAAAACTCATGCCTAAAGAAAACTTAGACATATCTATTAGAAAATTCAGTACGTATCCAATAGTCTTTGTAAGTATAAAGCTATAGATTCAGTTGGTCTCACTGATGAATCCTGATATATGTTAAAGGGAAAACTTACATCTATTCTCATCAATAACTTCTAGGAGAGAGAATTAAAGTAAATATTTCTTATAATGCCAATATTACTTTGAGAATGAAGCCAGACAAAGACATTATTGGAAAAAGTAGCTTCAAGACCTACCATAGACGTAAGGGCAAAAATATTAAATAATATATTAGCAAATGAGTTGCAGCAATGCATTAAAAAAAGTACACTGTTCAACTGAGTGCATCTTATCCATTGGGATAACTGCCAAAGACAATTCAATATAAGACAATCAGTGTAATCTGCTACATTAAGAAGTTAAAGACAAAAATTACATGAGTAAATGAATGCAAAAAATATTGGCCAAAACTTCAAAGTTTATTCATGATAAAATAAAAATCCTCAGAAGACTCAGAATAAAGGAGAATTTGTTCAACATAAAACAATCTACCAAAAAGCTATAGTTCACAGCACTCTTAATAGTAGAAAATGCAAAACCTTCACACTAAGATTAGGCACAAGGCAAAGATGTTTCCTTTTGTCATTGATTTTCAAGTTTTACTGGAATCCTTTGCTAATGCATTAAGAAAATACTACAAAATATAGTGCATATAATTCGGGAAAAAAATAAATGATGAGTCCTTTATATACAAATAACATAACTACGTAAACAATCTAAAAGATTAATCAAACTTCTGGAAATGAAAGTGACTAACGCAAGACTTCAAGATATAACCAATATGATATATGGTCTCTGTCTAAATCCCAATAGAAAAGCGAAATCTGAAACTTAAGACGTGTTATCAATTATATTTGGTTTCAAACGTTAGGTATTTGAGTATAAATCAAATAAAGTATATACACAGGTCTACCTAAGCGAATATGCAAAATCCTAATGAAAGATGTCCAGCAAGAATTAAAGTAATCTAGAGATATTCCATATTCATGGATAGAAAGGTTGCATATTGCTGTGATGTTAGTTCTGCCCAACGTGATATATAAACTCAATAGATTCCCATGCTCCTTCAAGTAACTTGAATAAGTTTGTATTCCTTGCAACCAAGTGGCCCTACTGATGGCTCAAACAACCTTATTCTCAGAGCCAGATGGTCATCAAAAGAGAGTTGATATTGAACGTGGACACGAAAGATATATGGAAATAAAGCAATTGATGATAATCTAACATACATCAAATCTCCATAGGGGTATGGAGAATAAAGGAGTGGTTTATAATCAAGGTTAGCCTGAGCATCGAACTAAACTTTTAAAATTTGTGGATGCAACTTTCATTTATCCACTAAATAAATGAAAGGAACTATAGTAATTTACACTTAGTTATACATTCAAAAGTGATCACAGTTCTGATATAAGAATACTACTGCTATGACTGTAATAATTTTTGCAATGTTATCAGTTACAGTTCCACAGTTTGCCAACATCTTTTTAAATGTGAGTTCTTTGGAAGTAGAGTAATTATTTTAACCCTATTTGTGATGCATTTGTCAAATGATTTGGATATATCACTGAATAGTACATTTTCATATATAAACCAGGCAAAAATGCTTTCATTTCCAATGTAGAGGACAAAAAGTAACAATAGGTCAATGTGACATCCTAATATTCCTGTTATTATGTTAATATAATAAGTTGCTGTTGCATATGTAAAATAGCCAACCACATTAAAAAATTTCTAAATAATGCCACTTCATGAAAGCCAGAGCCTATTGTTCTCTGTTTCATCATTTCAATTAAACTCTCTTGAAGATATCTTTCAAATTAATAGTTTTTTCTTTCTTTCAGGATTCCTGAATTAGGACATTAAGGTCCTTTTCTACATTCTGCATTTCAATTTCATTGAAATATTTAAAATTTATTGAGTTCTAGTTTCTTCTTCTTCCTTACTAATATCCAAAACATAGTCCTGTTGATTATATTTTCATTTCAAACCAAGCTTCATTTTAATTATGTATCATTTCATTCATCTACTGTTCCTTTCTTTTGTTGCTTTAAAGTTTTAATTACGGCACCCAAGAGCCCACATCCCTCTTCTTATGACGCTGCAGTTAGCTTTAGCACTACCTTAGTTACTGTGACTGTACACAGCCCTCCCTCCCCCACAAAGGCTCAGCTGTTTCCCCTCTGATGTTTTGCTTTGGCACAAGCTAAGTATACCGCTCTTATTTTCATTTCCAATGTGGGAAAATTGGTTGTAGGTCATCACATAGTCTTACTTTTGCCCTACTTAGTGGCTTAAATTACAAAGAAGAGGCTTTCTGTTCACCAGCTTCTAGTCCTGGATAGTCAAAGGCAAAACTTTGAAGTATGCAAATGAAATGTTTCAGTGAAAAAAGAAAATCAAAAGTATAGAAAAATATTTTAAAACCTTTGAAAAATCATCATATAAAGTTATAAAAATTTGCCTCAGTGTATGGGTGCATTAGCACTTGTGGTAATCTGCAGTAGGTAGCAGCCATTTGTGTACAGAAAAGTAGCCCTTGCTTGATATTCATAGAATATTATAAATATTTCCTTAGTGTATCTGTTTCTATTTCTTTTTCTTTTTCTTTTGTTTGTTTTTTTCAGACATGGTCTCACTATGCAGTATAGGCTGGCCTTGGGCTCACTTTTGTAGTCCAGGCTGATTTTCAACTCACACCAATCCTCCTGCCTCAGCCTCCCAAGTGCTGGGATTGCAAGCGTGCACCACCACGCCCAGCTAGTGTATCTCTTTCTATCTGTTCACTTTTAACAAATGATTCATTTAATTTTATTTTAGATAGCATATATCAGTGTTGTTTTTCACTTTAAACTACTATTGGTTACCTTTTAAGTAGATTTTTAAATTTCAATTTACTATAATTATATAATTATTTTTTTTCATTTTATCATTTATTTTTCTATAGGCCTTATGTATTCTTTGTCCCCTTTGTGGTTTCTCTACCATTGGTTTAATTAGTACTTGTATGATTCCATTTTACCTCCTTGTACTGTTTTATGAGTTTATTTCAAATTTACAGAACATACTTTGAACTTACTGCAGTCTATCCACATGTGACATACCATTAAAAATGTGACCTAAGGACTTTACACTACTATGCTTCCACCTCTCTTCTGATCTGTATGGTCATATTGTCATACATATTAATTTTCATATGTATAAATTCAGTAACATGTCACTATTTTTATTCATTTGATCTCTTTACCTTTTCAAGAAATTTTAATGACTAAAAAGTTGCATATGTATTCTTGTAAGTATCTCCAGTGTTCTTTATTCCTTAGTGTAGGTTCAGATTTCTTTCCAACTGAAATGTTTTAACAATTCTTCTAATACTTGTCTATTAGCAATAAGTGCTTTTAGTTCTATCATGTCTGAGAGAATCTTTAGGCTTCCATTGTGAAATATATTATTTACATGTAGAGTTCCAAGTTGGCAGCTTGTTTTTTGTTCATTCAGTATTTTAAAGAAGTCCCTACATTGTATTTTTGCCTGTATTGTTTCTCAGGAGAAATCTTCTGTCATCCTTACCTTTTTGTTCTGTAACTAACATGATTTATTTTCATCTGACTACATTAAAAATTTTAAACTTTGTCACTCAATCCAAAGGTTTGGTTATCTCCTTTGGTGCAGTTTAATATTTTGTGTGTGCTTAAAGTTTATTGATAATTATGAAATACAATGTCTTGCATATTTTCAAGTTTATTTATCTGTGCAACTATTACCTTTTCGTCTCCTTCTTTCCTTTAATAACCCTAAATATGATGTAAAAATGTACACAGTAACTTATATAACATAAATCAAAATATTTTATATAAAACATAATCTATAATATTTATATATGGTATATTAATAGTGCATAAATAATAATTGGCATAATGTTTTATATATGATCATTTAATAATATTTCACATAGATGTATATTTCAGGTCCAAATTTTAGAAAAGCATTTGTATACTTTTTTTTTTTTTTTTTTGTATTTTAGAGAAGGTTCTACAGGGTGTTCAGGCTTTCACTATTAGGTCATACTCAGTGAGGCACCTGTTTACAGCCTCCCAAGAGCTGGGATTACAGAGGCACACCACCAGTCCCAATCTCAATTGCCCTCTCTGTGCACCCTAAGGTCGAGGCCAGCATGGCAGGCCCTTGGATCAAACTCCTGCCCCCTGAGCCTGCTTGCAGGTGCTTTAATTCATTGAACTATTTGGCCCTCCCTGTATTTGTGATTCTTAAAGTTTTCTTCCTTCTTGGAAATCTCATTGCTATATTTACAACTTCAGCAATATATTCTTCTTTCATCTTCAGTGTCAAATCTGCTGTTGACCTCTTTCAGGTTGCTTGGCTTCTGAGAATTTCTATTTATTATGTTTCACATGTTAAATTTAGCATTGTTACATACCAGCTCAGAGCCTTTCCTACTAAATCCAGCATCAGCATCCATTTTCAGTTAGTTTGGGTCAGTTGATTTTTATCCTTTGTCTTGATTACTGTTCTCTCATTGCTGATATGAAATACCCAACATGTAAATTGAAGAAGGAGAGATTTACAGCTCACAGTCGATAGAGGGTTACTCCATAATGACTCCAAGGCCCGGCGTCATGGCACAGGGGCGACTGTTCAAAGTGGCCAAAGACAGCAAAAGCCGCAAGAGCAAAAAGGGAAGACCAAGCCTCTTCTCCTTACTTCCTAAGCAGGCTGCCCTCATTCGGAAGGTGCAGCGACACTCACATCATCTCCGTGCCTTCCTCTTCCATAGGCTCAGGATGTTCACAAAGTGAGGACCTTGGTCTCCTGTCAAGTCATTGAGTTAAACGTCTGAATTCCTCAAGTTGACACAATGTACCAACCATTACATCCCTTAATTATCGGTATTTTTTGTCTGAATTTTGAACACTTGGTCATATTCACCCAGATGCAAAATATTGTGACGTTTTCCTTGTCAAGTGTTGCTTTTTTTTCCCAAATACTATAGAGTTTTATGCTGTGACATGCTGAAATGACTTGAAAATAATTTGATAATTTTATTCCTTTTAGCGTATTTGTTGGCTATGCAATAATTAGCTTTGAATAAATTGTTCACTAGCAATGAGGCAAAACCCTATCAATGCTTTATCTAAACCCTAGGAATCATGAGACTTTCTAGTCTGGCTATTGGAAACACGATGGTTCTCCTCGTGTAAATACCTACCTGTAGACACACTATGGACAAGTATGACATATCATTTTTGATACTTTCACATTATTGACTCTTTCCATGCATGATTTCCTCACATATTCGATCAGTACTCTACTAAAGACTTGAGAAGACTTCTAAAAGCTTCTTGTGAAGCTCTGTCCCCTATGTTGTACGTTGTGAATTGCAGTGACTTTAGGGTCCTAGAACCTTACACTCCATCTCCTGACCTCTGTGAGTCCCTTACCTTCTGCTTCAGTCACGTGCCCTGTACTGTGTCTGGAAATCTTTCTCAAGGCATCAGTTTGAGGCAATCTGAGGTTCAACTCACTTATGTCCTACTTTTCACGAACCCTTGTCTTTAACTGTCCTTTTGCATTTCATTCAAGAATAAATGTTGCCTTAGATATTCTTTTTTTTTTTTTTTTT